>JASEVX010000003.1:148263171-148863171 GCA_031761405.1 Serripes groenlandicus
CACTGTTGGGCGGGGTACCACTGTTGGACGGTACCACTGTTGGGCGGGGTACCACTGTTGGGGGGTACCACTGTTGGACGGTACCACTGTTGGACGGGGTACCACTGTTGGGGGGTACCACTGTTGGACGGGGTACCACTGTTGGGCGGGGTACCAGTGTTGGACGGTACCACTGTTGGACGGGGTACCACTGTTGGGGGGTACCACTGTTGGACGGTACCACTGTTGGACGGGGTACCACTATTGGACGGGGTACCACTATTGGACGGTACCACTGTTGGACGGTACCACTGTTGGACGGGGTACCACTGTTGGGCAGGGTACCAGTGTTGGACGGTACCACTGTTGGACGGGGTACCACTGTTGGACGGTACCACTGTTGGACGGGGTACCACTGTTGGACGGTACCACTGTTGGGCGGGGTACCACTGTTGGGCGGTACCACTGCTGGACGGTACCACTGTTGGACGGTACCACTGTTGGACGGTACCACTGCTGGACGGTACCACTGTTGGATGGTACCACTGTTGGACGGGGTACCACTGCTGGACGGTACCACTGTTGGACGGTACCACTGTTGGACGGGGTACCACTGTTGGGCGGGGTACCAGTGTTGGACGGTACCACTGTTGGACGGTACCACTGTTGGACGGGGTACCACTGTTGGACGGTACCACTGTTGGACGGGGTACCACTGTTGGACCGGTACCACTGTTGGACGGGGTACCACTGTTGGACGGTACCACTGTTGGGCGGGGTACCACTGTTGGGCGGTACCACTGCTGGACGGTACCACTGTTGGACGGTACCACTGTTGGACGGTACCACTGCTGGACGGTACCACTGTTGGATGGTACCACTGTTGGACGGGGTACCACTGCTGGACGGTACCACTGTTGGACGGTACCACTGTTGGACGGGGTACCACTGTTGGGCGGGGTACCAGTGTTGGACGGTACCACTGTTGGACGGTACCACTGTTGGACGGGGTACCACTGTTGGACGGTACCACTGTTGGACGGTACCACTGTTGGAAGGGGTACCACTGTTGGACGGTACCACTGTTGGAAGGGGTACCACTGTTGGACGGTACCACTGTTGGGCGGGGTACCACTGTTGGGGGGTACCACTGTTGGACGGTACCACTGTTGGACGGGGTACCACTGTTGGGGGGTACCACTGTTGGACGGTACCACTGTTGGACGGGGTACCACTATTGGACGGTACCACTGTTGGACGGTACCACTGTTGGACGGGGTACCACTGTTGGGCGGGGTACCAGTGTTGGACGGTACCACTGTTGGACGGGGTACCACTGTTGGGCGGTACCACTGTTGGACGGTACCACTGTTGGACGGGGTACCACTGTTGGACGGTACCACTGTTGGAAGGGGTACCACTGTTGGACGGTACCACTGTTGGGCGGGGTACCACTGTTGGGGGGTACCACTGTTGGACGGTACCACTGTTGGACGGGGTACCACTGTTGGGGGGTACCACTGTTGGACGGTACCACTGTTGGACGGGGTACCACTATTGGACGGTACCACTGTTGGACGGTACCACTGTTGGACGGGGTACCACTGTTGGGCGGGGTACCAGTGTTGGACGGTACCACTGTTGGACGGGGTACCACTGTTGGGCGGTACCACTGTTGGACGGTACCACTGTTGGACGGGGTACCACTGTTGGACGGTACCACTGTTGGGCGGGGTACCACTGTTGGACGGTACCACTGTTGGGCGGGGTACCACTGTTGGGCGGGGTACCACTGTTGGACGGGGTACCACTGTTGGACGGGGTACCACTGTTGGACGGGGTACCACTGCTGGACGGTACCACTGCTGGACGGTACCACTGTTGGACGGGGTACCACTGCTGGACGGTACCACTGTTGGACGGGGTACCACTGTTGGACGGTACCACTGTTGGACGGTACCACTGTTGGGCGGTACCACTGTTGGACGGTACCACTGTTGGACGGTACCACTGTTGGGCGGTACCACTGTTGGACGGTACCACTGTTGGACGGGGTACCAATGCTGGACGGTACCACTGTTGGACGGTACCACTGTTGGACGGGGTACCACTGTTGGACGGTACCACTGCTGGACGGTACCACTGTTGGACGGGGTACCACTGTTGGACGGTACCACTGTTGGGCGGGGTACCACTGTTGGACGGTACCACTGTTGGACGGGGTACCACTGCTGGACGGTACCACTGTTGGACGGTACCACTGTTGGACGGGGTACCACTGCTGGACGGTACCACTGTTGGACGGTACCACTGTTGGACGGTACCACTGTTGGACGGGGTACCACTGCTGGACGGTACCACTGTTGGACGGTACCACTGTTGGACGGTACCACTGCTGGACTGTTGGACGGTACCACTGCTGGACGGTACCACTGTTGGTCGGTACCACTGTTGGACGGTACCACTGCTGGACGGTACCACTGTTGGATGGTACCACTGTTGGACGGGGTACCACTGCTGGACGGTACCACTGTTGGACGGTACCACTAATGGACGGGGTACCACTGTTGGACGGTACCACTGTTGGGCGGTACCACTGTTGGACGGTACCACTGTTGGACGGGGTACCACTGTTGGGCGGGGTACCACTGTTGGACGGTACCACTGTTGGACGGTACCACTGTTGGACGGTACCACTGTTGGACGGTACCACTGTTGGACGGTACCACTGTTGGACGGGGTACCACTGTTGGACGGGGTACCACTGTTGGACGGGGTACCACTGTTGGACGGTACCACTGTTGGACGGTACCACTAATGGACGGGGTACCACTGTTGGACGGTACCACTGTTGGGCGGGGTACCACTGTTGGGCGGTACCACTGTTGGACGGTACCACTGTTGGACGGGGTACCACTGTTGGACGGTACCACTGTTGGACGGTACCACTGTTGGACGGTACCACTGTTGGACGGTACCACTGTTGGACGGTACCACTGTTGGACGGGGTACCACTGTTGGGCGGGGTACCACTGTTGGACGGTACCACTGTTGGGCGGGGTACCACTGTTGGACGGGGTACCACTGTTGGACGGGGTACCACTGTTGGACGGTACCACTGTTGGACGGGGTACCACTGTTGGACGGGGTACCACTGTTGGACGGTACCACTGTTGGACGGTACCACTGTTGGACGGTACCACTGTTGGGCGGGGTACCACTGTTGGACGGTACCACTGTTGGACGGGGTACCACTGTTGGGGGGTACCACTGTTGGACGGTACCACTGTTGGACGGGGTACCACTATTGGACGGTACCACTGTTGGACGGTACCACTGTTGGGCGGGGTAACACTGTTGGGGGGTACCACTGTTGGACGGGGTACCACTGTTGGGGGGTACCACTGTTGGACGGTACTACTGTTGGACGGTACCACTGTTGGACGGTACCACTGTTGGACGGGGTACCACTGTTGGACGGTACCACTGTTGGACGGGGTACCACTGTTGGACGGTACCACTGTTGGGCGGGGTACCACTGTTGGGCGGTACCACTGTTGGACGGGGTACCACTGTTGGACTGTACCACTGTTGGATGGTACCACTGTTGGACGGGGTACCACTGTTGGGCGGGGTACCATTGTTTGGTGGTACCACTGTTGGACGGGGTACCACTGTTGGACGGGGTACCACTGTTGGACGGGGTACCACTGTTGGGCGGTACCACTGTTGGACGGGGTACCACTGATGAACCGTTTATTGTAGTGTGGCATTTTGAAAAGCATACATCGATAGGCTCCCCGATGTCAAACAGAAATTCATAGAAAAATACGGAATAAAAGATGTACATCAATCAATATATCTTTATTGGGTGGTGAAAATTTCATGTATACGTTTACAATGATTCTATCAACTTGGAAATGCGTACAATTTATTCACAAGCAATTTGAGTAAGAATACATACACAGTAACTTTTATATGTTCAGCTATTGAAATAGTTTTGAACTAAATGCCCGTCTTGTTTAAAAACAATCGACCATGCTGTGACCTCGTGACAATACAACAAGTTATTTTGAACGGTATTTGAATCAGTGATTTTTATATCCGATTACTGTTGTGCACAATTGAACCCACAGCCAACAAAGCAGGTACCACTGTTGGACGGTACCACTGTTGGACGGGGTACCACTGCTGGACGGTACCACTGTTGGGCGGGGTACCACTGTTGGACGGAACCACTGTTGGACGGTACCACTGTTGGACGGTACCACTGTTGGACGGGGTACCACTGTTGGGCGGGGTACCACTGTTGGGCGGTACCACTGTTGGACGGGGTACCACTGTTGGACGGTACCACTGTTGGGCGGGGTACCACTGTTGGGCGGTACCACTGTTGGGCGGGGTACCACTGTTGGACGGTACCACTGTTGGACGGGGTACCACTGTTGGGGGGTACCACTGTTGGACGGTACCACTGTTGGACGGGGTACCACTATTGGACGGTACCACTGTTGGACGGTACCACTGTTGGGCGGGGTAACACTGTTGGGGGGTACCACTGTTGGACGGGGTACCACTGTTGGGGGGTACCACTGTTGGACGGTACTACTGTTGGACGGTACCACTGTTGGACGGTACCACTGTTGGACGGGGTACCACTGTTGGACGGTACCACTGTTGGACGGGGTACCACTGTTGGACGGTACCACTGTTGGGCGGGGTACCACTGTTGGGCGGTACCACTGTTGGACGGGGTACCACTGTTGGACTGTACCACTGTTGGATGGTACCACTGTTGGACGGGGTACCACTGTTGGGCGGGGTACCATTGTTTGGTGGTACCACTGTTGGACGGGGTACCACTGTTGGACGGGGTACCACTGTTGGACGGGGTACCACTGTTGGGCGGTACCACTGTTGGACGGGGTACCACTGATGAACCGTTTATTGTAGTGTGGCATTTTGAAAAGCATACATCGATAGGCTCCCCGATGTCAAACAGAAATTCATAGAAAAATACGGAATAAAAGATGTACATCAATCAATATATCTTTATTGGGTGGTGAAAATTTCATGTATACGTTTACAATGATTCTATCAACTTGGAAATGCGTACAATTTATTCACAAGCAATTTGAGTAAGAATACATACACAGTAACTTTTATATGTTCAGCTATTGAAATAGTTTTGAACTAAATGCCCGTCTTGTTTAAAAACAATCGACCATGCTGTGACCTCGTGACAATACAACAAGTTATTTTGAACGGTATTTGAATCAGTGATTTTTATATCCGATTACTGTTGTGCACAATTGAACCCACAGCCAACAAAGCAGGTACCACTGTTGGACGGTACCACTGTTGGACGGGGTACCACTGCTGGACGGTACCACTGTTGGGCGGGGTACCACTGTTGGACGGAACCACTGTTGGACGGTACCACTGTTGGACGGTACCACTGTTGGACGGGGTACCACTGTTGGGCGGGGTACCACTGTTGGGCGGTACCACTGTTGGACGGGGTACCACTGTTGGACGGTACCACTGTTGGGCGGGGTACCACTGTTGGGCGGTACCACTGTTGGGCGGGGTACCACTGTTGGACGGTACCACTGTTGGACGGGGTACCACTGTTGGACGGTACCACTGTTGGACGGTACCACTGTTGGACGGGGTACCACTGTTGGGTGGGGTACCACTGTTGGACGGTACCACTGTTGGACGGTACCACTGTTGGACGGGGTACCACTGTTGGACGGGGTACCACTGTTGGACGGTACCACTGTTGGACGGGGTACCACTGTTGGACGGTACCACTGTTGGGCGGGGTACCACTGTTGGGCGGTAGCACTGTTGGACGGGGTACCACTGTTGGACGGGGTACCACTGTTGGACGGGGTACCACTGTTGGACGGTACCACTGTTGGACGGTACCACTGTTGGACGGGGTACCACTGTTGGGCGGGGTACCACTGTTGGACGGTACCACTGTTGGGCGGGGTACCATTGTTTGGTGGTACCACTGTTGGACGGGGTACCACTGTTGGACGGGGTACCACTGTTGGACGGTACCACTGTTGGACGGTACCACTGTTGGACGGGGTACCACTGTTGGGCGGTACCACTGTTGGACGGGGTACCACTGATGAACCGTTTATTGTAGTGTGGCATTTTGAAAAGCATACATCGATAGGCTCCCCGATGTCAAACAGAAATTCATAGAAAAATACGGAATAAAAGATGTACATCAATCAATATATCTTTATTGGGTGGTGAAAATTTCATGTATACGTTTACAATGATTCTATCAACTTGGAAATGCGTACAATTTATTCACAAGCAATTTGAGTAAGAATACATACACAGTAACTTTTATATGTTCAGCTATTGAAATAGTTTTGAACTAAATGCCCGTCTTGTTTAAAAACAATCGACCATGCTGTGACCTCGTGACAATACAACAAGTTATTTTGAACGGTATTTGAATCAGTGATTTTTATATCCGATTACTGTTGTGCACAATTGAACCCACAGCCAACAAAGCAGGTACAGACGACTGTCAAAACATCTATGCAAACAATCATATGGAAAACAATATAAATAAAGACATAATTATTGAATAGAGTTAAACACATTTGGGCAAAAGGAGTAATTGCTCACGATAAGCAAATTCTCCTTTTGTTGCTATGTTTCAAAATGTTCTTTGCCGCACATGTGTCAAAATGCAGGTGATATACGATTAACTACTCTTTAAAATATGTTGCTTAACCCGTTCCTTCATACACAAGTCCAAAACAGAAGACATTAAATACATCTATGTAACATTATGTAAATCTCTATAAATGAAAGTATATAATTGTTTAAAACAGTTGAAACTATTGCGGCAAAAGAAGTAAACGCTCAAGATAGGCAATTCTCCTTTTCCACAGATGTGTTCAAATGAAGTCCGCTGTATATAGTCTGCAATCGAGAAATGGTTAAAACCTTTACTTGGTCTCAATTATTGAAAGTATAATTATCAAATCAAATTAAAAACATTGTGGCAAAAGGAGAAATTGCTCATCATGAGTTCCACACTGTTACCAAGATGTGTTAAAGTCGTCTGCTTCAGATTTCTTGCATGTGGGATAGGAATAAATAAAACTAGAACTATTGAAAGTACTACCATTGACCTAACGATAAGCTTTTTTAGCTTTTTTCCGTCCGCGCGACTTATATTTTTATAATTTTAATACCTTTTCGGAAACGACATGGGAGGGGTGTTATTACGAAAAAAAAAAGAAAAAATGGTTCAGTTTGTTCGCTCATAGGTAACTTTTTGTTTCCGGGACGGCTCATATTATATCATGAAGTCGAAGTGGGGGAAACACTCTCTTTTACTGGTCGTGGCTCTGTGTAGTATTGCTCCAAACGCTCGGCGCTTAATTCCGGATAATCCTTGTCCTCGTCGGGCCACATTTTGACGCGATTGCACCTAGGGGCGAAGGTGAAGATGCAAATATGATACATGTCTACTTTAACATGAGTTTATTCTAGACTTGTTCTCACACGCGATCATTATTTCTCTTTGTCTTTTGTTGAATAATTTCCATAAACGTATTTCACGCGTTTTAAGTTTTGAAGGTTCTATAAATGGAATATCATTAAAATAGGTTAATCAATTTAGGGATTATATCGACTTGGATTAACTATTTAAAAATCCTAATTGAAAAGTTCAACAACGCAGCTGGATTTTAAACAATCATGGCGGACGATAGCCGTAAATAATCGAGAGCGATGTAAACAAGGTAAGATCATTTTATTTATCTAAAGTGATTGATTGATTGATTGGCTGGTGTTTTATACCACTTTCAACATTGTTTTGTTCAATTATATCACGGTGATTCCTGGGTAAGTTTCCAGTACGACTGGTCCATTTATCCTGACACCAGTCATTCACTCATAATTCTAATTCCGTACCCAAGGATTCAAATATGGTAGTCATTACTACGAGTATTTGGTATGACCCCACCGGGGATCGCACTCGCGACCTCCCGCACCCGAGTTATTTATCTAAAAGCGAATACCAGCCATTGTTTGAGCCATTGCATGAGAAAAGGTACACATTGGCATTTCTGAATAGTGTAGGTTCAGATCATGCTGTCCACCTGCTCTGTCTTCTCAGAAGCTACACAAGTTAACATAATTTTTTAACAAGCTTGTGCAAGTTATATGTGAACAGTGTATATCTTGATCAAACCGTGCGGATGCACAGACTGATCTGGATCTATTCTGTTCACAAAAGCTAACGTATTCCTTTTCCCAATCACTGGAGTAGTGTTTAAATAAATGTGTATATAAGATTAGCTTACAGATCATGGTATCATACTTCAATGAAAACTGTATATGGGTATTTCATAAGAAGCTTATATGATTGTTCCGTGATCAATTCATATCCAGATTAGACGGTTTTGTGTGAAGCCTGATCTGAGTGTACTCTGGTCGTAAAATGCCCTACATATGGAGTAAGTAACACAGTACTCAAATGGTGTAGTGTTTTTGTTGTTGTTGTTTTTGTTTTTCACCAATGTATCGCTTATGAGGCTTTTATCACATTACTTGACATTCTGTTTAGACTATGTGAAGAAAAGAATAACAAATAAAACGCGACAATTAAATCATGTTTTTGAGACAACTAGATAACACCATGTGAAGGAATGTCCGAATGACTACATGCATCGATGCGAATCAGATTTCTAACCGCAACTTTCAGCAATGCCTGAATAGGGTAATCTTATATGACATTGGTGAATATATCTTAACCCTTTCCCTCATATAGACGCTTTTTGACGCCTCTGTAGCAGACGGCTTTTTGAAAACATAGTGACAAAAGAAGAAATTGCTCAAAACTCGCAATTTCTCCTTTTCCTACAATGTTTTTTACTTTTAGTCATAGGTTATCCATTCAATTATAGAGATTTTCCATTTTTTGACAAAATATGTCCAAAGTCGTCTGCTGCAGAATCTCTATAATTGAATGGATAACCTATGACGTCTTTGAACATATTTTGTCAAAAAATGGAAAATCTCTATAATTGAATAAATATTAAAGTGGAAAACATTGTGGCAAAAGGAGAAATCTACACGTCTTTGATATAAGCAGGGACGTAGATAATATAGGTCTAAATTTTAAGTAATTTTACTCTAATTTTAAAATTACCGTTGAAAAAAATAACGTGTTTGCATGACAAAAAAGGTTGTTTACTTATTAAAAGAGGTTATTTGTTTTTCAATGCATCAGTATTTGATTACCTATCAGTGAAAACCAACCATCCGATATTAGCTATAAATATAGATCCATATCAGTCAGCGCAGTCTGGCCTGGCTCAGCACTGTTCGACAAAAGTCCTAGAAGGCTTCAAGAATCTTTTGTAAATCAGTACCCTTCTTAATAATTATGAGAAGTGAGATTATTTAGCGATTTCGAGAGAGTGTAAAACCGTGTGACAGAAGCGTAACTGCTCATGGATCATTTCTAAACTATGTTTTGAAACGTCGTTTCCTGCAGATTTATCAAAATATGTCTGCGTGTAAAAGAAATGTCAAAGAGTCCTAATATGAATGTAGATTATATTTTGATGTTCACCTGGTACGATAACAAAGGGTTTCACGACGATTGAATGTTTTATTTCACTTTTTTCAGCAGCAATCTGAAAACACTATCACAGAAGCGCTCCAGGCAGAATGGGTAACACCTTTACAGCGACCGGTTTTATTTATACTGCGGTGTTCTTGTCTTTAATGGTCGTTGTTACTATCGCTGCCTGTATTGCCTTCTTCGTTGTCGAGTGGAGAAAGATACGATATATTAGGCCGAATTATGGTCCATCTAAACCACCGTACTTAGGAGCTTTCAATATAGGTAACACGACATCACCTGTTCTTCAATCAACCCAATGTAAGTACACATTGAATGACTTCGGCTTCATTCGTAAACTCGGACGTCATTGTTGAATTTACTAAATGTAAGGGTCGTGTCCGAGTAAATTGAACAGTCGCATGATGAATACAAGCTACAAAGTGAGTTGTTTAACCCTTTCACACATGCAATAAATCTGCAGCAGACAACTTTGAGAACATCTAGACAAAAATATGGGAACTCTCTATAAGGAAAGCTTAAATTAGAGGACAAAAATGAAAACATTGTGGCAAAATGAGAAATGTAGATGTGTCAGAAAGCGTCTTTATGTGGGAAAAAGTTAAAGGCATCGTCATACTCAGACAAAGACCATGAAGATCCCACTGAGTCCTGAAATATTCGATGAACTCGGTATCGTGGTCAATACAAAACTTTAAAAGAATAAATACAGTTTTAAAGTTCATCCTGTATGGCCCTGCTAGGTTCTCACTGCGTCTTACACGCACCCACTCATTTCTTAACACGCACTGGATCACGCGCGCACCGTGTGAGTTGCGTTTGTATTACGACCTTGCATTTCCCAACACGCGTTAATCACGAATTGACTACGTTCTCATTGCGTCATTGACGTATCAAGAATGCAGTGGCAACACAGTGTCAACGAAATGCATTGTTTCCCGTCTGTACCATTATCGTACTTCTTCACTTAACTCCATTCGTAACCATGTCAATGCCAACGTTCATACGACCTCTGAACTGCGTCCTGATTCGTCCACGTCCTCCTCACTACATAATTTAAGTTTATGAATTAATTTACGCCCACCAAGTCTATACATTTCTTTTTATGTGTGAGGGTTGTTTTGTTTTCACCAAACAGTTTTAAAACATTTAGATACTCATTAATTTACGTCTTTGCGCAAAGGTCTAAAACATGCCATATTTGTCTAGTTATAGTAGTAATTTTCATCGACATAATCGTATAACTGTCAAACAGTGTTCAATGGCTGCTTTGACAATTATTAAACCCAATTTGTTTTCATTGTACATAATGATTTAAAACAAGAATATTATTTTATAAAACGACATATTTGTCATTCTATATTTCAGTGCAAGTAACAGACCTTTGCTAATCCATTTAATCCCGGCGGCTAATCTAATATGGTGAGGACAAGTCACGCACATTGAAAAAGAAGATCGCAACTTTAAAAACAAAAAAATCATCACCATTGAGTAACACAACTTCATCCTGATATTCGGAATTTAACCCTTTTACCTCATATAGACGCTTTCTGACGCCTCTGCAGCAGACAGCTTTTTGAAAACATAGTGACAAAAGACGAAATTGCACAAAACGTGCAATTTCTCCTTTTGCCACAATGTTTTCCACTTTTAGTCAAAGGTTATCCATTCAATTATAGAGATTTTCTATTTTTGACAAAGTATGTTCGAAGCCGTCTGCTGCAGAATTGTTGTATGAGGGAAAGGGTTAACACTCTCCACATGAAAACAGATATTTACATGTCTATAAAAAACGACGGTTAAACACTTTGTGGCAAAGGGAGAAATTGTCGCAATGTATCAACTTGAATTGGAACTTCATTTGCCGAAAAACACTGTGTCGTGACTCATAGTTGTGTTTCTTATATACAGTGAGACCATGTCACAAATGGGATGACAACACGAATATCTAGACACGGGATTCTTTCTGTGGTCTCTCTGTGGCCTATTTGAAACCAAGATATCTGGGCACGGGAAGCTTTCGGTGGGCTATTTGAAAGAAAGATATCTAGGCAATGGAATCTTTCTGTGGACAATTTGAAACAAGGATATCTAGGCATTGAATGGTTTCTGTTGACTATATGAAACAATGATATCTAGGCATGGCTTAGTTTCTATTGACTATTTGAAGTAAAGATATCTTGGCGTGGGGAGCCTTCTGTGGACTATTTGAAACAATGATATCTAGGGGCACGGGATACTTTCTGTCGATTATTTGAAACACGGGTATCTAGGCATGGGATATTTTCGGCCGTTTTTTTTAAAACATGGATATCTAGACATGGGAATCGTTTCTGTTGACTTATGAAACAAAAATATCTAGGCATGGGATGGTACCATTGACTATTTAAAACAGAACTATTTATGCATGGGATACTCTCTGTGGACTTTGAAACAAGGGTACCTAGGCATTGGATGATTTCTGTCGATTATTTGAAATAAGAATATCTAGGCATGGGGTGCTTTCTGTTGATTATATGAAACAAGGATATCTAGGCATGGGACTGTTTCTAATGACTATTTGAAACAAGGATATCTAGACATCGGACTGTTTCTAATGAATATTTGAAACAAAGATATCTAGGGCACGGGATGCTTTCTTTGGTCTATTTGAGGATGTCCATATAAAAGGGTACCTCACGACCTGTGCAAACAGTGTATATCCCGATCTGTCTGTGCTTACACCTCGTCTGATCAGGGTCTTACTGTTCGAAAATCACTAATAAACGTTTTTTGGAAATTCAGGTCGAGTTGTTAAGAGTCTGATAAACTGGACAGATACACTTACATGTGCTGAAGCTGTTTAATTATAACGTTCCAAATATAGAATAGAAGACTCGCAGTTCTCTACCTTGAATACTCTCCGCCAATTCAGCTACACTTGGCAGGATGGTAAACACTAAGCTGTTGCATTGAAAGTAAAGCCTGTCTACTATGAAGCAGTGCTCGTTTGAGCTTCGTCCCACGATAACAGACATGTGAACTTGTGTTGGAACCAATGCATCGGGTGCACTTATCTTATCATGTTCCAGCTTTGTTTAACCATTTCCCTCATACGACAATTCTGCAGCAGACGACTTTGAACATATTTTGTCAAAGAATGGAAAATCTCTATAATTGAATGGATAACCTATGACTAAAAGTGGAAAACATTGTGGCAAAAGGAGAAATTGCTCGTTTTGAGCAATTTCTTCTTTTGTCACTATGTTTTCAAAAAGCTGTCTGCTGCAGAGGCGTCAGAAAGCGTCTATATGAGGGAAAGGGCTATACGTTATAATTTGTTATATATATGTATCGATTGTGAATGGGATCATGGTGGCTTGTATTTGGTTTTAATAATTATATCGAGATCTGCTTCTTGGAGGCATGACGTGTACCTGTATCAAATTTGTTGTAAAATTCGCAAAAAGATTCGAACCAAGGAACTTTGTAATCAGATGCAGTTGTTCTATGAACCACCCTTTTGTATGTATATGTTTTAACTTGTAGGTACAAGATATATCCTCTTTTCTCTTAAAGAGACCGAATTTAAAGAAGGTTTTCCCTAGCCCACGAGAAATGGCTCAGCTTACTTAAAATGATATCTTGAATAAACAAACGTTTCATTATTGAAAAGAGTTGAAAACAGGGTGGTAAAAGGATAATTTGCTCGTTTCGATGTTTTCAAAATTCGTCTGCTGCAGATGAGTCTGAAAACCACTTGTTTGTAAAGTGTACATATGGTACTTATTTATTGTAAAACTTTCTCTAAAAACCTTGGGTTTTCAAGGTTCTGACTGACCATGACAAACCCCTCCCAACTGCCTATATGGACCACCAACCACTCATTCAACATACAGGCCTTATAATACAGTTTGAATCTTAACCCTTTACCGCATACAACAAATCTGCAGCAGACGACTTTTAAATCAAAGTGACAAAAACCTGAACATCTCTATTAAAGATAGCTTAATTGTGATATAAAGGTGAAAACATTGTGGTCAAAGCAGAAATTGCTCATTATGAGCAATTTCTCCTTTTGCCACACTGGTTTCAAAAGTCGTCTGCTTCTATTTCAGCAAGATGCGTCTACAGGTGGGAAAGGGTTAATTGTAGTGAACAACACCGATGTTGTGGTCAAAAGTAGCAAACAGTAGTACTATGTGTACTGCCCGTAATGGGACCATCAACAAAGTCTTTAATTCAAAGGGATCCGCCGTGGTCGAGTGTTTAGCGTCGAGGATTTGAAACCGGGCATCACATTTCTTAGCCTAGTAAGGGTTTGTTTACCCAGGGAACACGAATAAGTATACTGTCGACGTTATATAACGGAACAATGTTGAAAACGGAAAAAAGGACCAAAAAAACAAACAAAACAAATTAGTTAATTCAATGTACATTCAGGCCTCAATTATAACACTTTTAACAGTTGTTTTCAGGTGACTCAAATATATCACTGAAAAGAGTGACCCATCCGCTTTAAAGGTGCAGAACTTCAGATAATAGAGTTATAAAACTCTTCAAAAGTTGTCTTGAAATATTAGAATCATGATTCTTGGATAAAATTAGAGTAATAATTTCCCTTTCCAGTACCATAAACATCTAAATATTTAAAGTATTGATTACTTTCTTTGTTGTCACTATTAGCAATATTTGCAGAAGTTTCAACATTTCAAAATATTGATCACAATCTGGAGTTCAGCACCTTGAAACAAACATACAGCAAAAGTGGGGCTGCTCGTATTTTATAACTAGTAACATATCACTTAAACGTATGAACCATGGTTAAGCAACCCACGAGAACTGGACCAATTGTTTCCCTGTTCATCAGGCAAAGACACCCGGCCATGTTTGGCCTATCAGTCACTTTAACATATCTACATAATGAATTGAAATGTGAGATCAATATTAAATATTTCACTGGGTTCACGCTTTACACCCATCTACATACATATATACACACATACATACATACATATACACATATATATACGCACATACGTATATACATATACATACCCACACACGTACACACATACATACATATATACATACATGCATACACACATACATACACATACACATTCATACATGCATATGCACACACATACACATCTGGAATGATGTTAACACATTTGTTTAGTGAATGATAATTTGTTAATGATACAATAACAATTTTCTCTTCGACATAGCACTAACTAAATATTTTGACAAGCATATGAACATATTTTTTGTAATATAAATCAGTTTATTTGAAAGCGATAGATTAGTAAATTCATTGTTTCTCAGGCATGCTTTAGAGATCATTGGCCTTGTTACATCATTGTATATTGGACATACTAAAATGAAATGTTCTTCGTCTTCAATACAGTTATTATTGCATAATATACATAATCTTTCATTTACAGTTAAACCCGAGTATCGTCCAGTCTCTACTCTACAGCTGATACGTCTTATTACACACGTTGTAGATTCATATCCATCTGTACAGCTGATACGTCTTATTACACACGTTGTAGATTCATATCCATCTGTACAGCTGATACGTCTTATTACACACGTTGAAGATTCATATCCATCTGCACAGCTGATACGTCTTATTACACACGTTGTAGATTCATATCCATCTGTACAGCTGAAACGTCTTATTACACACGTTGTAGATTCAAAACAATATGTACAGCTGATACGTCTTATTACACACGTTGTATATTCATATCCATCTGCACAGCTGATACGTCTTATTACACACGTTGTAGATTCATATCCATCTGTACAGCTGATACGTCTTATTACACACGTTGTAGATTCAAAACAATATGTACAGCTGATACGTCTTATTACACACGTTGTAGATTCAAAACAATATGCACAGCTGATACGTCTTATTACACACGTTGTAGATTCAAAACAATATGTACCGCTGATACGTCTTATTACACACGTTGTAGATTCAAAACAATTCGTACAGCTGATACGTCTTATAACACACGTTGTAGATTTATATCCAGCTGTACAGCTGATACGTCTTATTACACACGTTGTAGATTCATATCCATCTGCACAGCTGATACGTCTTATTACACACGTTGTAGTTTCATATCCATCTGTACAACTGATACGTCTTATTACACACGTTGTAGATTCAAAACAATATGTACAGCTGATACGTCTTATTACACACGTTGTAGATTTATATCCATCTGTACAGCTGATACGTCTTATTACACACGTTGTAGATTCATATCAATATGTACAGCTGATACCGTCTGATTACACACGTTGTAGATTCAAAACAATATGTAAAACTGATACGTCTTATTACACACGTTGTAGATTCATATCCATCTGTACAGCTGATACGTCTTATTACACACGTTGTAGATTCATATCCATCTGTACAGCTGATACGTCTTATTAAACACGTTGTAGATTCAAAACAATATGTACAATTGATACGTATTATTACACACGTTGACAGCAGCTTCTTATATGCCAGGGGCGTAGCTTTGCAATAATCAATGTGTAGGCCTTCTCGTGAGAAAATCAACATTGTGGACTCTGCGTAAAGTATCGACCCGGATCAGCCTAAGCATGCTACACAGGCCTACCCGGATAGATACTTTTCGCCTCCTGTGGATTTTCTGTTTCAGAAATAACTACTCTATACATCTATCCCCCTAAGACGGAATGTGTCGGCCGGATAAGTCTGCGCAGACAGCGCAGGCTGATCTGGTCGATACATTACGCAGATGTCTATCGCCGCAGCTGCATTTTGGGGCATTTTGAGAAAAAATGTGTAGGCACGTGCCTATAGTGCCTAAAGGGAGCTACGCCCCTACATTCTTAAGAAACTTTGTGACAATATGTGAACAATAGTGATCTTGATCATACTGTACTGATTCACAAGTTGATCGGAATGTGCACTATTCAAAAATGTCATTTTCACATGGACTGACTCATTTTCCTAAAAGTTGTCCTCACAATGGCCAACTATTCCAGCGGTCCGATTGCGGTAACCTTGTTACATTTCAATAAGTCAAGGAATAAAAACGAACAGCCTCTTTTGTTTTGGTAGAGTGTCTTTGATTAACCCATTCCCACATACAGACTATTTCTGGCGCCTCTTATGGATAATCCCAAAGACAGAACCCGCTCATCACGGGTTCCAAACCAAGAACCCTTAATAAGAGATGCCGATCCTCCACAAATAAAAGTATGACTAATGAATAGAGTTGACAAATAATGTGACAAAATGAGAAATTGCTCATTATGATCAAGTTCGTTTTTGCCATGTAGTGTTTTTAATAGTCGTCTGTTGCAGATTTATCAAATGAAGTCAACTATAAGTGCAAGGTTTTTAACAGGTAAATTGATGTATTCCGAAGATATGTTCCAAAATTCACGGAAGTAGTGTATCTACCTGGTTCCGGGGAAAGTGGTCTCAATCTAAGTCATAACTTGAGTCTTCATGTACCATGTCCAGGGTCGTAATTGAATATGCGAGTTTATTATCAGAGAATTCAATACATATTCATCATATTGCAATAACAACTGGAACGCTAGATTAACAGATTGTCCTAAAATTAGAACATAAGTTTTACACTCGTACGACTGATTATAAATACGTTCCAAAGCATCGTGATTTCGGTAAATACATTGTACATGTCACAAATCCAATAACTCCACGGCGACCCAGCAGTACTAAATGTGTCAAACCAGTGTTTGGCCAGAATGTAGATCAGCCGACTCTGTGTTGAACGACGAACTACGGTTCGATCCCCTGTCACGACTGAATTATTGGTGGTTAAAGTGGCGTAACACACCATTGAAAAACTAAAAAGAAGACTTCCAAGTATGGAAGAGCTCTCGGGTCATATTGTCAAATAGACTTTCCCAATCTAATTTGACCCTTTCCCTCATACGACAATTCGGCAGCAGACGACTTTGAACATATTTTGTCAAAAAATGGAAAAATCTCTATAATTGAATGGATAAACTATGACTAAAAGTGGAAAACATTGTGGCAAAAGGAGAAATTGCTCATTTTAAGCAATTTCCTCTGTTGTCACTATGTTTTCAAAAAGCCTACTGCTGCAGAGGCGTCAGAAAGCGTCTATATGAGGGTAGTGTTAAACCAGACATAATCTTCGATGCAGTCGCAAACGTTCGTTAAATCTGATGACTGCCTATTGCAGGTCGTGTCAGATTGACCTTTGCATCAGCCAATCAAAGTTTCGATAACAAGATCGTTAGGTATCAACATGGAAGCAAGCACATATAAATAAACGAGATAGAGAAATGGTGAATGCCGAGTGTGGTTGTATATTGCGATTTTATTAGACAGAAAAAAGAAAACCTGCTCATAGGTAAATTATGTATTGGGTCAATTCGAGATGACCATTTATGGGGTGTCGTCAGAATGTAGAGAATTTCCCTACAATTATATAATCTGATGTAAACAACGAAGTATTTCGTCAAATGGAGTATTACATTTAAACATTGTGAAATAATTGCTCATTATGAACATTTATTCTTTTTCCGGGATTATTTTAAAAATAATATTCGTGGGAAAAAAACATATTATGTCACAGTTTCCTACATCTTCGAAAGATAATTATAATGAAAATAGCTTCAATAGAATAAATCTGTATCTTCTATATTGTTTTGGCTAGATTGGCACACTGCAGTGGAAGCACATACACGGATTAAGCGTCACATGGTTATATAAGTACGTTTTAACCCTTTCCCTCATATAGACGCTTTCTGACGACTCTGAAGCAGACGGCTTTTTGAAACATAGTGACGGAAGAAGAAATTGCTCATAACGAGAAATTTCTCCTTTTGCCACAATGTTTTTCACTTTTAGTCACAGGTTATCCATTCAATTATAGAGATTTTCTATCTTTTTGACAAAATGTGTTCAAAGTCGTCTGCTGCAGAATTGTCGTATGAGGAAAAGGGTTAATACTTGATCCCTTGACCGAGGATTATACAGACGGTATTAAGGTATTAACATTGATTTAGATATCTTTGAATAGTAGAAAGGATAAATTACTTCAACCCTATGAACGTTTGTGGTTATTTCGAAATAGAAAGGCTATGTACGTCTTACATGTAATATGAACAACAACAACAAGATACGAACTTTCGTTGAAAATGAATTGACTCGCATTTTTAGAGGTTCAGCTTCTTTCAAAGATAGTGACAAATTGTGATCGTTTTGTGAATGTGATCAATTTGTGATCGTGGCCAATTTGTGATCGTGGTCAATTTGTGATTGTGTTCAAACTGAAACTGCGAACAAAATGTGGATTCTGTGATATATGTATACACACGAGGTATCACTTGCAGACTGTTTGCAGCCAATTTGATATCGTTTGTAATGGAAAGTCCGTCGTGTATGATATCAATGATTATATGTTTGTCTTTCTATGGCAATTAGTAGTCAGCAGATGCTCCCACAATGTGTATTTACAAAATGTAGATGCAAAAATGACAGAACGCAGAATAACGAGTTTGTTAAAAAAAAAAGGTTTATAAAATTGTAAAACAAAGTGATAACTGATGGAAACAAATAGCTACATGAGCTTGGGTAACACTAGATTAAGGAATCGTACATTTTTCTTTAAAGATTTTATTCAACCAAGGTTTGAAATCGGAGTCTCTCAGATCCCAAGACGATAGCAATGGATACTTCATTTATTGGGCTCGTTGTTACAGTATGTGTTATATTTATGATTGGACTTACGACATTGATTGTTGTCGGATATTTTAAGTGGAAGGAGTATAAACATGGACGAATAAGACACAATGACTCCAGACGACGATCCCGTGCGACAACGGTAAACCATAGAAGACGAACGAGGCGTATACGTGTACGCAATACGGCTGCTGCAACAGTCAATAACTCGGGTAAGTGTAACGGGTACGCAATACGGATGCTGCAATACTCAATAACTCGGGTATGTGTATACGGGTACGCAATACGGCTGCTGCAATACTCAATAACTCGGGTATGTGTATACGGGTACGCAATACGGCTGCTGCAACACTCAATAACTCGGGTATGTGTATACGGGTACGCAATACGGCTGCTGCAACACTCAATAACTCGGGTATGTGTATACGGGTACGCAATACGGCTGCTGCAACACTCACTAACTCGGGTATGTGTATACGAGTACGCAATACGGCTGCTGCAACACTCAATAACTCGGGTATGTGTATACGAGTACGTTATACGGCTGCTGCAACACTCAATACCTCGGGTATGTGTATACGGGTACGCAATACGGCTGCTGCAACACTCAATACCTCGGGTATGTGTATACGAGTACGCAATACGGCTGCTGCAACACTCAATAACTCGGGTATGTGTATACGAGTACGCAATACGGCTGCTGCAACACTCAATACCTCGGGTATGTGTATACGGGTACGCAATACGGCTGCTGCAACACTCAATAACTCGGGTATGTGTATACGGGTACGCAATACGGCTGCTGCAACACTCAATAACTCGGGTATGTGTATACGGGTACGCAATACGGCTGCTGCAACACTCAATAACTCGGGTATGTGTATACGAGTACGCAATACGGCTGCTGCAACACTCACTAACTCGGGTATGTGTATACGAGTACGCAATACGGCTGCTGCAACACTCAATAACTCAGGTATGTGTATACGGGTACGCAATACGGCTGCTGCAACACTCAATAACTCGGGTATGTGTATACGGGTACGCAATACGGCTGCTGCAACACTCAATAACTCGGGTATGTGTATACGGGTACGCAATACGGCTGCTGCAACACTCACTAACTCGGGTATGTGTATACGGGTACGCAATACGGCTGCTGCAACAGTCAATACCTCGGGTATGTGTATACGGGTACGCAATACGGCTGCTGCAACACTCAATACCTCGGGTATGTGTATACGAGTACGCAATACGGCTGCTGCAACACTCACTAACTCGGGTATGTGTATACGGGTACGTTATACGGCTGCTGCAACAGTCAATACCTCGGGTATGTGTATACGAGTACGCAATACGGCTGCTGCAACACTCAATAACTCGGGTATGTGTATACGAGTACGCAATACGGCTGCTGCAATACTCAATAACTCGGGTATGTGTATACGGGTACGCAATACGGCTGCTGCAACACTCAATAACTCGGGTATGTGTATACGGGTACGCAATACGGCTGCTGCAACACTCAATAACTCGGGTATGTGTATACGGGTACGCAATACGGCTGCTGCAACATTCAATAACTCGGGTATGTGTATACGAGTACGTTATACGGCTGCTGCAACACTCAATACCTCGGGTATGTGTATACGGGTACGCAATACGGCTGCTGCAACACTCACTAACTCGGGTATGTGTATACGAGTACGCAATACGGCTGCTGCAACACTCAATAACTCGGGTATGTGTATACGAGTACGCAATACGGCTGATGCAACAGTCAATACCTCGGGTATGTGTATACGAGTACGTTATACGGCTGCTGCAACAGTCAATACCTCGGGTATGTGTATACGAGTACGTTATACGGCTGCTGCAACACTCAATACCTCGGGTATGTGTATACGAGTACGTTATACGGCTGCTGCAACAGTCAATACCTCGGGTATGTGTATACGAGTACGTTATACGGCTGCTGCAACACTCAATACCTCGGGTATGTGTATACGGGTACGCAATACGGCTGCTGCAACACTCACTAACTCGGGTATGTGTATACGAGTACGCAATACGGCTGCTGCAACACTCAATAACTCGGGTATGTGTATACGGGTACGCAATACGGATGCTACAACACTCAATAACTCGGGTATGTGTATACGAGTACGTTATACGGCTGCTGCAACACTCAATAACTCGGGTATGTGTATACGAGTACGCAATACGGCTGCTGCAACACTCAATAACTCGGGTATGTGTATACGAGTACGCAATACGGCTGCTGCAACACTCAATAACTCGGGTATGTGTATACGAGTACGCAATACGGCTGCTGCAACACTCAATAACTCGGGTATGTGTATACGGGTACGCAATACGGCTGCTGCAACACTCAATAACTCGGGTATGTGTATACGAGTACGCAATACGGCTGCTGCAACACTCAATAACTCGGGTATGTGTATACGAGTACGCAATACGGCTGCTGAAACACTCAATAACTCGGGTATGTGTATACGAGTACGCAATACGGCTGCTGCAACAGTCAATCATTCGGGTTAGTGTTAGCGATTACGCAATACCACTGAGGCAACACTCAATAACTCGGGTATGTGTATACGAGTACGCAATACGGCTGCTGCATTACAAAATAACTCGGGTATGTGTTTACGAGTACGCAATACGGCTGCTGCAACACTCAATAACTCGGGTATGTGTATACGAGTACGCAGTACGGCTGCTGCAACACTCAATACCTCGGGTATGTGTTTACGAATACGCAATACGGCTGATGCAACACTCAATACCTCGGGTATGTGTTTACGAATACGCAATACGGCTGATGCAACACTCAATACCTCGGGTATGTGTATACGAGTACGCAATACGGCTGCTGCAACACTCAATACCTCGGGTATGTGCGAGGTATGTGTATACGAGTACGCAATACGGCTGCTGCAACACTCAATAACTCGGGTATGTGTATACGAGTACGCAGTACGGCTGCTGCAACACTCAATACCTCGGGTATGTGTTTACGAATACGCAATACGGCTGATGCAACACTCAATACCTCGGGTATGTGTATACGGGTACGTTATACGGCTGCTGCAACACTCAATACCTCGGGTATGTGTATACGAGTACGTTATACGGCTGCTGCAACACTCAATACCTCGGGTATGTGTATACGAGTACGTTATACGGCTGCTGCAACACTCAATACCTCGGGTATGTGTATACGAGTACGTTATACGGCTGCTGCAACACTCAATACCTCGGGTATGTGTATACGAGTACGCAATACGGCTGCTGCAACAGTCAATACCTCGGGTATGTGTATACGAGTACGCAATACGGCTGCTGCAACAGTCAATACCTCGGGTATGTGTATACGAGTACGTTATACGGCTGTTGCAACACTCACTAACTCGGGTATGTGTATACGAGTACGTTATACGGCTGCTGCAACACTCAATACCTCGGGTATGTGTATACGGGTACGCAATACGGCTGCTGCAACACTCAATAACTCGGGTATGTGTATACGAGTGCGTTATACGGCTGCTGCAACACTCAATAACTCGGGTATGTGTATACGAGTACGCAATACGGCTGCTGCAACACTCAATAACTCGGGTATGTGTATACGAGTACGTTTTACGGCTGCTGCAACACTCAATACCTCGGGTATGTGTATACGAGTACGCAATACGGCTGCTGCAACACTCAATACCTCGGGTATGTGTATACGGGTACGCAATACGGCTGCTGCAACACTCAATACCTCGGGTATGTGTATACGAGTACGTTATACGGCTGCTGCAACACTCAATAACTCGGGTATGTGTATACGAGTACGTTATACGGCTGCTGCAACACTCAATAACTCGGGTATGTGTATACGAGTACGCAATACGGCTGCTGCAACAGTCAATACCTCGGGTATGTGTATACGAGTACGCAATACGGCTGCTGCAACAGTCAATACCTCGGGTATGTGTATACGGGTACGCAATACGGCTCCTGCAACACTCAATAACTCGGGTATGTGTTTACGGGTACGCAATACGGCTGCTGCAACACTCAATACCTCGGGTATGTGTATACGAGTACGTTATACGGCTGCTGCAACACTCAATAACTCGGGTAAGTGTATACGAGTACGTTATACGGCTGCTGCAACACTCAATAACTCGGGTATGTGTATACGGGTACGCAATACGGCTGCTGCAACACTCAATAACTCGGGTATGTGTATACGAGTACGTTATACGGCTGCTGCAACAGTCAATACCTCGGGTATGTGTATACGGGTACGCAATACGGCTGCTGCAACACTCAATACCTCGGGTATGTGTATACGAGTACGTTATACGGCTGCTGCAACAGTCAATACCTCGGGTATGTGTATACGGGTACGCAATACGGCTGCTGCAACACTCAATACCTCGGGTATGTGTATACGAGTACGCAATACGGCTGCTGCAACACTCAATAACTCGGGTATGTGTTTACGAGTACGTTATACGGCTGCTGCAACACTCAATACCTCGGGTATGTGTATACGAGTACGCAATACGGCTGCTGCAACACTCACTAACTCGGGTATGTGTATACGAGTACGTTATACGGCTGCTGCAACACTCAATACCTCGGGTATGTGTATACGAGTACGTTATACGGCTGCTGCAACACTCACTAACTCGGGTATGTGTATACGAGTACGTTATACGGCTGCTGCAACACTCACTAACTCGGGTATGTGTATACGAGTACGTTATACGGCTGCTGCAACACTCACTAACTCGGGTATGTGTATACGAGTACGCAATACGGCTGCTGCAACACTCAATACCTCGGGTATGTGTATACGAGTACGTTATACGGCTGCTGCAACACTCAATACCTCGGGTATGTGTATACGAGTACGTTATACGGCTGCTGCAACACTCAATACCTCGGGTATGTGTATACGAGTACGCAATACGGCTGCTGCAACACTCAATACCTCGGGTATGTGTATACGAGTACGCAATACGGCTGATGCAACACTCAATAACTCGGGTATGTGTATACGAGTACGTTATACGGCTGCTGCAACAGTCAATACCTCGGGTATGTGTATACGAGAACGCAATACGGCTGCTGCAACACTCAATACCTCGGGTATGTGTATACGAGTACGTTATACGGCTGCTGCAACAGTCAATACCTCGGGTATGTGTATACGAGTACGCGATACGGCTGCTGCAACACTCAATACCTCGGGTATGTGTATACGAGTACGCAATACGGCTGATGCAACACTCAATAACTCGGGTATGTGTATACGAGTACGCAATACGGCTGCTGCAACACTCACTAACTCGGGTATGTGTATACGAGTACGCAATACGGCTGCTGCAACACTCAATACCTCGGGTATGTGTATACGAGTACGTTATACGGCTGCTGCAACACTCAATACCTCGGGTATGTGTATACGAGTACGCAATACGGCTGCTGCAACACTCAATAACTCGGGTATGTGTATACGAGTACGTTATACGGCTGCTGCAACACTCAATAACTCGGGTATGTGTATACGAGTACGTTTTACGGCTGCTGCAACAGTCACTAACTCGGGTATGTGTATACGAGTACGCAATACGGCTGCTGCAACAGTCAATACCTCGGGTATGTGTATACGAGTACGTTTTACGGCTGCTGCAACAGTCACTAACTCGGGTATGTGTATACGAGTACGTTATACGGCTGCTGCAACAGTCAATACCTCGGGTATGTGTATACGAGTACGTTTTACGGCTGCTGCAACACTCAATACCTCGGGTATGTGTATACGAGTACGTTATACGGCTGTTGCAACACTCAATAACTCGGGTATGTGTATACGAGTACGCAATACGGCTGCTGCAACACTCAATAACTCGGGTATGTGTATACGGGTACGCAATACTGCTGCTGCAACACTCAATAACTCGGGTATGTGTATACGGGTACGCAATACGGCTGCTGCAACACTCACTAACTCGGGTATGTGTATACGGGTACGCAATACGGCTGCTGCAACAGTCAATACCTCGGGTATGTGTATACGAGTACGTTATACGGCTGCTGCAACAGTCAATACCTCGGGTATGTGTATACGAGTACGTTATACGGCTGCTGCAACACTCAATACCTCGGGTATGTGTATACGAGTACGCAATACGGCTGCTGCAACAGTCAATACCTCGGGTATGTGTATACGAGTACGCAATACGGCTGCTGCAACACTCAATAACTCGGGTATGTGTATACGAGTACGTTATACGGCTGCTGCAACACTCAATACCTCGGGTATGTGTATACGGGTACGCAATACGGATGCTACAACACTCAATAACTCGGGTATGTGTATACGAGTACGCAATACGGCTGCTGCAACACTCAATACCTCGGGTATGTGTATACGAGTACGCAATACGGCTGCTGCAACACTCACTAACTCGGGTATGTGTATACGAGTACGTTTTACGGCTGCTGCAACAGTCAATACCTCGGGTATGTGTATACGAGTACGTTATACGGCTGCTGCAACACTCAATACCTCGGGTATGTGTATACGAGTACGCAATACGGCTGCTGCAACACTCAATACCTCGGGTATGTGTATACGAGTACGCAATACGGCTGCTGCAACACTCAATACCTCGGGTATGTGTATACGAGTACGCAATACGGCTGCTGCAACACTCACTAACTCGGGTATGTGTATACGAGTACGCAATACGGCTGCTGCAACACTCAATACCTCGGGTATGTGTATACGAGTACGTTATACGGCTGCTGCAACACTCAATACCTCAGGTATGTGTATACGAGTACGTTATACGGCTGCTGCAACACTCAATACCTCGGGTATGTGTATACGAGTACGTTATACGGCTGCTGCAACAGTCAATACCTCGGGTATGTGTATACGAGTACGCAATACGGCTGCTGCAACACTCAATACCTCGGGTATGTGTATACGAGTACGTTATACGGCTGCTGCAACACTCAATACCTCGGGTATGTGTATACGAGTACGCAATACGGCTGCTGCAACACTCAATAACTCGGGTATGTGTATACGGGTACGCAATACGGCTGATGCAACACTCAATAACTCGGGTATGTGTATACGAGTACGTTATACGGCTGCTGCAACAGTCAATACCTCGGGTATGTGTATACGGGTACGCAATACGGCTGATGCAACACTCAATAACTCGGGTATGTGTATACGAGTACGTTATACGGCTGCTGCAACACTCAATACCTCGGGTATGTGTATACGAGTACGTTATACGGCTGCTGCAACACTCAATACCTCGGGTATGTGTATACGAGTACGCAATACGGCTGCTGCAACAGTCAATACCTCGGGTATGTGTATACGAGTACGCAATACGGCTGCTGCAACACTCAATAACTCGGGTATGTGTATACGAGTACGCAATACGGCTGCTGCAACACTCAATAACTCGGGTATGTGTATACGGGTACGCAATACGGCTGCTACAACACTCAATACCTCGGGTATGTGTATACGAGTACGCAATACGGCTGCTGCAACACTCACTAACTCGGGTATGTGTATACGAGTACGCAATACGGCTGCTGCAACACTCAATACCTCGGGTATGTGTATACGAGTACGTTATACGGCTGCTGCAACACTCAATACCTCAGGTATGTGTATACGAGTACGTTATACGGCTGCTGCAACACTCAATACCTCGGGTATGTGTATACGAGTACGTTATACGGCTGCTGCAACAGTCAATACCTCGGGTATGTGTATACGAGTACGCAATACGGCTGCTGCAACACTCAATACCTCGGGTATGTGTATACGAGTACGTTATACGGCTGCTGCAACACTCAATACCTCGGGTATGTGTATACGAGTACGCAATACGGCTGCTGCAACACTCAATAACTCGGGTATGTGTATACGGGTACGCAATACGGCTGATGCAACACTCAATAACTCGGGTATGTGTATACGAGTACGTTATACGGCTGCTGCAACAGTCAATACCTCGGGTATGTGTATACGGGTACGCAATACGGCTGATGCAACACTCAATAACTCGGGTATGTGTATACGAGTACGTTATACGGCTGCTGCAACACTCAATACCTCGGGTATGTGTATACGAGTACGTTATACGGCTGCTGCAACACTCAATAACTCGGGTATGTGTATACGAGTACGCAATACGGCTGCTGCAACACTCAATACCTCGGGTATGTGTATACGGGTACGCAATACGGCTGCTGCAACACTCAATACCTCGGGTATGTGTATACGGGTACGCAATACGGCTGCTGCAACACTCAATACCTCGGGTATGTGTATACGAGTACGTTATACGGCTGCTGCAACACTCAATAACTCGGGTATGTGTATACGGGTACGTTATACGGCTGCTGCAACACTCAATACCTCGGGTATGTGTATACGAGTACGTTATACGGCTGCTGCAACAGTCAATACCTCGGGTATGTGTATACGGGTACGTTATACGGCTGCTGCAACACTCAATACCTCGGGTATGTGTATACGAGTACGCAATACGGCTGCTGCAACACTCAATACCTCGGGTATGTGTATACGAGTACGTTATACGGCTGCTGCAACACTCAATAACTCGGGTATGTGTATACGGGTACGCAATACGGCTGCTGCAACACTCACTAACTCGGGTATGTGTATACGAGTACGCAATACGGCTGCTGCAACACTCAATACCTCGGGTATGTGTATACGAGTACGTTATACGGCTGCTGCAACACTCAATAACTCGGGTATGTGTATACGGGTACGCAATACGGCTGCTGCAACACTCAATAACTCGGGTATGTGTATACGAGTACGTTTTACGGCTGCTACAACACTCAATACCTCGGGTATGTGTATACGAGTACGCAGTACGGCTGCTGCAACACTCAATACCTCGGGTATGTGTTTACGAGTACGTTATACGGCTGCTGCAACACTCAATACCTCGGGTATGTGTATACGAGTACGTTATACGGCTGCTGCAACACTCAATACCTCGGGTATGTGTATACGGGTACGCAATACGGCTGCTGCAACACTCAATAACTCGGGTATGTGTATACGAGTACGTTTTACGGCTGCTACAACACTCAATACCTCGGGTATGTGTATACGAGTACGCAGTACGGCTGCTGCAACACTCAATACCTCGGGTATGTGTTTACGAGTACGTTATACGGCTGCTGCAACACTCAATACCTCGGGTATGTGTATACGAGTACGCAATACGGCTGCTGCAACACTCAATACCTCGGGTATGTGTATACGAGTACGTTATACGGCTGCTGCAACACTCAATACCTCGGGTATGTGTATACGAGTACGCAATACGGCTGCTGCAACACTCAATACCTCGGGTATGTGTATACGAGTACGTTATACGGCTGCTGCAACACTCAATACCTCGGGTATGTGTATACGAGTACGTTATACGGCTGCTGCAACACTCAATACCTCGGGTATGTGTATACGAGTACGCAATACGGCTGCTGCAACACTCAATAACTCGGGTATGTGTATACGAGTACGCAATACGGCTGCTGCAACACTCAATAACTCGGGTATGTGTATACGAGTACGCAATACGGCTGCTGCAACACTCAATAACTCGGGTATGTGTATACGGGTACGCAATACGGCTGCTGCAACACTCAATAACTCGGGTATGTGTATACGGGTACGCAATACTGCTGCTGCAACACTCAATAACTCGGGTATGTGTATACGAGTACGCAATACGGCTGCTGCAACACTCAATAACTCGGGTATGTGTATACGAGTACGCAATACGGCTGCTGCAACACTCAATAACTCGGGTATGTGTATACGGGTACGCAATACGGCTGCTACAACACTCAATACCTCGGGTATGTGTATACGAGTACGCAATACGGCTGCTGCAACACTCAATACCTCGGGTATGTGTATACGGGTACGCAATACGGCTGCTGCAACAGTCACTAACTCGGGTATGTGTATACGAGTACGCAATACGGCTGCTGCAACACTCAATACCTCGGGTATGTGTATACGGGTACGCAATACGGCTGCTGCAACAGTCAATACCTCGGGTATGTGTATACGAGTACGCAATACGGCTGCTGCAACAGTCAATACCTCGGGTATGTGTATACGAATACGCAATACGGCTGATGCAACACTCAATACCTCGGGTATGTGTATACGAGTACGTTATACGGCTGCTGCAACACTCAATACCTCGGGTATGTGTATACGAGTACGTTATACGGCTGCTGCAACAGTCAATACCTCGGGTATGTGTATACGAGTACGCAATACGGCTGCTGCAACACTCAATAACTCGGGTATGTGTATACGGGTACGCAATACGGCTGCTGCAACACTCAATAACTCGGGTATGTGTATACGAGTACGCAATACGGCTGCTGCAACACTCAATAACTCGGGTATGTGTATACGAGTACGTTATACGGCTGCTGCAACACTCACTAACTCGGGTATGTGTATACGAGTACGCAATACGGCTTCTGCATTACACAATAACTCGGGTATGTGTTTACGAGTACGCAACACGGCTGATGCAACACTCAATAACTCGGTATGTGTATACGATACGCAATACGGATGTTGTACAAACACTCAATAAGTGTTTGCAAGCAAACAATACAGATTATGCATAAACACTCAATAGTTCGGATAATTGTACAGGAGCACGCAATACGAAAACAGCGCAAACACTTAATACTTAATATAGTACAAAAACTCAATTATTCTGGTAAGCATATGCTATTACGCGATATAGAAACTGTATAAATACTCAATTATTCGGGAAATTCGTTACAGGCACACATAACGAAAACTGCATAAATACTCAATAATTCGGGTATGTGTATATGAATACGAAATACTGATACTGCACAAACACTTAGTAATTCGAGTAAGTGTTTACGATTACGCCATACGGATACTGAATTAACGTTCAATGATTTGGGTAATTGTATAGGATAACGCGATACGGATATAAAACAAATAATTAAAAATTCGGGTTAAAGTATAGGATAACGCGATACGGATACTGCATAATCACTCAATAGTTCGGGTAATTGTAAATAGGTACGCAACACAGATACTGCACAATCAAATAAATCGGGTAAGTGCTTAAGCGTTCGCAATGCGGAAACCCTGCAAACACTCAATAGTTCGGGTAATTGTATAGGGGTACGCAATACAGATACTGCACAAACAAATAAATCGGGTAAGTGCATATTCGTTCGTAATACGGAAAGCGTCAAAACACTCGATAACTCGAGTAATTATATAGGGGTACGCAATACAGAAACTGCACAAACACTCAATAATTCGGATAATTGTATAAGAGTATGAAGTACAGATACTGCACAAACACTCAATAATTCGGGTAATTGTATAAGAGTATGAAATACAGAAACTGCACAAACACTCAATAATTCTGGTAATTGTACAAGAGTACGAATTACAGATACTGCACAAACACTCAATAATTCGGGTAATTGTATAAGAGTTCAAATTCAAAACTGCACAAACACTCAATAATTCTAGTAATTGTATAAGAGTTCGAATTACAGATACTGCACAAACACTCAATAATTCGGGTAATTGTATAATAGTATGAAATACAGAAACTTCACAAACACTCAATACGCAATACAGATACTGCACAAACACTCAATAATTCGGGGAATTGTATACGAGTATGAAATACAGAAACTGCACAAACACTCAATAATTCTAGTAATTGTATAAGAGTATGAAATACAGAAACTGCACAAACACTCAATAATTCTGGTAATTATATAAGAGTATGAATTACAGACTCTGCACAAACACTCAATAATCCGGGTAATTGTATAAGAGTATAAATTCAGATATGTTGACGAATTCGATGCATACTTTTGAACTGAGTATGGGCAAGGGACATATTTTGAAACACGAGCGTTTGTGTTCTTTCAAAAACTGTTTTCATGCTGTATGGAATTTACAATTCTCCATATGTTGCCTGTTTTTCTACTGATTTTTTCCAACAAGCATACCTCGTTTAAAAATCTTATCATTTCAGGTTCGAACTGTATTTACATATGAGTGGTTCCACAAGAAAACCAACATTGTGGACTCTGCGTAAAGTAACGGTCCGGATCAGCCTAAGATTGCTGCGTAGGCTAACCCGGATAGACACTTTTTTCCTCCTGTGGATTTTCTGTTTCATAAATCATTACTTTATACTTCTATCCGCCTGAGACGGAATGTGTCGGCCCGGATTAGCCTGCGCGGACTGCGCAAACTGATCTGGTTCGCTACATTACGCAAAGTCCATAATGTTGGTTTTCTCGTGGAACGGCACATATAGTTGAGTTCTTTAAGCCTTTACGACATACGACAAATATGCAGCAGACGACTTTGAAATCATCCAGACAATGATATGGAATCTCACCTTTAATGAAACCCTTTCCCTCATATAGACGCTTTCTGACGCCTCTGCAGCAGACGGCTTTTTGAAAACATAGTGACAAAAGAAGAAATTGCACAGAACGTGCAATTTCTCCTTTTGTCACAATGTTTTCCACTTTTAGTCATAGGTTATCCATCTGACAAAATACGTTCAAAGTCATCTGCTGCAGAATTGCCGTATGAGGGAAAGGGTTAAAAGTTAAATCGCGCGGAAAGCACTGTGGCAAAAGGAGAAATAACTTCGTATGATCTATTTTATCCTTTTTATCACAAGGTTGTTTTCAAAAGACATGTGCTGCAAATGCGTCAGAAAGCGTCTACATGAGGAAAAGGGTTAAGCCTTTTAGCAATGGTCTTAACATGATTTAAGATGGATAATTCCGAATATTATTCTATTTTGTTTATATAGATTTGTGATGTGAGCCGTTCCGGTAGAAAAACAACAGAATTGACTCTGCGTAATGAATCGAACCAGATACGCCGTTTTCAACATTATTTCAGTTATATCACGGCGACAGTTCACTTATTCATGATCCCTTTGTAAACAAACCAGTACTAGGCTAGAAAATGTGCCTTGCCCAAGGACACTCCAACATGACCGTAGTGCCGCGACTGGGGATCGAACCCGGGACACTCCAACATGACCGTAGTGCCGCGACTGGGGATCGAACCCGGTACACTCCAACATGACCGTAGTGCCGCGACTGGGGATCGAACCCGGGACATCCGGCGGATTCCTTCTCAAGAGGATAGAGGTATTAGAGTAATCATTCCTGAAACAGAAAATCCACAGGAAGCGAAAATGTATGTACGGGTTAACCTGCGCGGCATGCTTAGGCTGATCAGGGTCGATACTTTACGAAGGGTCCACAATGTTGGTTTTCTCGTAATTCGGCTCATATATAAATGGTGAAGAAACACTGCTCCTACGTGGAATCTTTTACTTGTCCGCAAAACATGTAGCTTGAGCTACAGTCATGAGTACCAGGAGTGGGGATTATGATTAAAGTTTTGATATTCGTCCAAGTCATTTTGTGTACATCGCTCATTGCTTTAAGTAAGGAAAATAAACATCAAGTTCCGAAATTTTTGAAATTAATGCCAATTGCGAGCGTTTCTGGGAGCATCCGTGTTGATTGTGCGCAAAAATGGCGAACATTGAATACCCTGATAATCTGCGATAAGGCGCAGTCAACTCCGGATATAAGCTGTACGCAAAGTCTCGAAAGTCGGGATTCGTCTGACGTATTCCTTCTAACCCTTTCCGTCATACGACATTTCTGCAGCAGACGACTTTGAACGTATTGTGTCAAAAAATAGAATCTTCTTTTGTCACTATGTTTTCAAAAAAGCCGTCTGCTGCAGAGGCGTCAGAAAGCGTCTATATGAGGGAAAGGGTTAACGACCACAAATACATAGCTTATTAAAACACGCTGTTTGAATGAGATTGTTAACAACCCAATTATAATTGATTAAGCAGGATATGACTTTTCTTTTGGTGCATCGAAAAGAAGAACTTGGGAATTCAATACATATCTGACTTACCAAAGTGTATTTACTTATTGCAAGCATAAATCTTGGAAAAATTTCTCTTGACTGTTTCTTAAAACCGAAAAACTGCAGATAATAACAGGTTGATTGAAAATGGTCGCAGTCTAGAAATAGTGCTGTCTACTCGAATTGTCCATTTTAAAGATATTGTAGTATTAGACAGTTTACTCTTGGCTGTTTCCGGTACTAGCGATATATAAACTATCGTCTCATTCAGTGTCAAGATACGTGTGTTTATTTCGCCGCCCACGAAATTCTAGCAATTTCATTGGTTAAAGCGTGTCACGTGCAGACCCACTATATTTCTATAGGGAGCGAGTAAATTCCATAGGGGGGTGAGTAAAGTAAAATAGTCAGTTCAAAGGTTGGTTTTCGTAAAGTGGCTCTCAAATGTTACCAGTTACCCAGAAAAAAATGAAATGAATTGCAATAAATGTGTTCATGTTGAACCGGTGTATGTTTTTAAATAATATATCTATTCCAATTCTTTAATCAATATTGATAGATCTTTTACTCGTGACGTCATATTATGCTATCAACAAATATCAACAAGTTACAGTATAGTTTAGTTTAAAGTGGTCGACGAAATAAATACATCATTGGGTTTGTTACTGACCCACTACGGAAATATAGGGGGTCTGTTGAATGTATAGGGGGACTCGGCTATCGCCTCGCCTCCTATTAATTATACAGACCCCCCTATATTTCCGTAGTGGGTCAGTAACAAACCCAATAACTTATAATATCGAAATAATCGACTTGAATTGGCCTATAGAAAATGATATATTCCATTGGTTATCTCCCCTGATTATAAGTGTCATATGATTTAATACTTCCGCTTTTCCACTTGTTACTTATATCTGGACTGGTTTTGCACCATTCAGTTAGCAACATTTTAGTATTAGTTTCATGTTTTGTAAAATTAGCATTCCTCTGATCTAAAGAAGAGATGACAGAAATCGAATTTCTTAATTCTTCACTTTCAGTTCAAATCGTGATGCAACCGCCACCATATTCACTAATTGACGGAGAGGCCCCGCCCCCTTACACACCTTATGCTGTCCTGGAACCTACTGCTAGACGGGACAGTATAGCTACAAGACCAAGCCCTTGTCATACTCCGAGACCTCTACCCAATCTCAATGAACAAACAACACAACCACAACAGTTCTATGGGTCGCATACAACAGAACGACAACAGTTTACCGGGCGACACCGTATGTCACTTCATACCGGAAGTACGAACACTCCTATGACAACACCAGCCGGAAGTATGTTTACAACGTCTATAGGAGGGACTCGGGACACATCCGCTTCGTCGAACATGAGATCAGTGAACATGATTCATATTATAAACGATGTACAAATATAGGTGAATATAAAACATGATATCATCTTGCGGACTTTAAGGCCAAAGAGAAATAACAAAATCCGCCTTATTTATGCTGGCCATGATAAGGCGAACTAGGACAAGCTCTTAAAATTAGTAGGTACAAATAATAAGTATGTAAAACCTAAACATGGTAGATCTTGCCGAATGAAGACAAATGTTGAACTAGATTGAGAAAGTTTCCTAAATACGTCCAATACATAACTGCGATATTTTCAAAAAGTATAAGTGAAATGAAAGAGAAGTAAAATAGAATATATAAATATTTCTTGAGAAAATGAAAATAAAATGATATTCATACGACTATTAATGAGATAGTTCAACCCTTTCCCTCATATAGACGCTTTCTGACGCCTCTGCAGCAGACGGCTTTTTGAAAACATAGTGACAAAAGAAGTAATTGCACAAAACGTGCAATTTCTCTTTTTGCCACAATGTTTTCCACTTTTTGTCATAGGTTATCCATTCAATTATGGAGATTTTCTATTTTTTGACAAAATACGTTCAAAGTCGTCTGCTGCAGTATTGCCGTATAAGGGGAAGGGTTAACCGATATTTACGTACCTACATAAATGACATGATTCTTAATTTCACGATCTTCTTAAAATTTGATATGCTCGTTCATGACCAGTTGATGTATCATTATTAATTGAGTTTAATCTATATTGCTTACAATCACAACAACAACATATACACATCATTAGAAGAGTCCATAAAAGCTCCCTTACAAACTATGTTTACGATGTGTATGTATACATTGTCATGCGTTGCTGTGTAATTAGGTATGAGACGGGTGTCCAACCAGTTTGATTGTCGGTTTGGAATATCCATTAATACAATTCCAAAAAAACTTTCGAAATAAAAGATGTACCTTCTCACCTAAATTGGGCATTTATATTGTTATGTTTTGTATTTGAGTTTCCTTTATGAAAATTCTATCAAAACAATGGTTGTTACAATCAGACAATATACAATGCGTTACCATTAACACTTTTCCACCTACAACAAATCTGCAGCAGTCGACTTTGAAAGCATACCCGAAAATGTTGGAAACTCCCTGTAAAAGAAAGTACAATAATTGAATATTTTTTAAAACATGGTGACAAAAGGAGAAATTGCTCGTTTTGAGCAATTTCTTCTTTTGTCGCCAGGTTTTCAAAAAGCCGTCTGCCGCAGAGGCATCAGAAAGCGTCTATATAAGGGAAAGTGTTAACCAATAAGAACAGGAGTTTTATTCGGTCAGTTCGAATAACCAAGATTCGAGTTCCTACAGGCTATAACATGTATAAGCAATAGTCTGTGGGTTTGTATAAGCATTGGGGGGGGGGGGGGGTTGCTGTTGTAGCGCTTATATAGTAAGTTTGTATATCCAATAGCTCTCTACATTCTTGGTGACTTTGTACAAACAATATTTACGAACCTGTATAATTTTCAGAATGTTTTTAAATATATTATGTTATGTAATATAGTCATTATTAATCTCATTAAAATTCAGATTAAAATACTTCACAGCACGTATATTGGATCTGACGACAACGCATACAATGCCTTCTCCTATTGACCCTTTATACTTGAATAATCATGAGCAGGTGCTCGTTTTCTGACTAATTGAAATTTACACAATACAACTAAGTATAGATTTTTTTAGAAGCGGAATCTCGACAATCACCGCTTCTCTACCTCGTTTATTTATAAGGATTATCTCCCCTGTTTTATACTTTTCGATTTTGTAGGCGGAAATTGGATTTGTTGATGAGACGACCCGAGCGCAGTTTTATGTCTGGATTTAATGCGTAGAGCCAAGAGACGATGTTCGGTTACTTGTATTACCAAGATATGGGTACCGTAATGTCATCTAAGATGCTATTTATACCAGCAGATAAACCTTAAAAGACAGTGAATGGTAATAAGACCTGGAATATCCTGTTGACATTATCACTAAGAACCTTTTTTTTTAAATAATGTCTTACACTTTAATGGAGAAGATCTTGCTACCTATTAATACACTGTTCGCAAATGCACGTGTTGTTTAACCCTTCCCCCACGTGCAGCGGTCGACTTTCGAAAACTTTGTGGCAAAAAGGAGAAATTTATCATATTCAGTAAATTCTCCTTTTGTCACGATGTTTAAAACTCTTTTCAATAATTAAACATTATTTCCTGGAGATTTTGTATATTTTGACTGATATAATATATATATATATATGTTTGAAATCGTCTGCTGCAAATTCTTTATATGCGGGAAAGTATTAACAATGCGGATATCGGAATTCCGGCGGAAAACAATAATACAAGATGGGGATAATACTACGCACTGAAATAAAAATAAAAATCATGTGGGTACGAATTCTCTAAAATATAGTCATTGTGGCACTACGGAATGTCAGAGACTGTACAAGTGTGGCGATTATCTTCAGAAATTATTATCCACCATTTAGAAATGCTCATTCTGCTAAACTACTCAATTAGAACTATAGTGCTTGAAATTGACATGTCTTTTGGTTAATGAAGAATGAATAACGTAGGCAAGGCAAAACTACACTATATTTTGTTTACACATGTTTGGTGAAATATTATTTACACGTATTCAAATAAAAGTAAAGTAAGTCAAGAATTGTTCGTGTGTTCATTTGTTATAGAATCATCCATATTGAAAGGGCCAGTCAATTGTCTGTGTCCTGAACACACAATCTACTTCCCTAGGTGTGTTCGTTATGTTAGGCGCCTCTACTTCCCTAGGTGTGTTCGTTATGTTAGGCGCCTCTACTTCCCTATGTATGTTCGTTATGTTAGGCGCGTCATGTTCCCTAGGTGTGTTCGTTATGTTAGCGCCTTTACTTCCCTAAGTATGTTCGTTATGTTAGGCGCGTCATGTTCCCTAGGTGTGTTCGTTATGTTAGGCGCCTCTACTTCCCTAGGTGTGTTCGTTATACTATGCGCGTCTTGTTCCCTAGGTGTGTTCGTTATGTAAGGCGCCTCTACTTCCCTAGGTGTGTTCGTTATGCTAGGCGCGTCTTGTTCCCTATGTGTGTTCGTTATGCTAGGCGCGTCTTGTTCCCTATGTGTGTTCGTTATGCTAGGCGCGTCTTGTTCCCTAGGTGTGTTCGTTATGTTAGGCGCCTCTACTTCCCTAGGTGTGTTCGTTATGCTAGGCGCGTCTTGTTCCCGATGTGTGTTCGTTATGTTAGGCGCCTCTACTTCCCTAGGTGTGTTCGTTATGCTAGGCGCGTCTTGTTCCCTATGTGTGTTCGTTATGCTAGGCGCGTCTTGTTCCCTAGGTGTGTTCGTTATGCTAGGCGCGTCTTGTTCCCTATGTGTGTTCGTTATGTTAGGCGCCTCTACTTCCCTAGGTGTGTTCGTTATACTATGCGCGTCTTGTTCCCTAGGTGTGTTCGTTATGTTAGGCGCCTCTACTTCCCTAGGTGTGTTCGTTATGCTAGGTGCGTCTTGTTCCCTATGTGTGTTCGTCATGCTAGGCGCGTCTTGTTCCCTATGTGTGTTCGTCATGCTAGGCGCCTCTTCTTTCCTATGTGTGTTCGTCATGCTAGGCGCCTCTTCTTTCCTATGTGTGTTCGTCATGCTAGGCGCCTCTACTTCCCTAGGTGTGTTCGTTATGTTAGGCGCCTCTACTTCCCTAGGTGTGTTCGTTATGTTAGGCGCCTCTACTTCCCTAGGTGTGTTCGTCATGCTAGGCGCCTCTTCTTCCATAGTTATGTTCGTTAAGCTAGGCGCCTTGCACGCAGGAGTTCGGTAAGATTATTTTATCAGAACGCAGGCCACTGTCGCCTCTGTGATTCGAACCTTTGACCTCCCGCCCCCTAAACGTATAGATGGATTAAACGCTACACCCTTTCGCACAATCGTCGATTGACAAAAGTCAATGCGACATGCGTCATTCGTCTTCCACCAATGGGCTAAGTCTATGTGGAAAAGCAGCCGGTTGCTTGGGAAGATTGTTGTGTGGAGTGAGCGGCCGCCGTGATATAACTGAACAATTGTTAAAAACGGCGTTAAACCCCATTCAATCAATCTTTCGCACAATCATGCTCTTTCTGACGCCTCCGCAGCAGACGACTTTTGCCACAAATATTTCAACACTTTTCAGTTAATGTACTTTCATTTACAGAGATGTTTCATATAATATTTCTTAATATTTTCAAAGTCGTCTGCTGCAAATTGGTTGAATGTGGGAAAGTTATAAATCATTTTGATCAGTTTCTTCTGTTTCGCCAATATATGCGTAAATATTTCAAAAAGTAGCTCTCCTTGGACTAAGTGTAAATTTGGTACAAAATTGAGTCGACTCTAGGAAAGAGACATGTGTAGCAATAAAGGTCGTTATTAGCTGGGGATAGGTTTGATAGGCTCGGGTAAATTGAGTAAAGTTTAACACCCTTGTTATGGAGAAAGTGACGCATGAGCCTAACCATGCGAAATCCGATCTCAAAAAGGTTTTGACATTAACTCTTTCCCTGATACGACAATTCTGCAGCAGACGACTTTGAACGTATTTTGTCAAAACATAGAAAATCTCCATAATTGAATGGATAACCTATGACAAAAAGTGGAAAACATTGTGGTAAAAGGAGAAATTGCACGTTTTGTGCAATTTCTTCTTTTGTCACTATGTTTTCAAAAAGCCGTCTGCTGCAGAGGCGTCAGAAAGCGTCTTTATGAGGGAAAGGGTTAAAGGTGCTCAACTCCAGATTATATAGTTAGTATAGTCAAAGTTTTAAAACGGTTCGAAAGTTGTCTGAGATAAGTAAAGATTTCACTTTCCAGTGTATCATAAACATCTAAATATTGATTGTTATGCTTCATTTTTAACCATCAAGTAAAATTGTGTACATATTCATTGACTTTCAATTGACTGTTTTACAACATTTACTACCAAAATAATTTTGAACTATTTATTACTTACTTTGTTGTAACTATAAGCAATATTTGCAGAAGTTTCAATATTTCAAAATTTTGATCTCCAACTGTAGTTCTGCACCATTAAAGGCGACCAGGATCATGTTGCAAACGTTAACTTATTTATTCGATCTTACAATAATTCTTCGTAACATCACGGAGCTATCGCAGCTCGATTTTAAACGCATATTGTCATTTTGTGGGTATTTAACCCTGTCCCACATACAACATCTCTGCAGTACACGACTTTAAAAACATATTGGCAAAAACGTAAAAAATCTACAAAATCTGAAAGCGAATTATTAAATGGACTTGAAAAGATTGTGGCAAAAGGAGAAATTACTCATAAGGAGCATTTTCTCATTTTGCCACAATGTTTTCAATATTCGTCTACTGCAGAGGCTTCAGAAAACGTATATATGTGGGAAAAGGGTTACACCTTTGTTTTATATGATTCCTAGAAGATCTCAATCTGACTGAGGGGTCGTGCAGGTTGACATGAATATTTATTGGTCGCCAATTTTCCTATGTCGTGGAGTGATTCATCCACGGTTTAACGATTTAACCCTTTGCAGCAGACAAGATGACTTCGCTATTTGTAATTTAAAAATATATGCCTACTAAAACTAGGAGAAGAACGATAAGCACCAGTATTTAGTAAGCATGTAGATATGTTTATAGTGTTTATTTGCAGCGTAATTAAATATTAACATATTCATCAAAGTGCAGCAGACGACTGTGAATGCATCTGGGCAAAACTGCTTAAATTTCCATAAATCATAGCTTAATTTAAATTATTGAATAGAGTTAAAAACATTATGGCAAAAATGATAAATCTCTCATTTATGAACAATTTCTTCGGTTGTCACAATGGTGTTTTTTGGTGTTTTTTTTTTTTTATCTTTTTCAATAATCATACTCTTTCATTCATAGTAGAGATGTTATTCAAGTCGTCTTTCGCCGGTTTGTTGTATGTGGGAAACGGTTTATCTTACTTCAATGAACCAGAACGAACAAACAAGTTTAATAAAACGCTTAAACGAGACATTCTTGCTATAATATATATGCTGAATCAGCAGTCAACTCTTCCACGTTGAAATTTGGATCACTCCATTTTTCATCCAATCGGAAATTTGGTTATATTTAATGTCTAAGTGGCAAACAATGCAGATTTCGTGAAAGACAGCTCGTTTGGAAAAAAGCCTTTAAATGCCGGAAAGGGTTAACACCATGAAGTGAGAACAGCGGACACATTGATCTCTTAATTTACACTACTAGAGGAAAATGGTATATCATTTTACATTTATCATCACTAAGATTGTGAGTTGAATGTCCGAACATCAGGAATAGAGCAGAATATCCTAGAACAGAAGCAGGCGAAGTGTTGTAATAGTCCTCTATATATTTAGCACGTAGGGTAATTAACATAACCAATTCAAAATATTGGAAAACCACAGTTATGCATGCGATCGAGCTATTTATAGACGGTTTTTTCCAGCTAGACTGATTATGTTTACATTATTATCTTCTGCGTTTTTTTCCTCGCTAGTTTCACAGAATCATTTAGCAGTATTCTTGGTTCACTGTACTATCGTGTTATTCCTGTAACACTTTTTCGTTTCCCTGTCTCCTGGAAACAAAATGTAATAAGCACGCGTCAGTAACGACGATCTAAGCTCAAGGAGGATGCTTCGCTCAAGATGACCTCGACCTTATAACCTTGACATTGAAATTCAAGTGATCGTCTGCTGTAACCTTCACGTAAAATTAAAGGAGGAGCGGTATAACATATAACAAAAAATACGAGAAAATACTTGTTTGTTATTTAAATTGTGAATGTATTTTATACTTTAAATAGCACGTAGGTTTAAAATAACGTTTTTGTATTTAAGTTTTAAGGTTTAAACGACACATTTTGTACAAGCCATATTGGTCATAGTTTACCCTGCAAGCAGACGATAATCTTTCATCATGGACTAGACCTCACAGATTATGAAATTTTCCGGAAAGTTGTGCGATTATAAGGATATAATGATCGGAAAGGAATCAATCTTCGGATATTAGAAGAACGTAACAGACGAATATTTTACAGGTAAGAATAGGATATAATAGATAGATCATTTTACAGGTAACTCTAGTTTGTATTGCTTTTAAAATTTGTTAGATACACATTTAAATGGGAGTGTGTACTAAATAAGATATTTATCTCCTTTTGATATATTTCTTCTTATTTAGTAGTTCTCTTTTCTAAAATAATGCTCATAGCTGTCTTTAATTAATTTATGACTAGCAGTTTTATGACTTCTACAAATTATTTAAATGCGATTATTTAGTAAAAATATCCTATTAATTTGTAAAACTAAACATCCAACGATTACTCGGATATGCTAAAAGCGATATATTTCTAATTTGAGGAAAATAAATGACATAAAAATGTCGCCATTATCCTTTCACAATTGATGTGTGGACTTTTTTCTACTTTCACCTTCAAGGAAATTGGGAACAAATGTTCATAATTAGGTTGTTTGAGTTTTTACAACATTGATTTTCAACACGTTTCAAGGACTTAACTTTCAATTATATAAACATTCTATATTTATCACAAGAGAGTTTCCAAGATCGTCTGCTGCAGATTTGTTTTATGTGGGTAAAGGTCTAATAGCGTTTAATGTTTAACATTTTTGAAAATATTGCAATAAAAGGTGAAATTGCTCGTTTTGAGCAATTTCACCTTTTATTGCAATGTTTTCAAACATTATATGGCAAAAACCATTATTGAATAGAGTTGAATACATTTAGCAAAAGGACAAATTGTTCAAGAGCAATTTCCTCTTTTTCCTAAATGTTTTCAAATGCCGTCTGCTGCAAACTCGTCAAAATATGTCTGCAAGTGGGTAATGGTTAATTCTCGCAAGTCATAAAGGTCTCGAATTTCAGCGCCGACGGGTCCTATTTACCGTCTAGGGTAAGGGTTAATTCTCGCAAGTCGTTAAGGTCTCGAATTTCAGCCCCGACGGGTCCTATTTACCGTCTACGTAATGCGATATGTTTACAGTCTACTTTTAAAACATAAGTATGCACACACATTTATTTTGAAACATTACTCGAAAAATGTATCTTCTCTTTTCGGTTCAGTTCCGGGGTCATGGCTAACTGTTTAAAATGGCTGTAATCTACAAGAGTCGTCTATACAAACAAAGCTGAATGATTAAAAAGGAAGTAATCGATAAAGTATTTTATACCTCGGTCATGGCTGATTGTTTAAAATGGTATTTATCGATAAGATTCGTCTATACAATGGTCATGGTTGAATGATTAAAATAGTAGTAATAGAAAAGAGTTGGTTATATCATGGTCAAAGTTGAATATCTAAAACGGTAGTAATCGATACGGTTGTCAAAACCACTGTCATGGCTGAATGTTTAAAATGGTAGTAATCAGTAGGTTTCGTCTATACAAGGGTCATGGTTGAATGTTTAAAATGGTAGTAATCGATAAGGGTCGTCTATACAAGGGTCATGGTTGAATGTTTAAAATGGAAGTAATCGATAAGGGTCGTCTATACCAGGGTCATGGTTGAATGTTTAAAATGGAAGTAATCGATAAGGGTCGTCTATGCCAGGGTCATGGTTGAATGTCTAAAATGGTAATAATCGATTGGGGCCGTCTATACCAGGGTCATGGTTGAATGTTTAAAATGGTAGTAATCGATTGGGGCCGTCTATACCAGGGTCATGGTTGAATGTCTAAAATGGTAATAATCGACTGGGGCCGTCTATACCAGGGTCATGGTTTAATGTTTAAAATGGTAATAATCGATTAGGGTCGTCTATACCAGGGTCATGGATGAATGTTTAAAATGGTAGTAATCGATTAAGGCCGTCTATACCAGGGCCATGGTTGAATGTCTAAAATGGTAATAATCGATTAGTGTCGTCTATACCAGGGTCATGGTTGAATGTCTAAAATGGTAGTAATCAATTAGGGCCGTCTATACCAGGGTCATGGTTGAATGTCTAAAATGGTAATAATCGATTAGGGCCGTCTATACCAGGGTCATGGATGAATGTTTAAAATGGTAGAAATTGATAAGGGTCGTCTATACCAGGGTCATGGTTGAATGACAACAATGGTAGTATTTTATTAGGGTCGTCTATACCAGGGTCATGGTTGAATGATAAAAATGGTAGTAATCGATTAGGGTCGTCTATACAAGGGTCATGGTTAAATGTTTAAAATGGTAGTAATCTATTCGTGTCGTCTATACCAGGGTCATGGATGAATGTTTAAAATGGTAGAAATTGATAAGGGTCGTCTATAGCAGGGTCATGGTTGAATGTTTAAAATGGTATTAATCGATAAGGGTCGTCTATACCAGGGTCATGGTTAAATGTTTAAAATGGTAGTTATCGATAAGTGTCGTCTATACAAGGGTCATGGTTGAATGTTTAAAATTGTAGTCATCGATTGGGGCCGTCTATACCAGGGTCATGATTGAATGTTTAAAATGGTAGTAATCGATAAGGGTCGTTCCTACAAGGGTTATGGTTGAATGTTTGACATTGTAGTAATCGATAAGGGTAGTCTATACCATAGTCACAGCACTTTGGACGGTTAGCAGAGATTTCCACATACAGCAGATCTGCAAAAGACGTCTTCGAAGATATTTAGGAAAAATATGGAAAGTTTGTTTTATTTATTATGTATAGCTACATCTAAATTATGTAACTGCGTAAAGGGCAATAACATAACCAAATAGACAATCTGATTTAGAATACTGCGTACTGTGATGTAATTAGAAATGCTCCTACCGTTGCGTAAATAATTTACATCAATTAAATAAACCTCGTATCGACGACAATGGATTGAGTATTGACGTCACCGATTACTAGACTTTATAAACAAATATTAATTCAAGCCAAGTATCAACTATCAGTAAACAAATTTAATTCGACGCTCATTGATATTCACGTTTACAAGTTCTTTCAATTTTATTGAGAATTACAATGGGCAACATATTCATAAGATAGTTCATGTATATGGTATAACACAAATCTTACAAAATGATTTAGTGTTGATGTAACCGAGTTTGATCTTCTTTAATTCATTTATAAAAAAGTTTTATATGACGATGATTACATGTATTGTATAAGTTAATAATATATATTCTATTCTATTCTATCATATATTCATCTAAGTTATAATAAATATAAATAAAGCCTGTTTACCAATACCTGTCATTTGTTAATATGACTTATTAGTAAACCGCTTTTAGGGGGGGGGGGGGACTCAGCACTCGTTAATAATCATGACGTTTTGTTCGAAATTAAAAAAAGAATGAGAACCAAGTTTAAACACAATATCCAATTAAATACGGGGTTTCCATAGAAAAGCAATAAGGTCTGTTACGCTAAAGCATATCGGTTGCAAATACTGCTAGTGCCAAGTATAAAACCTGTTTCATTATAGTTAAGTGGAGGGCGTATCTGAAGTATTGGTAAACAGGTTTGACCTGTCACTCATTATTCTTCCGACCGTCTTCCGTAACCACTCGGCAGTAGAATCGTTGTTGATTGTTTAACGCCGTTTTAAACAATTTTTCAGTCATATCACGGCGACCAGTTCAGCGATCCTGACCACTCAAGTAATATCCTCTCTATATATATTGATATATGAAAAAAACTGTTTTACGCACCCATACGTTAATAATATATAACCCTGAATAATGAAAATATCGAATAGAGAAAGAAACAGGAGGCAATTTCTCACCATGACTCACATGCTACGTTGTAATTAGTACTCTAATGTCGCGCAAAACCCCGATACATGTTTATCCTCTGTCCTCAAAGATAACGTTTGAGCCGGCGTTACACGAGAAACCAACATTATGGAATCTGCGTAATGTATCGAATCAGACAGAGCCTGCGCAATCCGCGCACGCTGATCCGGACCGACACTTTCCTTTCAGGGTGATAGGAGATATAGAGTAATAATTCCTGAAACAGAAAATCCACAAGAGGCGAAAGTGATCTGTCCGGTTAGCCTGCGCGGCATGCTTAGGCTGATCCGGATCGAATTTTTACGCCGAGTCCACAATGTTGAGTTTCTCGTGGAACGGCTCTCATTTCATTTATATCCGGGTTTTATAAATTTCCGATAATGTTTTCGTACATAGTTCTGACTTTCCCAAATAGAAACTGTTTTGGAAAATCAGTAATTCCCCTGAAAATATGTTCCTGGTGTGTTCACCATTCAATGCCTCTGTACGACAGATAACCCTATTTACATGAGAGTCGACACACTATCTATAGGGAGAGTAATGGAAGACAATGACTATAGATGTTAATGTCTTACACAACATACAGTTGTTATATTTATGTGTATATTCTCCGAAAAGTTAACCCTAATTTGATTGTTGTTACCTGTGGTGGTAATTGTAGAAGAACACGTGATTTAGAGGTTCAGGTGTTACACAACATACAGCGTTGTTTTTGTGTGGTAAATTCTCCTCGAAAGATAACCCTATTTTGATTGTTATTACCTGTGAAGCACGTGCCTAGAGGTTATTGTATTACGCAACATATAGTTGTTATTGTTACATTCTGGACGGCTTTTTGAACAACAATGTGGAACATGAGAATGTTTAACCCTTTCCCTCGTACGACAATTCTGCTTCAGATCGACTTTTAACGTATTTTGACAAAAAATAGAAAATCTCTATAATTGAATGGATAACCTATGACTACAGGTGGTAAACATTGTGAGAAAAGGAGGAAATTGCACGTTTTCAAAAAGCCGTCTGCTGCAGAGGCGTCAGAAAGCGTCTATATGAGGGAAAGGGTTAACATTATTAACCCGTATATTATGTCCGAGCTCTAGATAAGGGAGTTTTTTACCTCTAAAAATCCTTACTTTACCCACTCTAACCCTGTGATGTGAGTACTCAAAAGAATCGTGTCAATGAGGCGATCCCTTTGAGAACCCAACTCATAGGGTTTGGTTGGATGATAAGAGAGATATTGTATGTGTATGTGTGTGTGGGGGGGGGGGGGGGGGGGGGGGGGGGGTATATACTCCCTCCATATCATATGTAGTTTTTGAAGGCAGACGACCCTAGCTGATATAACAGGTACACGGACGTATGTAGATCTAAAGAAAAATGCGCTTTGATATGTTAGTGTGTGTTCTAAGGAGGCATGATGAGTCACGTGGTTTTGAACTTGGAATGTGGGTTGACAAGACGATTTGATGTAAGAAGATGGGGATTAATTCCAAAAACATCCCTGTTTAACTGTTAACCCCTTTCCCTAATTCTCGTGGATTTAAAAGCCTTAGTCATTGACGACTTCTGAAAACATTGTGGAAAGAGGACAGTTTTCTCAAAACGAACTATTCTCCATTTGACATATGGTTTACAATTAGGTGTATAAAATGTACTTCTATTATTTCTTGGTTGTAACAGTTTTCATGTCAGAGTATTTGTTTGAGACTGACGACACTATACGTATCAGGTAAATGGTCTAATCTGTTTTTTGCATGACGGGGCAAATCCAAATTATAACGATAACCATACGTCTACTGTTCCAGATTATTAATTCCATCAGTCAAAACAAAGACAATAACTGCCAAGGTTGACAGTCCTAAAATCACATCACAATTCTGCAGAAACAATGCCGGTGATTATCGTATATCATCAGTATGTGTCAGTTATAGTAGAGTATAATTGGATGGTAATTTTACAGCAGGTATCGCTTGTTATCTTGTAACATCTGGAGCAATAACTGACAATTATCATAGCATAGGTACTAAACCCTTTCCCTCATACGACAATTCTGCGGCAGACGACTTTGAACGTATTTTTGTCAACACATAGAAAATCTCCATAATTGAATGGATAACTTACGTCAAAAAGTGGAAAACATTGTGGCAAAAGGAGAAAATTGCACGTTTTGTGCAATTTCTTCTTTTGTCACTATGTTTCAAAAAGCCGTCTGCTGCAGTAGGGCGTCAGAAAGCGTCTATATAGGGAAAGGGTTAATTACAGGTAAGCCTTTTTCTCAAATAAAAGTGGAGACTTACGAGAATTCCCCTGTAGAGACTAGACGTTGGCCATTCGGACCCGCACCCTACTACGGGAATACAACTTTTCAAAACGCCGAGAAAATTGCTCATGGTTGGCAATTTGTTCTTTTCCTAAAATGTTTTAAACTTTCTGGATTAGCTAAACCTTTCCCGGATACAAGGAATATACAGAAGACGGCTTTGGAAGCATCTCGATCGAAATATGAAACATCTCTATAAATGAAATGATAACTTTTTTATATAGTTAAAAAACATTGTTGCAAATGGAGAAATTGCTCTCTTCCTTGGGACAAAGTCACTTGAGGGGAACCGAGCCCCTGTAGCTCAGTCGGTATCGACGCGTGCTGTCAATCTAGGGATTGTAAGTTCGAATCCCAGCTCGGCTTCTTTCCGATGTTTGACAAAAGTCATTGTGACAAGCGGTATTCGTCTTTCACCAATGGGCTTACAGTCCATGAATAATGTTGTGTGGATTACTGGTGTTAGAAAGCTAGGAAACGCATGAGTAGGTGAACTGGGCCCGGGATATAACTTTTGGAAATGGGTTGGCACCCATGTTGGTCCAAATCAACATTGACTCCAAAAGATGAAGAGTGGTGCTATCCAGTTTAATTCAGTAAACGTCGCTATATGACTGGAATTATGCCGAGAGCTGTTTTAAACTACTTTATAATAAAGAACAATACCCTTATCCCTCTTTGAGCGACTTTAAACAGCATTTGCTTTATATATTTCACATGACTTTAACCCTTTCTCAAATATAGACTCTTTCTGAAGCCGACTTTTGAAAACATTGTGACAAAAGTAGAAATTGCTCAAAATGAGCAATTTCTCCTTTTGTCTCACAATGTTTTCAACTCTTTTTAATAAATAAACCCTTATTTATGGAGATTTTCTTCTAAGTCTTTGCCATATGTTTTGGAAGTCGTCTGCCTGCGAATTTGTTTGATGTTGGAAAAGGTAAACTACGATGGCGAATAATGTGAGGTACGTTGTGCTGTCCAATCTTGGTCTACACTGTTTCTCCGCCTCTCTGTATGACATTATCTAAAGGTGCATTGCGTTAAACTGATGGGCTTCTAGTGTATTGTCAAAGGACGCGTATAAGTCTCAATTGCGTGTAAACGAACAGTGAAGGCTCTGATGAGACTGTGGCATGCGTAGGCTCGTCTGAGTCTTCACTGTACGCAGATATATTATAAACCCAAGCGATAAACGCGATACATATCTATTCAAATTGTAGCAAAAACTGCGCCACGTGTTTATTTGTTTGTTATAACTTCACCGAAATTAATCCTATAACCAAAATGTCATGTTCAAACATAAAAAGCACTTTTTTTCGTCGATACATGAACACCGATATCACGGAAATCGTCCATGACCCATGGCCTTACTCCTTTCCCGGATATAGACGATATTGGATGTCTCTATAACAGGTTATTAAAACATTGTGGAAATGAAAAAAAAATCTCAGTATAACCAATTCTTTTCTCTCACGATGTTCCAAAATGTCTATATGTTACATGTTTGTCCTCAGATGTTTTCAAAGCAGACGAAGGAATCTAAAACGTTCCCGTCTGGTGAACTGATTTCCAATATGCTTGGCCATTAGATTCCGCAATGCCGATGCAAGAATAACACTCTCTGGTAATACTGACGTTGTTGCTGTCACCCTTTCCCACCTACAGCAAATCTGCAGCAGACGGACTTTGAAAATGTCTACTGAAAAAATATGGAAAAGCTCTATAATTGTAGATATAATTACTGAAAAAAGTTGAAAAGATTGTGGCAAAAGGCGAAATTGCTCGTTTTTGAGTAATTTCTTCTTTTGTCACGATGTTGTTCAAAAGTCGTCTGCTGCAGATGCGTCAAAACTGCGTCTGTAGGTGGATAACGGGGTTAAACGCTTCCTCAAATACAACTCATCTGCAGCAGACGACTTTGAAAACAACTTAGCAAAACTATGGAACATATCTGTGAACTTTAAGTACATTGTATAATCTACTGCATAGAGATCAAACATTGTGACAAAAGATGAAATCTGCTGTAGATACGTCGAAATGCGTCTATAAATGGGATAGGGTTCTGATTGTCAGCTTAGCTAGCTCGTAATATTGACGAAATGAAACGATGATATCGACCCGTTCTGTTAGAAATTTCTCTTCTCACTGTTGATGAAAAAAGATGATTTCGAAGTAAAACCAATCTCCATATGAGACGTCCCGCGAGAAAAAACAACATTACGGCCTCTGCGTAATGTATCGACCAAGATCAGCCTGCGCAGTCCGCGCAGACTGGTCCGGGCCGACATATTCCGTCTCAGTGGGATAAAGGTATAGAAGTAATTATTCCTGAAACAAAAAAGTGGTCTAATACGGGTGTAAGCCTGCGCGCATGCTTAGGCTGATCCGGGTCGATACTTTACGGCTGAATCCACAATGTTGGTGTTCTCGCGGGACGGCTCATATACTGTAAATGACACAGTTTGTTGGGAAGGTTCGTTCGTTCAATATTGTTAGAAATGGTGGTAATCTTGCATTTCCTCAAATTGTCTACAAACTATTAGCGAAAATGTTCTCTTTTTATGGAGTTTTATTTTAAATATACATATTATAGGTTTTACAGGGGAAAGGTTCTTCTTCTCCTTCTTTTTCTTCATTCTTCCTTCTTCTTCTTCTTCTTCTTCTTCTTCGTCTTCTTCTTCTTCTTCTTCTTCTTCTTCTTCTTCTTCCTTCTTCTTCTTTCTTCTTCTTCTTCGTTCTTCTTCTCTCTTCTTCTTCTTCTTCTTCTTCTTCTTCTTCTTCTTCTTCTTCTTCTTCTTCTCTTCTTCTTCTTCTTCTTCTTCTTCTTCTTCTTCTTCTTCTTCTTCTTCTTCTTCTTCTTCTTCTTCTTTCTTCTTCTTCTTCTTCTTTCTTCTTCTTCTTCTTCTTCTTCTTCTTCTTCTTCTTCTTCTTCTTCTTCAGATGGATCTGCGGTTCGGCCAACTTTCATTTTGGCGAAATCGTATAATGTGCAATGTCATCAATTTTGTCTTAATCTTTCAAGCTACCACAACGGACAATCTGTACACGATATTGATGGTATCGGTTTAAAACTTTCCCACATACATCTCGAGCAGACGTGTTTTGTAAACGTCTGGAGAAAATATGGAAATTGTCTATAAATAAAAAAAAAATAACTATTTTAAAAAAAGTACTGTTGAAACCATTGTAACAAAAAGGAGAAATCATATGATTAATTATATATCTGCCATTCGTCCCAGTCGCCACTTCTATGATGTCGTATATCACAGACGGTGTATCCCAACATCGAGTAGCGATACTTTCATAGCCAGATGAGAACATTTGACACATTCATGGCGATTCATTTGTTGATCGCTGTATAGCGGTAGAAATATCACCTGCTACGACGGGTAATAAATACTATTGATTGATGAGTAAAAGTGTGCTAGCGTTTGCTTCCTAGATCACATTTACCATCATTGGAATTCCTTCATTTATCATGTAGCAGAAAAAGGATAATGACGGCGGTATCCATTTTCCTTCATATCCATTGTTCGGTGGTTCTTAGAACTATATTTGATGTAATGATTTTGCTTTAAATAAATATGTGTTTTAAAGTAAATGTGCATTATTGTCTTAAATGCCGATTAGTCCAAATATGCTTTAACCCTTCTCAACATATGGACGCTGAATCGGCCGACTTTTTAAAACAATATGACAAAGGGAGAAATTGCTCAAAACGAGCAATTTCTCCCTTTGTAACATTGTTTTCATCTGTTCTGAAATATAAATATAACTTCATTTATAGAGAATTTCCGTGTTTTTACCTTGATATTTTCGAAGTTGTCTGCTGCATATTTGTTGTATGTGGGAAATGGTTAACAATGCTAGGGGGACTAGTTAGACACGATCCTCGCCATGTTATTAGCAGGGGCGTAGCTCCCTTTAGGCACTGCCCCCAACATACAGCTGCGGCCATAGACATCTGCGTAATGTATCGACCAGACTGATCCGGCCGACACATTCCGTCTTAGGGTGATAATTTAAGATGTATAGAGTAGTTATTCCTGAAACAGAAAATCCACAGGAGGCGAAAAGTGTCTATCCGGGTACGCCTGTGTGGCATGCTTAGACTGATCCGGGTCGATACTTTTACGCAGAGTCCACAATGTTGATTTTCTCACGAGACGGTCTACACATTGATTATTGCAAAGCTACGCCCCTGATTATAGATCTTGTTTATCCGTTATTGAGTCTGCTGTATGGAACCGTGATGATGTAGCGGTTACGGTGTTTTCATCGAAAACGAAAAACACGGAAAGCGACAGACTTCGCTTGTGTGTTCGGAGGAAATTATATATGAGCCGTTCCACGAGAAAACCAACATAATGGACTCTGCGAAATGTATCGACCAATATCAGCCTGCGCAGTCCGCTCATTCTAATCCGGGCCGACAAATTCCGTCACAGAGGGATAGAGGTATAGAGTAATGATTCCTGAAACAGAAAAACCACAGAAGGCGAAAAGAGTAAGTCTGGGTTAGCTTGCGCCGGTCGATACTTTACGCAATGTGGGTTTTCTCGTAATTCGGTTCATATTACGATTAAAGTGTTGGTATTTGGATTAACTTGTAAGCTTCACAAACTGGTGTTAAACACAGGAATGCCGTGTTATCGACTGAAATAGAATCGAACTTGTCAATCAATCAAACATGATTACTACCACTGTATTCAATCTAAACCGGTAGACGATTGTTTGGAAATGTCAAACATGATCGATACACATGTTCGTGAGTTATTACAGTATAGGTAGACGTTTGTTTGGAAATGTCAAACATGACCGATACACATGTTCGTGAGTTATTACAGTATAGGTAGACGATTGTTTGGATACACATGTTTGTAAGGTTAATGTCAAACATGACCGATACACATGTTTGTAATGTTAATGTCAAACATGACCGATACGCATGTTTGTAAGGTTAATGTCAAACATGACCGATACGCATGTTTGTAAGGTTAATGTCAAACATGACCGATACATAAGTTCGTAAGGTTAATGTCAAACATGACCGATACACATGTTTGTAAGGTTAATGTCAAACATGACCGATACGCATGTTCGTAAGGTTAATGTCAAACATGACCGATACGCATGTTTGTAAGGTTAATGTCAAACAGGACCGATACACAAGTTCGTAAGGTTAATGTCAAACATGACCGATACACATGTTTGTAAGGTTAATGTCAAACATGACCGATACGCATGTTTGTAAGGTTCATGTCAAACATGACCGATACGCATGTTTATAAGGTTAATGTCAAAAAGGACCGATACACAAGTTCGTAAGGTTAATGTCAAACATGACCGATACACATGTTTATAAGGTTAATGTCAAACATGACCAATACACATGTTCGTACGGTTAATGTCAAACATGACCGATACACATGTTTGTAAGGTTAATGTCAAACAGGACCGATACACAAGTTCGTAAGGTTAATGTCAAACATGACCGATACACATGTTTGTAAGGTTAATGTCAAACATGACCTATACGCATGTTTGTAAGGTTAATGTCAAACAGGACCGATACACATGTTTGTAAGGTTAATGTCAAACAGGACCGATACACAAGTTCGTAAGGTTAATGTCAAACATAACCGCTACACATCTTTGTAAGGTTAATGTCAAACATGACCGATACACATGTTTGTAAGGTTAATGTTAAACATGACCGATACACATGTTCGTAAGGTTAATGTCAAACATGACCGATACACATGTTTGTAAGGTTAATGTTAAACATGACCGATACACAAGTTCGTAAGGTTAATGTCAAACATGACCGATACGCATGTGTGTAAGGTTAATGTCAAACATGACCGATACACAAGTTCGTAAGGTTAATGTCAAACATGACCGATACGCATGTGTGTAAGGTTAATGTCAAACATGACCGATACACAAGTTCGTAAGGTTAATGTCAAACATGACCGATACGCATGTGTGTAAGGTTAATGTCAAACATGACCCATACACATGTTTGTAAGGTTAATGTCAAACATGACCGATACACATGTGTGTAAGGTTAATGTCAAACATGACCGATACACATGTTTGTAAGGTTAATGTCAAACATGACCGATACACATGTTTGTAAGGTTAATGTCAAACATGACCGATACACATGTTTGTAAGGTTAATGTCAAACATGACCGATACGCATGTTCGTAAGGTTAATGTCAAACATGACCGATACGCATGTTTGTAAGCTTAATGTCAAACAGGACCGATACACAAGTTCGTAAGGTTAATGTCAAACATGACCGATACGCATGTTTGTAAGGTTAATGTCAAACATGACCGATACGCATGTTTGTAAGATTTATGTCAAACATGACCGATACACGTGTTCGTAAGGTTAATGTCAAACATGACAGATACGCATGTTTGTAAGGTTAATGTCAAACATGACCGATACACATGTTTATAAGGTTAATGTCAAACATGACCGATACGCATGTTCGTAAGGTTAATGTCAAACATGACCGATACGCATGTTTATAAGGTTAATGTCAAACATGACCGATACGCATGTTCGTAAGGTTAATGTCAAACATGACCGATACGCATGTTTGTAAAGTTAATGTCAAATATGACCGATACGCATGTTTGTAAGGTTAATGTCAAACATGACCGATACGCATGTTTGTAAGGTTAATGTCAAACATGACCGATACACATGTTCGTAAGGTTAATGTCAAACATGACCGATACGCATGTTCGTAAGGTTAATGTCAAACATGACCGATGACCGATACACATGTTTGTAAGGTTAATGTTAAACATGACCGATACACATGTTCGTAAGGTTAATGTCAAACATGACCGATACGCATGTTCGTAAGGTTAATGTCAAACATGACCGATACGCATGTTTGTAAGGTAAATGTCAAACATGACCGATACACATGTTCGTAAGGTTAATGTCAAACATGACCGATACGCATGTTCGTAAGGTTAATGTCAAACATGACCGATGACCGATACACATGTTTGTAAGGTTAATGTCAAACATGACCGATACACAAGTTCGTAAGGTTAATGTCAAACATGACCGATACGCATGTTTGTAAGGTTTATGTCAAACATGACCGATACGCATGTTTGTAAGGTTAATGTCAAACATGACCGATACACAAGTTCGTAAGGTTAATGTCAAACATGACCGATACACATGTTTGTAAGGTTAATGTCAAACAGGACCGATACACAAGTTCGTAAGGTTAATGTCAAACATGACCGATACGCATGTTTGTAAGGTTAATGTCAAACATGACCGATACACATGTTCGTAAGGTTAATGTCAAACATGACCGATACGCATGTTCGTAAGGTTAATGTCAAACATGACCGATGACCGATACACATGTGTGTAAGGTTTATGTCAAACATGACCGATACACATGTTCGTAAGGTTAATGTCAAACATGACCGATACACATGTTTGAAAGGTTAATGTCAAACATGACCGATACACATGTTTGTAAGGTTAATGTCAAACATAACAGATACACATGTTCGTGAGTTATTACAGTATAGGTAGACGATTGGTTTGGAACCGGTTTGTGTTAACGGTGAGAAGTGATAGTTATACCTATACCCCGTCCCCGTTACACTGGCGTAAAATAATAGATGTTTTCTCATAGCGTCTGCTGCTGATTTGCATACACTGTTTACAAAAGTGGATTGATACATATGCGGCAAAATAGTCTCAAACAAGAATACCATAGATGTAACATGGATCATCTCCAAGGAAACCAATATGGATACTGATTTGAACACGTGACTGTATATATCGAGATGACTCAGAATACGTATTCACGTAGCATTATTACAACAAGTTTCACCTTTGACATTTTCAAACATATTGAACATTAATCCATCGCCTGGAACATTCCAAAGAAATACAATTATAAGGCTTGTTCGATTTAAGCTAAAATATGTAAAAGTACATAGACATGGAACTAGGTGGGCTATACTTCCATCTGTTTATATGAAGTTACACGTAGGGATATATGAGACGTTCCAAGAGAAAACCATCATTATTGACTCTGCGTAATGTATCGACGCAGACCAGCGGACACATTCCGTCGCTGGGCCGACACATTCCGTCTCATGGGGATAGAGGTATAAGGTAATGATTCCCGTAACAGAAAATTCACAGAAGGTGAAATGTTTCTGTCCTGGTTAGCCTGCGCGGCATGCTTAGGCTGTAGCGGGTCGATGCTTTACACAGAGTCCACACAGTGTTCTCGTGGAACGGCTCATATGTAGACTGTATAGATAAACAGGCTCACCTCAATATTCACGTTGCGCAGATCCATATATTCACATTGCGCAGATCCATATATTCACGTTGCGCAGATCCATATATTCACATTGCGCAGATCCATATATTCACGTTGCGCAGATCCATATATTCACGTTGCGCGCAGATCCATATATTCACATTGCGCAAATCCATATATTCACATTGTGCAGATCCATATATTCACGTTGCGCAGATCCATTTATTCACGTTGCGCAGATCCATATATTCACATTGCGCAGATCCATATATTCACGTTGCGCAGATCCATATATTCACGTTGCGCGCAGATCCATATATTCACATTGCGCAAATCCATATATTCACATTGCGCAGATCCATATATTCACGTTGCGCAGATCCATTTATTCACGTTGCGCAGATCCATATATTCACATTGCGCAGATCCATATATTCACGTTGCGCAGATCCATATATTCACATTGCGCTGATCCATATATTCACATTGCGCAGATCCATATATTCACATTGCGCAGATCCATATATTCATGTTGCGCAGATCCATAAATTCACATTGCGCAGATCCATATATTCACGTTGCGCAGATCCATAGATTCACGTTGCGCAGATCCATATATTCACATTGCGCAGATCCATATATTCACGTTGCGCAGATCCATAGATTCATTCTTTGGTGTTTAACGTCGTTTTCAACATGTTTTCTGTTATATCACATCATATATTGGGTGTGTTACCAGTACTACTGGTATCCTGACACCAGCCAGTCAGTCGTAATGCTATTACCACAACCCTGAGCGCCAAGTTAATTTTCCACTTTCACCTCACTTGCAGCAGACGCTGTTGAAACTATCTTGAAAACACTATGGGGGAAAAGCTATATAATTGAAGTTAAGATTGATTTTGAAACGTAGTGGCAAATAAAATTGCTCATTATGAGCAAATTTCCTTTTGTGACACCGTTTTCAAATGTTTGCTGTCACAGATGCATCATAACGCGTCTGCAGGTTAGAACGGGTTAAAAGACGCATTGTTGATAAGGTGTTGCCTGTTTCTCTGTCACTCAAGTTTGAGCGGACTTATTGTCCTTATGATTTGAAACGTTCTGTTTGTTCTCAGCTTTAAGCGGCTTTTATTCAGTTATATAACGGTTTTTCGTGGGTAAGTTACCAGTACTACTGGTCCATTTATCCTGACACCAGCGAGTCAGTCGTAATGGTAACTCTACAAGCCTGAGCGCCAAGGGGGAAAGCCATCACAACCATAAATAAAGTATTTGGTATGTGCCGCCCGGAGATCGAACCCACGACCTCCTGCACTGAAACGGACACTCTACCACTACATCACTGCTTCGGTCAAAACAGATCTCTTGTAGTCGGATTTTTTTTATTTAGTCAATCGATTCAAATCGCACGTACTAAACCATCCATGGCGTAAAATGAATGATTTCTTACAATTGCTCCCTTTATTAACCCTTTCCCACCTGTAGACGCATTTCGACGCATGAGCAGCTGACGACGTTTGAAAACATTGTGACAAAAGGAGAAATCGCTCAAAACGAACAATTTCTCTTTTTGCCACTATGTTTTCAACTTTTTTCAGTAATTATACCTACAATTATAGAGATTTTCCATGATTTTAAGTAGACATTTTTAACGTCGTCTACTACAGATTTGTTGTATGTGGGAAAAGGTTAAAATAACCGCCTAACATGAAGAAGATTCGCACGATCCTTCCGTAAAAAATAACCTGTCTAGCCAAAAACGTTCGTATGAAGCCCAGCCTTTATATGTCACAAAAGTGGGATAACTATACCACTGTAATTTGTTTGGCTCACTTAATACATATGAGCCGTTCCACGAGAAAATACTCGTAAAGTTTCGACCCGGATCAGCCTAAGCATGCCCCGCAGGCTAACCCGGACAGACACTTTTCGTCTCCTGTGGATTTTATGTTTCATGAATCATTACTCTACACCTCTATCCCCCTGCAACGGAACGTGTCGGTCTGGATTAGTCTGCGCTGATCTGGCTCGATACATTACGCAGAGTCCATAATGTTGGTTTTCTCGTGGAACGGCTCATATATACACTAGTATAGGTAATTATTCTCACAGCCGGTGTTTGTCTGTCTCGTGTGTAGATGTTTTATAAACATCTTATCAATGACTGTGTGTAGGTGTTTTTTTAACATCTTATCAATGACACCGTACAATTAGCACTCTAATATCATTGTCTCTTAACAGTTATTTTAATGAGGTATTGTTCATAACACATACTTCAAAAACACGCCAAGGTTAAAACAGAACAACACAACCAGTAAACAATGTGATCTGTCGGATAACGTCACTATGTTGATGAACTGTAAATGCATATAACATAAGATGAGATATTATAATTGGCGTATCATTCGGATCATGCGTGAACCATTTATGAGGTGTTTTTTTTAAAGTGTCAGCCTGAATAGACTCCCACTTATGTTCTCTGCGTAATGTATCGATCCAGATTAGCCTGTTCAGACCGCTCAGGCTAATCCGGGCCGACACATTCCGTCTCAGGAGGATAAAGGTATAGAGAAATATTTCCTGAAACAAAAAATCCACAGGAGGTTTAAAGTCTATGTCTGGGTTAGCCTGCGTGGCATGCTTAGGCTGATTCGGGTCGATACTTTACGCAAAGTCCATTTTGTTGGTTTTCTCGTGGAGCGGCTCATTTGAGTGTAGCGTCGTTTCAACCGTTTTTATGTTATATTACGGCGGCCCATTCACACAACAACACATGTACTTGCTTCGTCGAACCGGTATTCCATCCATCAATCTTACCAGACAACTGCCTAACTTCCTATATAGGATGTTGCTATTTTCATGAAAGACGAAAGGCACAAGTCACACTGGATTTGTTCAACCATCGGAACGTTTGGGTTAGTACTTACAACCCTATCCCTTTCCCTCATACGACAATTCTGCAGCAGACGACTTTGAACGTATTTTGTAAAAACATAGAAAATCTCCATAATTGAATGGATAACCTATGACAAAAAGTGAATAACATCGTGGCAAATGGAGAAATTGCACGTTTTGTGTAATTTCTTCTTTTGTCACTATGTTTTCAAAAAGCTGTCTGCTGCAGAGGCATCATCAGAAAGCGTATATATGAGGGAAAGGGTTAGATCGATACGAATCTCCCTAATTGACTGAGCTATCGCAGTTCCAAACAACTACCACCTGTCACCTGTCACGTACACTGGCTGGTTTCCGGTAAGAATGTGGCCCCACATGAATGTTATTCAGACGATTGCTTTGAACGTTACCCAACACTGAGTTGGTGAACCGAGTTGTTGTCCATATTTATAACAGTTCTGTTATTGTTTATTCCTGTATGCCGCTGAGTTTTAATTTGAGTTCAAGAGTCTCAAGGAGAGGGGATCCGATAGACAACATCAATAAAGATCTCCTCTTGTCTGTTCCGGGAAACAGGTGTGCCTTCACTAAACAGTAAACACTAAATATTTACCGTTAGACATGTAAACCCATTTCGTTCTGCCAACTTGAAGTCGGTATTCACGGAAATAACCGAACCATTTTCGGTTTTCACGAAACATGTGCGGGTTTCTGGTTCTACTGAACATAGGGCGGTTTACGCATGCGCACAACGCACCCGACAGTGACACTTCTTAAATAGGGATTTAGGGAAGGTTTTAACTCGGGGTGGATTTAGATACATAGTAAGATAAAGACAACATACGTGAACACTGTTAATGAGTCACGTCAGGTAATAGGCCTATCTCAAATTATATGCATAACTTACATTCCATCACCAGAACGAGGCTAACTAAGCAAGATGTAAACAATGGCTGAACAAATGATAAGCCCAAACATCAAAACTTAAAGTAAAATCTGTCTTACATTGTTTTGTTCCACTATGCAATTTATTCAGATTCAAAATATGATAATTTATTCAATGGCAACAAAATACATTGCTTTAAAACAAAATACAGCAATAAATGATCATGAACAAAGAAGGGATACAGGAGAACACACCAATGTAAATTTCTTCTTTTTATTAACATAACGCTATTTATTCCATAAACTTACAAAATATTTTTCAACAATTTCCTTTCGTAGATGATTGTACAAAAAAATATTTAGCTTTTACATATTAGAACTGAACTATCAAAATACATTTCAAGTGTTTAATAAGGTAGAATGTTCCGTGTTATATAGGCCACTACACCAGTTAGACCAATACAGTTACCGTATTTATGCTAAACAGCTCTGACTTGCACCTTCAGACTTTATTTTGAATTGTGACAAACTTATTAGTAACCAAGGCGAGCAATACAGAGGAACATATACACAATGTTTTTAAAATGTAATTTTTAGAAAGGTTTAACGGTTTTATTTGGGATTTTTACCATTTTCAGCAATATTTCAGTTTTATCGCGAGGACAGTTCACTTATTCATGATCCCTGGCCAATCAAACTAGGCATGACCTGTCGACCATGACCGCCCCGACTTAAGGTGTAACTAACAATTTGATGTATAATATGTTATCAAATAGATGTACACGCATTCAAAATGAAAATTTCAGTAAATCTGAAGACACCTTTCATTGCTACACCTATTGACATTATTTGCAATACACATGGAAAGAAAAATTCACAGCAAAAAGAAAACATACACCAATCTACAGAAACTTATTTGCAATTAAAATTCCTCATAACAAAAATGGATTCCGCCATAGTCAGGTGGTTAGCACCGGGGACTTGAACTCGGATGTCAGGGTTTGATCTGCAGTCACGACGGTCATGTTGGGGTGCCCTTGGGCAAAGCATATTTCATAGCCTGGTACTTGTTTGTTTACCATAGGAATATAAATAAATGAATGGTTGTCATGATATAACTGAAATAATGTTGAAACTGCATTAAAGCCCAATTAAACTAAACAAAACGAAATTGAACGTTGTTGAACAAACAGCTTTTTGAATGCTGACAGTTGCATATCCTTTGTTACAGGATATGTTCTTCTTATCTGTCTTTTCTTAAATTGTTCTATATTCAAATCTCAGCCTTGCCTTGATTGTAGACATCAGTGAGTAAATGGAATGTTTGTGGACAACTTATTTTTTAACATCTTCTGCAAGTGTATTGTGTCCAATAGCTTTGTAATTTGCAAGCTGGTACAGGATACCAACATCATGACCTATAGCCTAGACATACCAATTGGACATGAGCAAAACGCTAGAAATGTGTCAGCGTCCTCCTTAGACTTAATTGCTATCTGTTTTCGAAAATAAGATGAACACAGATTATCTATTTGAATCATGTTCTGATATCTAGTTTTAACTTTCCTATGTTTCCCTTTTCCATATACAAAACAGACGACTTTGAAAACATGTGGGCAAAATTAAGTAAAATATCTATAAAACGACGTTTGATATTGAATTGAGTTGAAAACATTGTGGCAAACGGAGAAATTGCTCTACTGTTGCCACAATATTTTAACAAAATCCCTCTGCTGCAGACGGCTTTAAAAAGCATAGTGACAAGAAATAGAAATTGCACAAAACGTGCAATTTCTCCTTTTGCCACAATGTTTTCCACTTTTTGTCATAGGTTATCCGTTCATTTGTGGAGATTTGCTATTTTTTGACACAATACGTTCAAAGTCGTCTGCTGCAGAATTGCCGCATGAGGGAAAGGGTTAAGCTGATCGTTCAGATAAAGATGTGACTTTCGGTCGGTCGGAGCAATGAAATACTGATAAGAAGAGAAATGTCTCAAATACTGACCTGGCTATAACAAAGTAAGACGGAAATGTAATCACCTCTTGAATATATGCCGTCTCTATAATAGTTTTCGCTTTTTTTATTGATCTATCCACAGAAGACTTTTTATAGCATTTCATGAAGTTTTCAACAAAATAAAATAAACAAATGGTATACAAGTTCAAGATCTCTATTACTGCAAAATATTGCAATAGTGTATAGTATGTACATGTAGCTTTTTGGGAGCTTGCTTAGTTAGCCTCGTTCTGAGAAATACATACATATGCATGAGGCTATATTAAGAAGGGCCTATGGGAGAGCATAGCGCGTGCCCGTACAATGAACCAGGTGAGCATGTACATACGAACAGCCTCATCAGGGTATTCACTGTCCGTCTTCGTATATGAGCCGTTACACGAGAACACCAACAGTATGGACTCTGCGTAATGTATCGAACCAAATCAGCCTGCACAGTCACAAGGAGACAGAGGTATCCAGTAATGATTCCTGGGGGGGGGGGGGGGGGGGGGGGGGGGGGGGGGGGGAAGGGTAAATAACAAAAAGAACAACCTGCTGTAGAATCTGCCAGTCAGCATAACGCTATTTCTGTTGACAATTTCTGTTGCAAAAGTAACCAGTGACATTTTACAATGTTATCTGAAATCAATACTTCTTCACACATGCGAGCTTATTCTTGAGGAATGTAGGGACATCTCCAAAAGAAATGAAAACCTATAGGAATAAGATAAATGAACAGCAGACATATGAGTTTTTGATTTGCAAAGATTTGTAGTGAATCAAAGTAAACCATAATGCGTTTTCAGGGGCGTAGCTGGACCTAAATGTGGTCTACGCACCATCCTAGGGGGGTCCGGGGGCCAGCTCCCCCGGGAAAAAAAATTCGTCTAAGGTGACTTCTGGCGTATATTTAACAATATCTTAAAAGCCTACTTGAATTGTTCTGATTTGTCCGTGTTCACCCTTTCCCCCCTTAGGGTCCAGTTTTTATTGCATTTTTCGCATTTGTTTCATTTTTATTTTTGGAACTCTCAAGATATTTCTTACGCACGTGCGTACGTGCGTAAGCCTAGCTACGCGCCTGGTTTTGTTATTGAACTAGTCGGTGAACACTATAACACTCTCAGTCCATCGTTCAACCGTTTCCAACATACAGACGCTTTCTGACGGCTCTGCAGCAGACGACTTTTGAAAACATTGTGACAAAAGGAGAAATTGCCTACAATGTTTCCAAATATATTCAATAACTGTTGTTGCATTCATATAGTGTTTTAATATGTTTTGCCTTGATGTGTTTAATGTCGTCTGCTGCAATGTGTTGTATGTGTTGTATGTGGCAAAGATAGGGTTAATTGGAGACTTCCGCATGATACAGACAATTTAATAGGAATTGATTTTAGTTATGGAAAAAACAAACAGCGCATAACGACTGAGTTCTTATTTTCTATTAATGTTGCAGTTCCAAATGAAAACAAAAGAAATTACGCTGTTCATATGATCTTTTTAAGGCAAAATATTCTAAAAACAGTAAAATGTAAATTGTCAATTCATTCGATACAATCGTGAGTTTGTGTGCGTGCGTTTGTGTTCGTGCGTATGTGTGTTGTGTTCGTGCGTATGTGTGCGTGTGTGCGTGTGTTTGTGTTCGTGCGTATGTGTGTTGTGTTCGTGCGTATGTGTGGGTGCGTTTGTGTTCGTGTGTTTGTGTTCGTTCGTTTGTGTGTTGTGTTCGTGCGTTTGTGTGCGTGCGTCTGTGTTCGTGCGTTTGTGTTCGTGCGTATGTATGTGTGCGTTTGTGTTCGTGCGTATGTATGCGTGCGTTTGTGTTCGTGCGTATGTATGCTTGCGTTTGTGTTCGTGCGTCTGTGTTCGTGCGTATGTGTGTTGTGTTCGTGTTCGTGCGTTTGTGTGCGTTCGTATGTGTGTTGTGTTCGTGCGTATGTGTGCGTGTGTTTGTGTTCGTGCGTATGTGTGCGTGCGTTTGTGTTCGTGCGTGGATTTGTGTTGTGTTCGTGCGTATGTGTGTTGTGTTCGTGCGTATGTGTGCGTGTGTTTGTGTTCGTGCGTATGTGTGCGTGTGTTTGTGTTCGTGCGTATGTGTGCGTGCGTTTGTGTTCGTGCGTATGTGTGTTGTGTTCGTGCGTATGTGTGCGTGCGTTTGTATTCGTGCGTTTATGTTCGTGCGTATGTGTGCGTGCGATTGTGTTCGTGCGTTTATGTTCGTGCGTTTGTGTTCGTGCGTATGTGTGTTGTGTTCGTGCGTATGTGTGCGTGCGTTTGTGTTCGTGCGTTTGTGTTCGTGCGTTTGTGTTCGTGCGTATGTATGCGTGCGTTTGTGTTCGTGCGTCTGTGTTCGTGCGTATGTGTGCGTGCGTTTGTGTTCGTGCGTATGTGTGCGTGCGTATGTGTGTTGTGTTCGTGCGTATGTGTTCGTGCGTATGTGTGCGTGTGTTTGTGTTCGTGCGTATGTGTTCGTGTGTTTGTGTTCGTGCGTGGATGTGTGTTGTGTGCTTAAATGTGTTTTATCTGATTATAACTATCGATGTTATACAAGTTATTAATATTAGTATATGTTCTCTTTTGTTCAATAGAAGTCACATTATTGCAGGATAAATTTCCGACCCTGGCATATCAAAGGTTATGTTTTATTCTGCTACTCAATGTTCAAGGTTTACCTCTAGCAAAAGTAGTATGTGAAAATTCAATTATATTGAAAATAATATAAATTGAACAGGAACACATCTGACCCACTGCTCTTTCACATGATTATTTGGTTTATCATTTCCCATATACGAGGGGAATTCTGATGCATCTGAGGCAGACGGGCTTTGAAAACATTGTGGTTAAATGAGAAATTGCTCATTAGTAACTTCTTCTTTCACCACGCGTTTACAATTATATTCAATAACTTAAGGTGTACTTTCATTTTAATGAGATATATACCAGCTTTTGCACAGATACTTTTAAAGTGTTTTGCTGAAAATTCAAAGTTTGTGGGGAAGAGAACGATTACTTTGAAAACATTGTGGCCAAAATTGGGAATTGCTGATAGTCTCCTTTTGCCACATTGTTTTTTACAACTCTATTCAATAATTCAAATAATGCTTTCACAGAGGTCCAGATAAGGAGGGGGTATTCAGCTCTTTTCCCACAATTTCTCTCGTATTATTAAAAACAAACCTATGTTGTTGGTACTCAAGAGAATCGTCTCACTGAGACGATTCTTTTGAGTACCCACAACATAGAGTTAGAGGGTCAAATGAGGATATCAGATCATGCAAAACGCCCCCTTATCTAGAGCTCTGCTTTCATTTATTGAGATTGTCCAACCCTGTTGCCCAGATTGCCTGCAAAGTACTCTTCTACATGTTGATATACGTAAGTGTGAAAGTGTTAACCCTTTCCCCTCATATAGACGCTTTCTGGCGCCTCTGCAGCAGACGGCTTTTTGAAAACATAGTGACAAAAGAAGAAATTGCTCAGAACGAGCAATTTCTCCTTTTGCCACAATGTTTTCTACTTTTAGTCATAGGTTATCCATTCAGTTATAGAGATTTTCAATTTTTTGACAAAATATGTTTAAAGTCGTCTGCTGCAGAATTGTCGTTTGAGGGAAAGTGTTACTATTCAATAAGGCTCAAGATTACCACTCTGTACACGTTACCCGATTACTGGTGCTTAACTATCCATCTTTCCCTATTTTTCAGATAGTTATTATTTAATTACAAAGAGCTAAGTCATGTCGTCACCTCCACCCAAACCAAGTGCACTAGTGATGGGATCGTCACCACCATTAAAACCAAGCCCTTTGGTGGGCGGGACATCACCACCAAACAAGTCAAGTCCTCTCTTCACAGGGGTGTCACCTGGGTCCAGGGGACTCGCTAAGTCCCCGGGCGACGGACCAACAAAACCAAAAAAGGAAACACAATTAGCAAAACTACAACGTCAAGCAAGCACTGATGCTCCGACAGGACTTCGATCTGTAGGCAGTACAACGAGTTTTAGAGGGAGGGCAGACTCGACTTCCAGTGGTATGCGTAGACCCAGTTTGAGTTTGGGACATTCCAACAGTATTCCGTTCCACCTTGATGTCCCTACAGCAGACGAAATTGATCTCGATCAAGGTATGCATGCATTATTTGTTGTTTATGTGAGTCATTGGGCACACACACACAAAATCGTTTACATAATGAAACGATCGAACTATCGATTTGAACATCTGGAGTATGTGAGATATACATGTACAATGTATGTCAGAAGCTTCCTTGATGCTTTGTTGGCTTGTTAGCGAACATTTTGGATCCAGATCAGACTGTGGTCGTGCACGGAGTAATCTTAATCTACGCTGGTCGCCAATAAGGTTTGGTTGGATATTTCCTGTAGCGCTGTTTATATATATACTAATAAATTGTGTTTTATGTTTTAACCTTTTCCGACATATAACAAGTCTGCAGCAGACAACTTCGAAAACATGTATGTAAAACTATTGACAATTTCCAAAAATGAAATTTCAATTAACAATGTGGCAAAAGGAAAAATTGCTTATCATGAGCAAATTCTTCTCGTCCACAATAATTTCAAAACTCGTCTGCCTCAAATATGTCTGCATGTGGGACAAGGTTAAAGTTAGGATTTGCCCTGTTGCATTTTACATATAACTTCTACGTTCATACATTTAATTGACGGAGGGGATTTATTGTTTAAATTATATTATCATTGTGTGTAATCGGTGTATATACATGGACTCGTATTTAATGAGTGAATATATCACTGTAAGTAACATTAAATGTATATGAAAGTAAAAATACAGTTATTGAAACATTGTGACAAAAGAAGAAATGGCCTCATGATGAGCATTTTCTACATTCGTCACAATTCTTTCAATTGTCTGGATCTGTTACATTTTCATTCGTACAGATTCTCAATATTTTAAATAGATGTTTTCAAAGACGCCGGATACAGATTTGTTGAAACGAGTTAACCCTTTCCCTCATACAACAAGTATGCAGCAGACGACTTTGAACATATTTTGTCAAAAAATGGAAAATCTCTTTAATTGAATGGAAAAAGTGGAAAACATTGTGGCAAAAGGAGAAATTGCACGTTTTGTGCAATTTCTTCTTTTGTCACTATGTTTTCAAAAAGCCGTCTTCTGCAGAGGCGTCAGAAAGCGTCTATATGAGGGAAAGGGTTAAAGTAAGGATTGGCATCGTTCCAAATGGAATTAAAATTGTCCGAACAAACGTCTCCATTAACACCTATCTTGATCAAAGATTGATAACTGACCAAATATATGTGTTATCTACTAAAGTCATATCAGGGACGTAGATACGTCCCTGGTCATATTGATCAATTTTTCGTCTACATTTTTCTTAATTCCCAATTAGTTAATTTTAAGTTAACCTTGTTAATTCTTTACCTATATAACCAAAACGTTTTATTAACTTTGGAATGCATCGTTTGGACTAATAATTGACGTTCTGGTTGTTTTTAAGAGGAAACTGGTATGTTATATTGTTATTCTTTACTAACCTCACACTCATCCACTCATTGTGCATATCATTGCGACGGACGAATAATTTCTAACATTTCTATTTTAAGACATTGCATGTAAATTGGGATAAATACTGACTCGTCGCATCCTTCACCGTCCGTCCTCGTGCATAAAGCCTTTCCCACATACAGCAAATCTGCAGCAGAAGACTTTAAAAACATGGTGACAAAAACCTGAAAAATCTCCATAAAACATAGCTTAATTGTTAAAAAAATAAATGAAATCATTGTAGCCAAAGGGGAAATTGCTCATCATGGGCAATCTTACCTTTGGCCACAATGTTTTCAAAAGTCGTCTGCTGCTATTGCGTCAAAATGCGTCTGCAGGTGGGAAAAGGTTATCTATGCAGAGACCTAAACGTGGTAAACGACTCAATTAACCACTTTCCAACTTACACCAATTCTGCAACAGACGACTTTGCAAATAAATATGTAAATACATAGAATACCCCAATAAATGCGAGTTGAACAATTTAAAACAGTTGTAGACATTATAGCAAAAGGGTAAATTGTTCAAACTAAGCCATTTCTACTTTTGCCACAATATTTTCATAATTCATCTGCAGCAGAGACGCCAGAAAGCGTCTGTATGGGGGAAATGGTTATATAACTATAGGAGTGGGTACTCAAAATAACTGCTCTACAGAGAACATTCGTAAATGCACCCATCGCATTGAGTTAGTAGGTCTCATGCGGATTTAGACTTGTTTCTAGATCCAAGCCTGTTGATTTAACTTACAAAACACTAGATTCAATGGTCAACCATGTTCATCTGATCGAACAGAAACAATTCATATCCCAGTTTTATCCCAGTTTGCTTAATGCGTTAATCCTTCCACACATACAACACATTAGCAGCAAACGACTTTGAACAGATATCTATAAATGGAAGTATACTTGTCGAATAAAGTTGAAAACAGTGTGGCAAAAACACCTTGATCAGTATGATCAATATCTTATTTTGCAAAATGTTTTTAAACGTCTTATGCTGATGAATAGACTGGTAGATGACATATACGCCTTTGAACATATTTGATCTCTTTCATTCTATCATACTAACCTCGAATTATTTCTGCTTGTGTTTAATATGGTCGTAGAGACCAAAGGATACAGAATAGCTTGATATAAATCCTTCAAATATTAATTTCATCCAATATGTAACTTGTTCATGCCAACTGGTACAACAGCGAGCAGGGTCTTTATGGTGGCTTCCCTCCTTGTTATTCAGAGTTGTTCGGTGGTATCAGTACATACTGACCAGCAGTGCAAGTAACCGAGGTTACCGCCGTGGTATGACTGTATACTGTTAAAAGTGGCATAAAACATGGTGTCGAAAGGTTTATGACTTGACTGAAATCTTATGAATGATATTAAACTATAATTTAAAGGAAGAATCAAAGTTATACAACAACATAATTAATTCGAACAAAATGAAAGCAGTATTATTAACTCTTGCAGCGCCGAATTCCCTTAAATAGAATATTCCTTGTTAAAAAACGGGCGACTCTATTTTTAATGAGATAAGAATTTTCGAATATTTTAGTTACTAAAAGACAAACGGTGATGATTTCAGGTGCGACAGCTCGTTACGAGGTTGGAGTGTTTACAAAAACCTCAATTATGCTATCGGCTCTGAAAGAGCCGAATTCCCTTAAATAGAATATTCCTTGTTAAAAAACGGGCGACTCTATTTTTAATGAGATAAGAATTTTCGAATATTTTAGTTACTAAAAGACAAACGGTGATGATTTCAGGTGCGACAGCTCGTTACGAGGTTGGAGTGTTTACAAAAACCTCAATTATGCTATCGGCTCTGAAAGAGTTAATAAGAATCTTGAAATAAATAATTATATAAATCATAACGAATCCACAGCAGAGGACTGCGAAAACATCTAACAAACGTGTCTGCTATAAATGAAAGAATGATTATGGAATTGAAAACAAAAGAAGAAAGTGCCTTTGATGTTGCAATATATGTCCGTCCAAAGGGATTAAACGCGATTCTTGGTAAGACATAGCATCACGAAATCAACAGTCATTTAATGAAAATAATAACATCTTGCTGTGTTTGTTCTTCAAGAGGATGATGGTATGTTTAGCACAGTATTCACTTCCCGTTTTAATACAAGCATGTCTCTCTATTTTGCATTAATCGGATGATCTCGGCTAAATACGTTTTTATTCTCAGTTTGATCAATAGTATTGTTCGATGTGTTCAATAATGTAAGGCGAATAATTTCTCGGGTATTTCACACTGTCCGAAGCCGCCCGCATGATTTCCTTATTTCGGTGTGGATTCGTACCAGTCATTTGATTTTCAAAAAGTAGTTCTAAATAGCGGATGAATATTCCGGAGGTCTAATTCCGTATATAGCCGAGCGTGATCCGAGTGGCTTTACACGTCCATCGTCAAGGTGACAGATCGTCCATAGAAAACACTGCGTTCAGTCAAATTGTATTGTAAACGAATCAAACCACAGCTTCTAAAAGTTTGATGGAATTGAATGCATTGATATAACTGATCGCGAGCTTACTGCTGACCCGCGTCTGACGATTTAGGGTAGAATTGCACTTGCGAACAGTGAAGACTCAGGTGAGCGCAAATGCCCACTAGATCCTCCACTGTACGTCTTCGTGTAACACATTCCAACAAGTTTATGTTACAGGGGACAAAAACTACTACAAGTATGTAGCCTCCTCAGAGCTCTAGATAAGGGGCATTTTTTAAATTCTAAAATGCTTATTTGACTTATAAACCCTATGTTGTGGGTACTCAAAAGAATCGTCTCAGTGAGACGATTCTTTTGAGTACCCACAACATAGGATTTGGTTGAGTTATAAGAGAAATACTGTTGGGAAAATACCTGTTCGCTCCCTCTTATCTAGTCCGCTGGCCTCCTGTAGATAAACAACAATGTGATGCCAAACCGGAAAGACAATAAACGTCAGACGCGATTTATTACTGAACGCGCAGCCATTGCTTATTTACTACATTTCATCTTTTTTCTTAAAAGTTCGCATCCTGCACTTTCCTGACATTTTCATACAAAATACGTGTAGATTATAATGCTTAATCGCGACAAGTAGGCAAACAAGACAACATTTCAGTTTATATAATTATTTAAAATTTATTTTTATTAAAATAAACTGGTAAATGAGTGTACATGTACATTGCCAGAGATTGAATGCAGTGAGTGATATTCTCGTTATTTGAAACTGTAGATAAAATCTAAAAATAACTCTAGACGTCAAATATGACACTTCTATGGACTCTCGTATTGGTTTTTTTTATCACAATCCCTATCTATACCAAAGTATCTATTTTATTTATGACACATGATTTACAGCGAATGATCTACATGTATTTGCTTATTCATTGATGGTGTAATATATTGAGTAACATCGAGACAAAGACCGACAACTTTCGAACTCTGAGTACGTTATTTGTGTTCAGAAATGATCTCTGTATTCAAAACTTGATTTCTGACTGGTCAATTCCACAGTTCTTTTGGATTGACCTATCAGATATTGTTTGCACATACTCTGAGCATAGAGAATAACTATACAGTTTGGGAATCACGTCTTATTCATTATTGGTTTATCATGAAAGTCCTTCATTGCATAACTAACACAAGTGCTTGTTTATCTTGTAGCTACAAATAGTTTTGATTTTATCCCTTTAGATACCCATTAACCTATTCCCTCATACAATCACTCTGCACACTGAGGCATAAGAATGGAAGATCTCTATCACTAACATTATGATCATTAGTCTGCTGCAGATTCGTCAGAAACATTTTCCCAAATGCGGACTCATCTGTGACAGACGACTTTTGGAAACGTTGCCAATGATGAGCTATTTCTCCTTTTGCGAAAATGTTTTCAACTGTATTCAATTGTCATATTGTTATATATATGCATTTTACATTTTTGCCTAGATGTTTTTAAAGTCACCTTCTGAAGGTTTGTTGTATTATGGAAATGGTTAAAAACCGTTTATGATATCAAACCCTTGGTTGTGGTACGCACAAGAATATTTTCAGTTTGTTAATTCTTTTGAGTACCTAAACCATATAGTTTGGTTGAGATAAATTAGAACGTGTTTGGAATGACCGGTTTACACTTTTATCTAGGCCTTTATTAACCCCAGTACAGAGCTATAGATAAGGGGCATTTTAATGTTCTGAAATACTTATTTGATACTCAAAGCCTATGTTGTGGGTACTCTAAAGAATCGTCTAAGTGAGACGATTATTTTGAGTACCCACAACATAGGATTTGGTTTAGTAATAAAATAGATTTTGTGGGGAAAAAGGACCTGTTCACTCCCTCTTATCTAGTCCTCTGCCCATCTACATAATATTAACACCATAACCCCGTTCACTTTTTAAACTATTTAAATTAATATTCTATATACACAGTGGGATATTACAGAATTAGTTTTCACGTGATTGGTTTGGTAAATAACCCGTGTATGTAAATAACGATGAACTCCCGGTGAGAGTGCTGTTTATAAAGATGAAATAACTTAAACAGAAGCTTTCATTGACGCTGCGTGGAACCGCGGCGTCAGTATGGGATAGGTTTTAATTTTGTACCATGGGGTTGACGTAATCGAAAAGGGAGCAACCAACATTATTATTGTTATATGTTTGAAAAAATATACATATAAATAACTACATTGTATAAAATGATTTAGGAAACAGCAAGATACAAAATACGTATGTCTTCTACCGTTATAACAAAATTTAATAGACACATTTAATGGGTATTTAATAACTTTCCCCCAACTTCCTAGGCTACGCTTTTTTATAGTTTGGTTTACAACCCGATTCATCAAAGCTCAGATAAAAGTTTCTGGCGATGTTTTTGCCTATTTACAATATTGAGATTTTTAAATAAATGGGTAATCTTTAAAAAAATCAATAATTATTAATTTTAATTACTAGATATTACAGTATAATTCTAGAAACTGTAAACACAACGTTAACCCAACTATGCAATAGGCATGGCCGTAACGTGACCCATTCTATTATTTGTAAATGCAACATGTCATCGCTCGGCGATTTTGGTCATTATTTTTTAATAGACGACAAGGTGTCATCGGTTCCGATAGAGTAATTAAGTTGTCTCTGCTACCTTCCGTTATGAATACTTCTCTGTTTTCACGAATTCATCCGATTTCTAAAATTCATTGGATTTGTACCCAGTTTTTCATGTTTCGTTCGAGATGAACGATTCGTACCAACTGGTTTTCGCTCTTTGCTATTGGGGTGTTTAATTTCCAGTTTTCTACTGGCATGTTCAAAACGATTAAAGTGACATTACAAACAAACAAAACAGATTTAATAATTCTTGCTATATTTTGACTATACATGTGAACTTTCATAATGCTCAATCTTGATCATAAATATCTTCTTTTTTTTTTAAATTACTTCGTATGTTTATATACTCCCGTTTTTGCTATCATACTTCTGCTACACTGGAAGGAGAATAGACTCCCCCTCTTCTTCCAAAGCTTGTGTCACACTTAACTTATAACTAGAGGCAATAAAGTTTGCTCTTTGTAACCTTTTTATATAGACTATGGAAGCCAGGTGAGCAATATAGGCACATCTTGGCATTCTTGTTTAAAATAACATTTGGCCTTCTTGTTCGAAATATTTACATCCTGCCCGTTTGCACAGGCTATTTAGATGTACTGAACTGCATCTGCTTTCTTTAAGTCATGCTTTAAAATCATGCTTTGCATTAAAATTCGTCTTATTTTAATTTGACCAGTTTCAAAAGGTTGCTTAACAACAACCCTTTCCCTTTTGGTCGAGTATGCATAAATAAAAATGTGTTATGTCATAAAAACGAAAGGTTACACATTTTGACCATTGATATTCGGCAGAGTATTTATATCAGATTTTACTTATTTCATTATTTACGGTCATTTGGCACTGTGTTGCAAATTGAAATGCTAGGAAACTCTGGATAGAAATGGTTGGTAATTGAACTGGACAATAACTGAAATTGTGCAATGCAAGAAAACGTGTTTGCTTCTTTAAATATTGTATCCAGTATATTTTTGATATGCTATTGTTATGCAACTTGTCTTCTGTTCACCTTATTCCCCAACATGTTTTATAAAAATTAAGAATTTTAGTCACTAGATAATGAATTAACCCTTTCTCACAAACAACAAATCTGAAGCAGACTACTTTGAAAACATCTAGACAAAAATATGGAAAATATCTACCGACAAAATTATAATTATTTAATAGAGCTGTAAATATTGTGACATAAGGAGCCTCGAAAGTAGTCTCTTCTTGTGTCACAATGTTTTTAAAAGTCGTCTGCTGCGGAGGCGTCCGAAAGCGTTCGTTTATGAGAAAGAATTAATTATGGATGGGTAAGTTTACAAATATCATCCTCAGAAATTAACCTAGTATAAAAACAAACTTGTAATGCTTGTACTAACTTCACGAATGATTCCACGATCACCTTTATTTATGTACAGTTTTATATATATACCTTCAGCTTAAACTATTTCTTAGATCACAAACATTATGGCAAAAGGAGATATTGGTCATAATGAGCATTTTCATTTTGTCAAACAGTTTTAAACTCTTGTTCAATTATTATACTTTCATTAACTTTTATCCTAAGATACTATTTAACAAGTTCAGAGTGCAAGTGTATGCATTAGAGCATACTTGTTTAATACCTAAATGATTTTCAGTCGATGATATATATTGTGTTTTGTCACATCAGAAAAACTTTACATTTTGAGATCTGGAGCATCATTTCTTTGTGATGAAAAAGACTGCAGGTTAAATACAGTTTAACTATATTTGAATAATTTTGTGTTTAAATGATAGTTTTTACGTCAATGATTATTATGTTTTTGGAAATATGTAATGTCGTCAAGAATGCCATATTAATAACGTCACTGATATAAAGAAAGAATGTGATTTTGATAATAACTCGCTGCTATTTATTTTCATAATAACGTTTTATCTTATGTTCCGTTTCAGTTCCCTGGTGGACATCAAAGCGGTTACTTCTCTCCCTGACATGCTTCGTTGGATTCTTCTTCTTATATTCGTTACGTGTTAATCTGAGTACGGCCATAGTATGTATGACGAAAGAGATTCCAGATGTCGTCACCGTCACCGTAAATACGTCAGATACAGGGCTATATAATTCTAATAATAGTACAATCAAAGTGGTACAAGATGATGGATGTCCAATTATGGCGGGAGGTCGTGCTATCGAGGGAGAGTTTCTTTGGAGTAAAAGTCTGCAAGGACTCATTCTTGGTGCATTTTTCTGGGGCTATACCATCATGCAAATTCCGTCCGGTTTTTTAAGTGACAGGTTCGGTGCCCGTTTAACCATATCTCTTGGAATGTTTCCGGTAGCCATTTTGACTATCATTAGTCCATTCCTAGCACGTGGGAGTCCGTATTTGTTACTAGTAGGCAGAGCCCTGATAGGTCTCGGAGAAGCCATGATGTACCCGGGTATGCAGTCTTTATGGTCGAAATGGTCCCCGCCACATGAGCGAAGTCGGCTTGTAGGATTTGCCTTTGGTGGTATGTTAACTGTTCTGTCTGATTTTAGAATATAAACAAATAATCAAATCGACAGTGTGCTCTGTGAGCCGCTCTGTTAGCCAATGTAGTGTTTATTGTCATAAAATAAGAATTAGAAACTTTGCGACAAAATAGGAAATTGCACATTATGAGCAAATTCTTCATGTTTCAACATTTTCCTTGAGCATCAAAAATCCATTTAGTCTGATCTACACTAACTGTAGACATAATTGTATTTTGTGGCGACAAACTTATATATGTTTTACTTATATTATGGGCCGGCGGTTTAATTGGTTTAATGGAATATTAGAAATCTTGAAAATGTGCACGCCAATCCATCAGTCGTATACTAGCTACTGTGACATAGCTGTACAATGCTTTATGTATTGGCTACAATTAGCTACTGTGACATAGCTGTACAATGCTTTATGTATTGGCTACAGTTAGCTACTGTGACATAGCTGTACAATGATTTATATATTGGCTACAGTTAGCTGCTGTGACATATCTGTACAATGCTTTATGTATTGGCTACAGTTAGCTACTGTGACATTTATGTATTGGCTAAAGTTAGCTACTGTGACATTGCTGAACAATGCTTTATGTATTGACTACAGTTAGCTACTGAGACATAGCTGTACAATGAGTTATATATTGGCTGCAGTTAGCTACTGGCTACTGTGACATCGCTGTACAATGCTTTATGTATTGACTACAGTTAGCTACTGAGACATAGCTGTACAATGAGTTATATATTGGCTGCAGTTAGCTACTGGCTACTGTGACATCGCTGTACAATGCTTTATGTATTGGCTACAGTTAGCTACTGTGACATAGCTGTACAATGAGTTATGTATTGACTACAGTTAGCTACTGTGACATAGCTGTACAATGCTTTATGTATTGACTACAGTTAGCTACTGTGACATAGCTGTGCAATGATTTATGTATTGGCTATAATTAGCTACTGTGACATTTATGTATTGGCTACAGTTAGCTACTGTGACATTTATGTATTGGCTACAGTTAGCTACTATTACATAGATGTGCAATGCTTTATGTATTGGCTACAGTTAGCTGCTGTACAATGCTTTATGTATTGGCTACAGTTAGCTGCTGTACAATGCTTTATGTATTGGCTACAGTTAGCTACCGTGACATAGCTGTACACTGCTTTATCTATTGGCTACAGTTAGATTAAGTAAAATTTAATTGAACGCGCTTCTATAATTTTATTGTGCTTATAAAGTACTGAAGAACATCTCGTTGCAGTTCATATTCTCATGTCATTAAGTCATTATATTTAACGATTTTTAACCGTTTACCACATACAACAAATCTGCAGCAGACGACTTTGAAAACAACACCGAAAAAGAAATTGGAAAGGCACAATAATTGAATAGAGTTAAAAACATAGTGACAAAAGGAGAAATTGCTCGTTTTGAGCAATTTCTTCTTTTGTTGACATGTTTTCAAAAAGCCGTCTGCTACAGAGGTGTCAGAAAGCGTCTATATGAGGGAAAGGGTTGATTAACCTACACTCTATACATTACCTGAATTTACGGTCAAAGAAAACCGTTAGTTTATCAAACTATAGATACACGTTATTGTATATATGTTATTACAGCCATAACATTTATTGAATGATCAAGACCCAGTTATGATAACACGATTGCATGTGGCTTTAGATTCAATCATATTCAATCGGTTTTTGTTTTATTAAAACGCTTATTAATTCTCTGTATTGCAGGTTCTCAATTGGGGAATGCTCTCACGTTCCCGTTTGCGGGTTTACTCTGTGCCTACGGATTCGATGGTGGGTGGCCCTCGGTGTTCTATATTACAGGTAAGTAGACCTACCTTCTAAAGCATTCATCTTGCCTTTTAAACAGTTATTATAATGAAAAGAAACGCATCTTCACACAAGGGTGAGTATTGATACCGTATAAGAATTATATCAGTTTACTGAATGGAATATCATGAAAATATATGCATAAAACAACATCAGCATACACTGCATGTAGGATTCATTAGACAACGAATGTCTTGTTTTCTTTAACCCTTTCCCACATGCAACAAATCTGCAGCAGACTTCTTTGAAAGCATGTTGGCAAAAACCCGGAAAAACACTATAAATGAAGGTATCATTGTTGAAAAAAGTTGAACAAATTGTGGCAAAAAGGAGAAATTGCTCGTTTTGAGCAATTTCTCCTTTTGTCACAATGTTTTCAAAAGTCGTCTGCTGCAGATGCGTCAAAATTCATCTATAGGTGGGGAAGCGTCACTAGCGAACCATATGTCATGTTTAACTTAAAATCGTATGTTGAACTCCAACTCCAAAGGGACAAATAAACTTCTTTGAGTTATCGACGTGTTCGAGTTATCGACGTATAAGAATTATCGACGGGCTCAAATTATCGACGTGTTCGAGTTATCGACGCGTTCGAGTTATCGACATGTTCGAATTATCGACGTGTTCGAATTATCGACGTGTTCGAATTATCGACGTGTTCGAATTATCGACGTGTTCGAATTATCGACGTGTTCGAGTTATCGAAGTGTTCGAATTATCGATGTGTTCGAATTATCCACGTGTTCGAGTTATCGACGTGTTCGAAATATCGACGTGTTCGATTTATAGACGTGTTCGAATTATCGGCGTGTTCGAGTTATCGATGTGTTCGAGTTATCGACGTGTTCGAGTTATTGACGTGTTCGAGTTATCGACGTGTTCGAAATATCGAAGTGTTCCAGTTATCGGCGTGTTCGAATTATCGACGTGTTCGATTTATAGACGTGTTCGAATTATCGAAGTGTTCGATTTATCGGCGTGTTCGAGTTATCGACGTGTTCGAGTTATCGACGTGTTTGAAATATCGAAGTGTTCGAGTTATCGAAGTGTTCGATTTATAGACGTGTTCGATTTATAGAAGTCTTCGAGTCATCGACGTGTTCGATTTATAGACGTGTTCGATTTATAGAAGTGTTCGAGTTATCGACGTGTTCGATTTATAGAAGTGTTCGAGTCATCGACGTGTTCGATTTATAGACGTGTTCGATTTATAGAAGTGTTCGAGTCATCGACGTGTTCGATTTATAGAAGTGTTCGAGTCATCGACGTGTTCGATTTATAGAAGTGTTCGAGTCATCGACGTGTTCGAGTTATAGACGTGTTCGAAATATCGACATGTTCGATTTATAGACGTGTTCGAGTTATCGAAGTGTTCGAGTTATAGACGTGATCGAAATATCGACATGTTCGATTTATAGACGTGTTCGAGTCATCGAAGTGATAGAGTTATCGACGTGTTCGAGTTATCGACGTGTTCGAGTTATAGACGTGATCGAAATATCGACGTGTTCGAGTTATCGACGTGTTTGAGTTATCGACGTGTTCGAGTTATCGACGTGTTCGAGTTATCGACGTGTTCGAGTTATCGACGTGTTCGAGTTATCGACGTGTTCGAGTTATCGACGTGTTCGAATTATCGACGTGTTCGAGTTATCGACGTGTTCGAGTTATCGACGTGTTCGAATTATCGACGTGTTCGAGTTATCGCTGCATATGTCATTAATGCATTTATATATTGTCATCTTCGTAATTATTAATACTTACGTGTTTATTATGACATCCGAGCCAATGATAACATCATATCAAGAATGACAATCAGAACTGCTATTACTCTGTTTTCAAAATACAGGTCCGTTCCAGTAAATGGTTCGAGTCAAACGGTGTACGAATTTTCCAATGATCTAGTTACCGAAAGTTTAAATTCAAATTCAAATTTAATTGTATAGTTCAAATGTATAGTCCAATGTATACAAATATATCACAGGTATGTTGTGCTTCATATGGTGCTGCGTGTATGCGTTTTTCGCCAGAGACAGCCCTGGTGAGATGGCCAGTGTTTCAGCTATAGAGAGAAAATACATCGAACAGTCACTGGGAACGTACGGACAATCTGTGGAGGAACGACTTGCGCAAAGGGTATACGGTTTTATGGCCTTTAATTTGTCTTTGTTAACACTTATATTACTACATATGCAATTTTAAATATGCAGAAACACTGAATATGTAATTTTATATCGATGCGCCATATCGTATCGTTTTGTAATACCTTTACATAAATATAAAAAAGGATAGCGTTGACGGGCGCATTTCAACTTTTAACCATTTCCATCATATTATAAATCTGCAAACTATGGATTTGAAAACATCAAGACAAAATATTGAAAATCTCTTTGAATAAAAGTAGTAGTATTGAAAAGAGTTAAAAAATAGAAAGAAGGAGAAATTGTCTCAATGTTCTCAAAAGCCCTCTATTGCAGATGCGTCGAAAGGCGTCTACAAGTGGGAAAGTGTTAAAACATTGATATCAAATTGTCATGGCAAGTAATAAATCGTGTTTTATAACCATATTTGTCTTTATTGCAGAAAAGAGAAAAACCCTGGAAGCAGATTTTCACTTCCGGTCCAGTCTGGGCAATACTCATAGCTAACGCCTGCGGTAATTATGGAGCCTATATGTTACTTACTCAGATGCCGACCTATATGAAGGAAGTTTTAAAGTTTGATATTAAATCGGTAAGTTTTCTAAGGAAATCCAAGAGCGATTTGTATATATAATGAAGTTAACTTCAATTGGCAAAATTCGTATGTTAGGGAGACGGGTTCAGATATGAACTAGAGGTCCTGGGTTCGAATCTCGTGGCCACCTGTCTCGAGATATGGGATTTCAACATACCCACGGTGCGATTTCTGGTTACCTCTGTCGACGTTGAGTTCCCCTAATTAGACACAAGACTCTTCCATGTTCAAAATCGGGCCACTCAATTTTTCATGTAATAAGAGTTAAGGAATATGTTGATAACTAAAACGCCAACAATGCTGATTTCAGCTTACTCACCGTAATATGTATTGTTTGCAGAAACTTCCAAAATTTGGCAGGGAATGTGGCTTTTAATGTGTTACCATAGCTACAAAATATATAATTGTTCGTACGTTCGCAAAAGCATCATGTTTTTCATGTATTTGGTAAAAACTTGAATATTTGAAAGTACTTCAAATATATAATGTATAAAACTCAATAAAAACAAATCAATAAAAACTTTCAAAACATAACAACTAAGTAAAGACTGATGAGTTCTCAACGGTCTTCACTCTGTCCATAGGTCTTATACAAATCAGAACGCATGTAAAACGTGCCTTACAACAAACTGAAAACGGCCCCCAAAAAATCATATAAGAGGTAGGAAGCTTCAGTACAGATATCATTAAATATCATGATAAAAGGTTAGAGTACCAAGAGAGAAAATTCATGTTTACTTCATTTTCCTAAATAACTAAGGAAGGTAATTCATACTTATAGGTGATAATGTCTTTGCAAATCTTATTTATGCAAACACGAGCATGCGTTCCCCGTAGCTTTTTTCTTGTATTTTATTGAACAAAGGTTCAACTATCTTTATCAGTACTGAACGTAATTTGAGATGGCTGCATATTTTGCAAAATGCACACAGTTTCAATGGCAACAGGACAATATGTGGAATTTCTAAGATTAATTTTCTGAAAAGTTCACTAATGTTAAAATGTTGAATAAATTTAAGCAAAATACGTGACCATGCGGGCCGAAAAGTTGTTATTGCTTGCAGGGGATGGCAATTAGATATATGCGTATACCGTTCTTCAAAAGTAGTTTGTTACATTTAAAGTAACTGCTACTGCAATATTTATTTATTTATTTTTTTTTTTTTTTTCCATTTTAATCCATTTATTTTTGCACGATCTTATCTCTTTGCAGAACGGTGCATTTTCCATGATTCCCTATTTAGCATTCTGGATATGTATAATAGTGGGCGGACAGATAGCCGATATAATCATATCGAAAGAAATTCTCAGCATAGAAAAAACGCGGAAAATATGCTGTTGTGCAGGTTAGTAAAATATACATCAGAATTGTACCTTTGCTCATCGTAGCAAAACAGCCAATTAAATCACAGCTTACATTCATCATGTGTATTTTTATTGTTTAATTTTCATTATCTGTTACGTAGGTGGTTGATTTGTAATACATGAGCTAACAAACCATGTCTGGGAACGCGTTGACGAGTACATATAAGTATAATACAAGAGAAAGTTGATGCAACGCATCAAGGTACTCTAATCGAGTATTTATGACAAGATCACATTGAAAACAGTTGTTGTACAATGGGAAGTTCAGACAGATTAATGAATAATTAGAGACAAATAAGAAAAGCGCTAAACCGTTTTTTCTCAGGAGTGGCACACCAAAGATTAATCATATTGCTCATGGTGTATAGACATAGTGTGTGTGTGTGTGTAGACATGGTGTGTAGGTGTGTAGACATGGTGTGTAAACATGATGTGTAGGTGTGTAGACATGGTGTGTAGGTGTGTAGACATGGTGTGTGTATACATGGTGTGTAGACATGATGTATGTGTAGACATGGTGTGTAGACATGGTGTGTGTGTAGACATGGTGTGTAGACATGGTGTTTGTGTAGACATGGTGTGTAGACATGGTGTGTGTGTATACATGGTGTGTAGGTGTGTGTGTAGACATGATGTGTAGACATGGTGTACATACTTTTCAAACAAACTTCATATCTGGAGTTAACAACACCAACACACAAACAGTAATATATTGAAGCCCGTCTAGCGATGTTTGGTCTTAATGAATTCCCCTACTGTGAAGACTCGGGCGAGTATCTGCATCCGCGCAACGAGCATTCTCTCATTATTTCAACTCCAGTCGGAATGCATAATTTATTTTGTCATTTTCGACTAACGTTTCTTCAGATGTGGAACATATTTAACTGTTGCTTTAACCCTTTCTCTCATATAGACGCTTTCTGACGCCTCTGCAGCAGACGGCTTTTTGAAAACATAGTGACAAAAGAAGAAATTGCACAGAACGTGCAATTTTTCCTTTTGCCACAATGTTTTCCACTTTTTGTCATAGGTTATCCATTCAATTATAGAGAATTTCTATGTTTTGACAAAATACGTTCAAAGTCGTCTGCTGCAGAATTGTCGTATGAGGGAAAGGGTTAAAGAGGTTTTGCTAAGCGTTTTACGCCGCTTTCAACACATTTCCAGATATATCACGGCGTTTCTTTGGTAAGTTTCCAGGTTTACTGGTCCACTTATCCTGACGTTCACTCAAAAAGTCGTAATGCTTAGCAGCCATTACTACCATTTTGAAGTACATGTATATGGTATGCCCCTTATTTAGGATGTATAAATTCAGAGCTCTAGATAAGAGGCGTTTTGCATGTTTTAAAAATCCTTTTTTGACCCTCTAACCCTATGTTGTGGGTACTCGAAAGAATCGTCTCATTGAGACTATTGTTTTGAGTATCCACAATATAGGGTTTGCTTTAATGATAAGTGAGAAATTGTTGGGGACGAGCTGAATACCCCTCCTGAATTACTTAATTCTATGTCCAGGTATGGTGATACCAGCGATATTCCTGGTGGCCACTGGTTACATGGATTGTCAGACTCAAATTGGTGCCGTGGTACTGTTGTCTTTATCAATGGGCTTCTGTGGGTTCCAGTTTAGCTCCTTCTTCATCAATCACGGGGACATAGCCCCTAAATACGCGGGGACTGTATTCGGGTTTACCAATACAGGGGCCAGCGTTCCTGGCATATTGGCGCCCTATATTGTTGGTGCCTTGACACAAGATGTGAGTATAGAAATATTTGGCAATTTGTTTGTTTGATTAATGTTAAACTACGTTTTCAATAGTTAATTACTTTCGTCATCATGGTTTTATCTTCAAGTCACCAGAACTATGTACTAGCACTGTTAAACTATAACCAGTGTCCCGGTCTCAAACCCGATCCCGCTTCACTCGACCTTTACCGACTTTGAAAACATTTAGTCAATACTATGGAATCTCTCCATAAATGAAATAACATATTGAATAAATTGTTAAACATTGTAGCAAAAATGAGAAATTGTTCACAGTGAACAAAATAATCATTTTACTTTCAAAATGCTTCTGTTGCAGAGGCGTAAGAGGTATCAGGAGGCGGTTGTAAAGGGGAAATAGTTGAACAATATGTGTGTGTACTGTTTATACCAGTTTCAACTACAATTGCGAAACATGTTGATCAAGATAAACCTATACATTCGTGCTGGCTCGTCTCGGTCTACACTGTTCTACTCCTATACCAATCAATAGTGAGCAAAGATTAGTCCATAAATATTATAAACTTATCAAATACATGTTTGATGATGAGCTTTGTAGGTAAACAGTGTGAAAATGGTAAACTGCATCCCCATCAAGATGGACGCCAAGAAAAGAAGTTTTTATAAGCACTTCTAGAGAAGTTGGATTTGACACATTCGTAGCAAAAATCCCGCAATCAGTCTCTCGAGGTTTGTTATTAAGGAATATTTCAATTCATAAAACTACGAACAACCTACGTTTGCCGTCCGAAGGCATATGGAACAAACAGATAAGTTTACACTCTCTTTTCTACAGAAATCAAAAGAATCATGGCGGCTAGCCTTCTACATTGCAGCTGGAGTGTATGTGTTTGGTGCCGTTATGTACGCTATACTTGCTAAAGGTTGGTTGATTTGTTTTATTGGGGTTTTACGACATTGTCGACTGTATTTTACTTATGTCAGTACACGTATCCATGACCCCGGGGTCACTGACTAGGCTTGGTAATGTGCCTCGCCGTAACACACTCCTGAACGACTAATGTCAGTACACGTATCCATGACCCCGGGGTCACTGACTAGGCTTGGTAATGTGCCTCGTCGTAACACACTCCTGAACGACCACCGTGAATGTGGGGATCGAACCATGGAGTCAGGTCGTCTCAAATCCCCCACGTTAGCATCTCGGCCATGTTTCCATTTCATAATATGAGTAGAGTTCCTTGTCTCGGAATCAAGAATGTCTCAAGTTAACCACTCTCGTTGCAGACACGTTTAGACGCATATACTGCAGAATACTTTTGGAAACATTGAGGCAAAAGGAGAAATTGCTCGCAATGAGCAATTCTCCTTTTGCATCAATGTTTTAAAAAGTCTATTCAATAACTATACTTTAATTTGCAGAGAGGTTCCATATTTTGCCTTAATGTTTTCGAAAACGTCTGCTGCAGATTGTCTGTATGTTGGAAAGGGCTACAGGAGTTGTCGACGTATCTAAGTACAGAATGTATTGACAGTACTAGATATGGCATTGTACTTCTAGTACTAGATATGGCATTGTACTTCTAGTACTAGATATGGCAATGTACTTCTAGTACTAGATATGACATTGTACTTCTAGTACTAGATATGGCATTGTACTTCTAGTACTAGATATGACATTGTACTTCTAGTACTAGCTATGGCAATGTACGTCTAGTACTAGATGTGGCATTGTACTTCTAGTACTAGATATGGCATTGTACTTCTAGTACTAGATGTGGCAATATACCTCTAGTACTAGATATGACATTGTACTTCTAGTACTAGATGGCATTGTACTTCTAGTACTAGATGGCATTGTACTTCTAGTACTAGATGGCATTGTACTTCTAGTACTATATATGACAGTGTACTTCTAGTACTAGATATGGTATTGTACTTCTAGTACTAAAAATGGAATTGTACCTCTAGTACTATATATGGCATTGTACTTCTAGTACTAGATATGGCATTGTACTTCTAGTATTAGAAACGACATTGTACTTCTAGTACTAGAAATGGCATTGTACTTCTAGTACTGAATATTGCATTGTACTTCTAGTACTAGATATGGCATTGTACTTCTAGTACTAGATATGGCATTGTACTTCTAGTACTATATATTGCATTGTACTTCTTGTACTAGATATGGCATTATACTTCTAGTACTAGATATATGGCATTGTACTTCTAGTACTAGATATGGCATTGTACTTATAGTACTAGATATGGCATTGTACTTCTAGTTCTAGATATGGCATTGTACTTCTAGTACTATATATGGCATTGTACATCTAGTACTAGATATGACATTGTACTTCTAGTACTAGATGGCATTGTACTTCTAGTACTATATATGACATTGTACTTCTAGTACTAGAAATGGTATTGTACTTCTAGTACTAAAAATGGAATTGTACCTCTAGTACTAGATATGGCATTGTACTTCTAGTACTAGATATGGCATTGTACTTCTAGTATTAGACACGACATTGTACTTCTAGTACTAGAAATGGCATTGTACTTCTAGTACTGAATATTGCATTGTACTTCTAGTACTAGATATGACATTGTACTTCTAGTACTATATATGGCATTGTACTTCTAGTACTAGATATGGCATTGTACTTCTAGTACTATATATGGCATTGTACTTCTAGTACTATATATGGCATTGTACTTCTAGTACTAGATATGACATTGTACTTCTAGTACTATATATGGCATTGTACTTCTAGTACTAGATGGCATTGTACTTCTAGTACTATATATGACATTGTACTGCTAGTACTAGATATGGTATTGTACTTCTAGTACTAAAAATGGAATTGTACCTCTAGTACTAGATATGGCATTGTACTTCTAGTACTAGATATGGCATTGTACTTCTAGTATTATAAACGACATTGTACTTCTAGTACTAGAAATGGCATTGTACTTCTAGTACTGAATATTGCATTGTACTTCTAGTTCTTTCTTCTAGTACTATATATGGCATTGTACTTCTAGTAGTATATATAGCATTGTACTTCTAGTACTATATATGACATTGTACTTCTAGTAATATATATATGACATTGCACTTCTAGTTCTAGATATGGCATTGTACATCTATTTCTAGATATGGCATCGTACTTCTAGTACTAGATATGATATTGTACTTCTAGAACTAGATATGGCATTGCACTTCTAGTACTAGACTAGATATGGTATTGTACTTCTAGATCTAGATACGGCATTGTACTTCTATATCTAGAAATGGCATTGTACTTCTAGATCTAGAAATGGTATTGTACTTCTAGATCTAGAAATGGCATTGTACTTTTATATCTAGAAATGGCATTGTACTTCTATATCTAGAAATGGCATTGTACTTCTAGATATAAATATGGCATTGTACTTCTAGATCTAGATATGGCATTGTACTTCTAGAACTAGATATGTGTGTCTCAGCTCAGTAGAGTAGCACACTGCGGAAGAGTCGAGTCGTATCAGTCGGTAACGACGGCGGCGAATATCTCAGGGATCCGGAGTTCGAATCACGGCTTGGTCACTCAATCTGTAATGGACAAAGCTTCACATAAGACTTTGTGACTACTAGCATTATTTGTTTTCATCAGTTGGCAACAATTCTGTGTTGGACGGTAGCCAGTTGCCTTGGGAAATGCTGTGTGGAGTGTCCTGGTCCTCATTATCGTGACAAATACCGTCCTTGATGGCGAAATTCGTGTTAACCTTATACATATGCAACAAATATGCAAATGACGACTTTGAAAAAATCTAGACAAAAATATGAAAAAAAGTCAATGGGGAAAAAAATATCTGCAGTGTGTCAGAAAACCGTCAGGGTGTAGAAACTGGGTAAGTGACAACGTTGCGAGATTTTTCTGCCCACGGATCGCCTATATTCGCCGGAAATGTTTAACTGTTGAGCTCACATCTGTTTTTAAATTGAGCAGGTGAGGTTTTAGACTGGGCCAAAGAGGAAGTAGAGCATGACATTAGAGAAGAGTTTCCGCTGCACGAGATTACCGAGGAACATGAACATGACGGCGACGAGGAGGCTCATGATAAAATGTTGAATGGTGATCCAGCCAAAGTCTCATTTGAATAATGAGTGATTATCACAAAATGGGGTTCCAAAGAACTGCGTCCAACGGCAATAAGTATTCAGATGAACAAAATGTATACATACAATTTGAATAAGGCATTGATATGGATTAGCATGTCTTAAAACTTAGAAAAGTAACGACAAACGGAAAGTGCTCGCTGTTATGATATTGTTTTTCTGTTCCCGGGCGTGTGTTTTTTAGATAGATACAAAAATGATAGGGAATAGTAAATGAAAACAAATCTATTTGGGATAGAAAAAAAAAATGTTTGTATCATGTTTTCAAAAATCGTCTTTTGCGTCCGGAATAGTGGGTATTTGTTGTATCTTAGACATAATTTGCAGACGTTTGTGCATATTCAACAGGAAAGTTTTTAAATATACTTTACACGCTGTATTAACGAATAGTATAACTACATCAATTAGGAAAGAAACGATTTTAAATATTTTGCTTTTCTATTTTATATTTCTTTTATTGGTATATAGGTAAAAGGTACAGAAATCATGTCCAATCGACACATTTTGAGATTTTAGTTGTTGTTTTTCATAGACTAGCATACACATACATACTGTTTAAAAGATATACATCATATATTCTTCTAACTATTTAATTAGCTAGTAGTACGGTATGGCGTAATGGCGTATGAATTTTACCCGGTGCCATGCGTGTAATGAATATTTGTCATAACATGTCATAACATGTCATAACATGTCATAACATGATTTGTTTGTTTGTATGGTGTTTTAAGCCGCTTTTAACATTGTTGTTATATCACGGCGTTTCCTAGAATGGTTACCAGTACTTTAAGTGGTTATTCACGGCGTGTCCTAGAATGGTTACCAGTACTTTAAGTGGTTATTTACAAGCCAATACCTCGGGAAGGGCAAAGAGCTTATAAATAGTGGTTGTTATTGACGAAGACATCGGGAATAGTTAAAATCGATATCTGAGGGGCGTAAACTAAGTTTGAAAGTGTATATTAACCCTTTCCGACACATTCATCCGAAGCAAACGACTTTGAAAACATTTTAGGGGGAAAATGGACACATTTATTGAATGAAAGTATATGTATTGAATTTTGAAAACACTGTGATAAAAGGAGAAATTGCTCATGGTGAGCAATTTCTCCCTTTATCACAATATTTTCAAACCTCATCTGCTGCAGATGCGTCAGCAGGAGGGGGGACATGTTAAGGTAGAACGCGCCTCTAAAAATATATTCGAATTTCCTCACGAAATTTTGCATCACCATAATACAGCATATGCCCAATAATATTCTGTTCTTACTTTGTTCGTATCTAAAACAGTTTTTAAACTACGAGACCTCAAATTATACCACTGACGTCACTTTTTGGACGTCTCTCAAATGTCCCTCGTTATAACAACAACAGCTGATAGTTTGGTCAATTTTAGGTTGATAGCTGAGAAATTGTATCACGATTTGCATCTTAAGAATAACTTCACGTACATGTAATTTTCTTCTTTGTGACGTACGTTTAAAAAGAATAACGCGTCCATAACGTCACTTTTCAGGAGCGAAATGCCGTCGCATTACGCGTAAAAAAAGGCGCCTTTCTTTCATTTAAAAAAAATCTGTACATTTAATTTTTGATTTTGTTAAATCTTCTTTTTTATAATCTTATTACAAATGGTTTGATATCAAGAAAAGTATACCTTATCGAGTTCGTTTTTGCACAATATCAGTTTATCTCTACCCTTTACCTATTCAGTTATGACGTTAAAAAGTTGTATTTTAGGTATACATTATGTGTAAGCTGATAAATGGTCCTTGTTGCAGTTATGTTATTCAGTCAGCAGTAAAGTTTAATAATATATTATATTCCAATTATTCAGGTTTTAATATTGATGGACAAATAATAATATATGGGTCTATAATGGCTTCAAATGTTATACTAACTATTTGAAATAATAACTCACATAATGTTGCGTTTTTCATCCGATGCTAACTAATTAATAAAGAGATATTATACCAATAAATTATATTAATGCTGGAAAATGAAGAACATTGACAATTAAAATGGTATCCTTTGAAAGTTTTTCTTTTTTCTGGTACAGAAAGTCAACTTCATCTGTTAAAAAAGCCTCTTTTCAGTATATCTTATTACACCATTATTTTTTAATCAAGAGATAAATTCCTGTTTACTTATTCAACGACGGAAATAGAAGTGATTTAAGAAATATCCCCATTCCTTTGAAATCCCTAAAAACAGAATAAGTAGAACGTAATTAGTGGGATCTCTATTGGTTACCGTTCGAATAAAGCATTTTTAGTAAATTTAGTAAAATATATGGATATTCTCTTTAAATGTAAGTCTCATTATTGAATATAATTGAAAAGGTTGTGGCAAAAGTAGAAGATGAGCAATTTATTCTTTTGTTGCAATGTTTTAATTAATATTCGTCTGCTTCAGAATGCGTCTACAATGGGAAAGGGTTTATACTTTACCCTAATTTTTTAACACAATTAATGCATTAATACGCCTCAATATGTTACATATATCGGACATGGCCCATATCCGTGGTAGGGGTAATGCAAGTGACACATGTCTGTTTTTAAGTTTCGTTTGACCTGAATCATAATAATAATAAAACATAATGATAATAGTAATAACGTGAATCGTCTACCGCTGGAAATGTAGAAAGGGTAGCCGATCTCATCAAAGTGTTTTCGAGCGCACGTCCTTTCACAAGATTCACGTGCCTTTGTCTCTACAATCGGCCCTACTATAAAATACTACCTAAATAAAGTTGAAAACACTGTGGCCAAAGGAGAAATTGCTCATCATGAGCAATTTTACCTTTGGCCACAATGTTTTCAAAAGTCGTCTGCTGCTATTGCGTCAAAATGTGTCTGCAGGTGGGAAAGGGTTAAATACTTTGGCGCAAGTTGATTACGTCGACAAGTCAGTTTTCGTACAAATAGTGTTATAGGAGTGAATCAGTCACGTGTCAAGGACTGTTGAGTGTCCCGGGGGTAAATAATGGTGCAGAGTTAGTGTAGATAGTCGCGGTTACTCGGTGATATTAATCTATATTTCATACGTTGTATTAACATACTATATGTAATAGTACTTGTTTTTGATAGCTTTTTTGCTAACAAATTGTTTTATACATTTCCCGGTTTTATAACTACAATACTATCTCTTCTATATTGCGTGTATGTACACACATGCGCGCGTGCGCATGTGTGTACTTTTATTCGTTTAAACGGGGTCTTCTTGAAACCTGCTTGCCGTTACATCCTCATTTACTTCACTCTTATGAACGTTCTTAGATTCTTAACGGGCAAAACAACCAGTCCCCTTTTCGCCGGACATGACTAATATTAAATGAGCCAGACATGAACAAAGTTACTCGTTGGAATTTCTGAACAGTATATGTTGCGGATGCATTAACGAACATATACATGTTTTATATTTATACTGATCATGTTTTATTAATACCAAATACAAATGGGGATCCATTCGTTAAGGACCTTGTTTGACCTTAACACTGTCATTGAAGTATATGCTTTTTATTAATATCCTTTTATAAATACAGACAATGATACGCAGTTACATTCGAACAAATATAATATTGTGCTCAAACAAGTATGATTACATTGTAATTATTGGGGGGAAAAAAATAGATATGGAAAATTAATTGGCGCATTTTGTTTTATAAAGATCATCTTTTTCACGGAATACTAATGACACTAGTTTAAAGCTCATCTACATTCTATTTGTATTAAGTTTGAAGTTTTAACTGTTTTGGTTCGTGATTATTTGCACTAGAACCATATTTGATTCTTGATATTTTTATAACGGATCTGTTGTGTGTAACATTTGTATTATAAAGGTACATACTTGTGTGGATACGCTCTTGTGTGCTTGTCATTAACAGATTGGTCATACCTTCTAATAACAAAAGTATTAACCCTTTCCCACTTACAAATAATCTTCAGCAGGCGACTCTGAAAATATATTTGCAAAAAATGGGATGTCTCCAAAAACGAAAGTATGATTATTGAATGGAGCTGAACACATTCTGGCAAAAGGAGTAATCGCTCATTATTAGCAAAGATCCCTTTAGTCACAATGCAACTGGCGTGGTCTTCATAGGCATCAGATAGCGTATATATGTGGGAAAGGGTAATTGAACATATACATTTGGAAAACGTAATAGCCTTACCGTTTATACTAGCTTAGTTATTTAAGTTTACTAGAGCACAACGTGCTGTTAGTTAACTATTGTGATGGCCTCATGTCCGTTGTCCATCGTACGTGCGTGCGTTTGTACGTCGTGAACATTTTCTTATAATGTGATTACCTTCTAAAACACTTTTTATTTTATTTTGTCCAAACTTCACAGGTCATGGTTGTTCAAATGAGTCCGGCCCATTGAATAACAAGGTCAACAGGGTTAACAAGGTCAACATGGTTAACAAGGTCAACAGGGTTAACAATGTCAACAGGGTTAACGAGGTCAACATGGTTAACGAGGTCAACAGGGTTAACGAGGTCAACAGGGTTAACGAGGTCAACATGGTTAACGAGGTCAACAGGGTTAACGAGGTCAACAGGGTTAACGAGGTCAATAGGGTTAACAAGGTCAATAGGGTTAACAACAAATGGATTTATTTCTAAAATTTTCAAAATCTTCCTGTCCAAAAGAACTGGCCCGATTGGGAAACATTTTACACAAATGGTTCATCGGAGACCCTCTACCCTCTATTCCGATCCGTTGAAAAACGTATTTGAAATTTTCCATATATGTAAATAGTAAAAACCTTTCTAAACCTTCTTGTCTTAAAGTATTGACCTTATTTGAAAATAATTTCGAACACATGTTCTTTATGTGACCCTCTACCAAGATTGTACACACTATTCCGATCCGTTGAAAAAACATGTCCGCCATTTCCCTTATATGTAAATTGTAAAGACTTTCAGTTCCTACGTGTCTAAAAGTATTTACCCTATAAGAAAACAATTTCTAACAAATGTTCCTCGGGTGACCCCCTACCAAGATTGTTCTTGAAAACTATTCAAATTCGATTAAAAATATAGCCATCATGAATCCTTGCTCCTTTTCCGAATATGTACATGTATACATGTATATGCAATTAAAACTTTAAAAACTGTTTAAGTCTTATTACATGCGAGTGATAAAGGATCACCATGATCCTCGTGTGTCTTGTTATTTTCGTGCAGCCGTTGTATTTTATGTGCCATGTATTATAGTAAGGCTTGTATGTATTGATGTATATATTGATGTATATATTGATGTGCAATATAAGGCTCGCAATTATCATTTGGTTTTTTTGGAAACATAAGATATATGTTTCTAACTCATTTTGATTCGCCTGTATGACGGGTTCTGTCGATGTAGGAGTTTTACGTTCTAATATTTTCTCGACCAACGTTCATTCCGATGGCTTTAAGTCATTGTAACAAACGTCATTCTTCTTCGTGACATGCGCTTAGCCTTTCCGCCTGCTGCAGACGACTTTTGAAAACAGTGTGGCAAAATGAGAAATTGCACGTGATAAGAAATTTCTCATTTTGCAGTATTTTTTAAACTCTACTCTATTGTTTGGGAAAGGGTTAAAGCCGTAAGCAAAGAACGCCTAGTGCTAGGGAAAATATGAGCGCAGTCACAATAAGACATGAGGACAAATGGATACGTGAAAATGAGGCCATGATATCACTGCACTATTGCTCGATTTATTTGATATAAAAGCCGTTTTTCTGCAGCAGACGACTTCATCGTGAGCAATTTCACCTTTGGCCACAAGGTTTTGAAAAAAGTCGTCTGCTGCTTTTTGCGTACAAATGCGTCTGCAGGTACGAAATGGTTAACCACGTTTTCACTGCCGTGTTCGATCCAGTTCTTTGTTCTTCTGTGACTACCTTCTCATTGAACGACCTGGACATGTAGAATATCAGTATCTGTGTAACTATCACTCACACTCCATACAGTGTTATAAACATACAATTAATCGTTTAGTTTGCGAGAATATTTTTGAATCTCATACAAAATGTATTTAGATCTGACTTTCAGTTCATCGAACGATATCCCATTTATTAACATGTTGTAAATAAAGAAGGCATTGCTTGCCATTTTTCAATAACTGTTTGTGTCTGTTTTACATTTTAATGGTTATCTTTGCAATGCGTAAATGTCTTGCCTCTTACTAATCCATTTCCCGCTTGTAGCTGCTTCTTTGACGCGTCTACAGCGGACGTCGTTTTGAAAACATTATGCCAACCTAAGAAATTGGACATGACGATTAATTACTCCTTTTGTCACAATGTGTTCTTCTCTATTCAATAATAACACGTCCATTGATGGAGATTTTCCATAGTTTTGACTAGATGTTTTAAAAGCCGTCTGCTGTAAATCTGTTTTATGTGGGAACAGTTTTATTAACTATATTAATTTTTACTATTTTATATAGGGTACTTGTCAATGTGTAGTTATTGTTTGAATGTTAACGTTTTAGATTTTGTTATTAGTTATTACAATTAGGTTTATGGAAATTAATTAAATTAAATTAACTGTTGAAGAAAAACATTGTTGTCATTATGCACATTCCCATTCCGACGTGTTAACCTATTCCCATTGACGCACCTGCAGCAGACACTTTTTGAAAGCAATATGAGACATATCTCCTCCTTTTGCCACAATATTTTCAACTTACTTTAATTTATTGAGACAAAATGTCCATATATTAATCTCAAAAGTGCTTCAAATGTGTAGTGCAAGGGTTAAGTGTAACATGCTTTGCACAATTTCTTGTGGAAAAGTAAAACATTTTGAAAATAATCAGTTTGACGTAGATACAGAATAGAAAACATGTTGAGAAAAGAAGAAATGGCTCTTCTGATTTCAAATTTCTTTATTTTTCAACATTTCTTTTTAAAATGGCGTATGTTGTGCATTTTGCATCTGTATCAGGAACAGCGTTAACTAGTTTGAATATCAACATTAATTTGGTAAAACAAAATACGGAACATTTATATAAATAGTTCTCTACGTTTTTTACCTAACCAATTTAACCGAAATGCTGCATGTAGTTTCATCAAATTTAATTAGTTCTCATTACCTGAAAACTCTGCCATTGAATTCGTAAGTCAACCATTCTAAGTCTTATACATAAATACTGGCCCAACAAACGTCTACACTTGTAGTTTTCTGAAAAGGTCCAGATATATAGGTCGATGATAACAGTTCGATCGGAAACGGAATGTGGTATGATGCGGAGTGTCGAAGGCCGGGTATTACAAAAGCTAGTAATGGCTCCCCATCCTCTTGCGCTCAGTCAGGACTGTGTGATCATTAGCACTACGACTGACTCGCTGGTGTCAGGATACATAGCCCAATAGTACTGGTAACGTACACAGGTAACGCCCATGATATAACTGTTAACGTACACAGGTAACGCCCATGATATAACTGTTAACGTACACAGGTAACGCCCATGATATAACTGTTAACGTACACAGGTAACGCCCATGATATAACTGGTAACGTACACAGGTAACGCCCATGATATAACTGTTAACGTACACAGGTAACGCCCATAATATAACTGTTAACGTACACAGGTAACGCCCATGATATAACTGGTAACGTACACAGGTAACGCCCATGATATAACTGGTAACGTACACAGGTAACGCCCATGATTTAACTGGTAACGTACACAGGTAACGCCCATGATATAACTGGTAACGTACACAGGTAACGCCCGTGATATAACTGTTAACGTACACAGGTAACTCCCATGATATAACTGTTAACGTACCCAGGTAATGCCCATGATATAACTGGTAACGTACACAGGTAACGCCCATGGTATAACTGGTAACGTACCCAGGTAGGTAATCCCCGTGATATAACTGGTAACGTACACAGGTAACGCCCATGATATAACTGGTAACGTACACAGGTAACGCCCATGATATAACTGTTAACGTACACAGGTAACGCCCGTGATATAACTGGTAACGTACCCAAGTAACGCCCATGATATAACTGGTAACGTACCCAGGTAACGCCCGTGATATAACTGGTAACTTGTTGAAAGCGGCGTTACACCATATATACACTGTGTACTAGTTAGTGGTATTGTTGCCCGGATTGTAAAAACGTTTAAGGCGTATGTGCATATTGTTTGCCTAGACATTGACCCTTTACCACATACATACCTTTTCTGACGCCCCAGTTTACTCCCCCTTATCGAGTCTTCTGGATATCATCTCACTTGACACTGCTCGTATATTTGACCTGCGTCAGAGACTTTTAGGTTCTGTACACCCTCCGGTGTGGCATCATTACAAACTACATTATCGTACAACTAGTGGAGTTACACTTCTAGTTTTTGTTAGAATATACACTAAGGTCAATATAACATATTGGCAGATATTTAAGACTTTGGTGAGATTGTATGGTATGCACAGGTTCACCGGAGTCTTGGACTTTTGCAGAAGCAATGAGAATCCATTTCGCTAAAAGCGGCTTAGCCTTTTTATTTAGATTCATAACAGCAATAGAATCAGTAAGAATTAATACAATGTACGTGTATGGGTTACTTTATTAATTGTGTTTGACAAACAAGTTTAATCAACGAAGTTTATTTAATTAACGAAACTCTGCTCATGTTGAAGTGGAAACATCCATTATGACACATGTGTACTATGGTAGCTATTATAACTATACTACAGACCGTGGACCATATGGCATGCGGCTGTGCCCCTATTACAATCCCTGCTCATTGCGACACAAATGTGAATTAAACGTTCACGTAGTTTTGTGTATTTAAATGTAACCCCTTGGAATAGCAGCACGCCACCCAGCCATTAGTGTTTTTCTCGGCCTTTGCGCCGTGTGTAGGTAAGACGGGTCGTTGGCTCTGCTTTTGTTTTCTTCATCATCATATTGATGATCGTACAATTCTACACCAAACAGGTCACTCCAATCCGGCACGTAATCAGGGGCGTATTTAATTTTCGGCCACTTCGAATATCGGTATCCGTCAGTCATTACCGTATACCCCATGATATTCGTGTTGTTTTGTGTTATTGGGTACTGCGAAAATACGGATTTCTTCCACTCAGCACTTGCTGATGCCTTGGCATATATAGGGCCATCAGACTTTGCCCTTCCCGACAAGTGGCGACGTTCGTTGTTGATACCTTCGGGCAAAGTTCACGCGGTTCCACATTGGCGGCCTCAACACGTATAGGGAACAAATCAACAAACTCGGTCAGTTCCTCTGTAACAATACCATCATCGTTTACACCAGGTACATGGACCATCATGGGCGCGTGCACGACCAGGTCAAAGGTGATTATCTTACAACATTCATCGTGTTCACCGAGCTGCCAACCATGATCACCCAAGAGCGATATAAGTGAATCATTACGAAGTCCGAGATCGTTTAACTATTGTATGACCTTGCCAATTAGGGAGTCTAACTTATAACACTATAACACGCACGTCACAATGGCAGCACAGTATCATCAGGCAACGTAGTATTTATATTGCCAGTTGCGTTGAGTTTTTGAATATCATAGTAGGCCCCCAATTCGCCATAATTACTCAATGCAATTGACTGGACATATGCCCCTATGGGACAGGAACAGACTGACTCTATGGTACCTTGTTAACTATAGAATACGAATGTTAACTTTATTATTGGGAGATAAATATATTTATGAAATAAGACTACTCTGGTGGAGGAATAAAATTAAAAGCTTTTGTTTTTGTGGAGCGACATAAAAATATGACATATTCGGAGCGTCTGCTTAGAACATATCATACAAAAAATAATTATATCATCTGGTAATGTCAGAGAATACTTTTTATTTGGTGTCGAGTTGTATGTGCAATGCTGCAGATGCAGCAAGTGTCGACTTGTAAATCACGAGACAAATGTAGAGGGTCAGTAAAAGGGATACATAACTACAAACTAGAGATTGCTTTTTTGAAAAAGCGCTTGTCTCCCCATTTGTGTAGTCGTAGGGGAGGAAAAGAAATGATAGAGATGAATTTTGTAGTTTTGGACTGGAGATGAAGCAACAGTGACAATCCTCAGTTATTGAGCGGAAACCATTTTTCAGCTGAAGGTTGCCATGGCCTTGGCCTTTGACCTCAAAATAGGGGTCATTTGCTGGTGGTGACCAACCTGCACACCAAGTATGAAGTTCCTTGGCCCAAGCAAAAACAATGTTTCAGCTCATTGTCACTATGACCTTTCAACTAAAGGTAAATGTGACCTTGACTTTAGACGTACTGACCTCAAAATCAATAGGGGTCTTCAACTGGGCATGGCCAACCGGCATAGCAAGTATGGAGTTCCTCGGCCAAAGCGTTCTTCAGTTATTGACTGGAAACCATTTTTTACCTCACAAGGTCACCATGACCTTGACCTTCTGTTATCAAAATCAATAGGGGTCAGCTACTGGTCATGACTAACCTGCATACCAAGTATGAAGTTCCTACACCCAAGCGTTCTTCAGTTATTGAGCGGAAACAAGTGTGACAGACGGAAGGAACGGGCTAAAACAATGTCACCCCCATGTATGGGGGGAAACATAATAAACTGACTGACGATAACGATGGTTCATACAAACTTAAAATATCCACTTCTTATAACAAGGGACGGGACGGGACGCACATACAGCAAACGACTTTTGAAAACATTGTGAAGAGTTCCACCTTTTGCCACAATGTTTCATCTCTATTCACTAATTAAACTTTCTGTAGTATAAATGCTCTACATGTATATATTTTCAAAATCATCTGCTGCAATTGTGTTGTATTAGGAAATAAAATAAAGCCGGTAAGCTTATTTCTGCAGTTTCAAACCGAAGCCGATCACAGGTAGCTCAGTCGGAAGCGACGCGGGCTTTCACTCCAAGAGTTTTGAGTTTGAATTCCAGCTAGGCGGCTATATTTTCTGACGTTTGACAAAAGTCACTGTGACAAGCGTGTGACAAGCATCATTCGTCTTCCACAAATGGGCGAACATTCTATGTGGAAAAGCAGCCAGTTGCTTTGAAAGTATGTTGTGTTGAGTACATGTTCGAGAAAGCCAGGAAACACTGGAGAAGGTTAACTGGCCGTCGAGATATAATCGAAAAAATGTTGAAAACGGCGTTAAATCCCAATTAATCAAAACACTCTTAAATTAATATACCAAGCAGACTACTTCTGTGGTCGTGATGACGAACATAAACAGCAGACGACTTTCAAAAACATCGTGATAAAAGGGAGAAATTGCTCGTTTTGAGCAATTTCTCCTCTTGTCAGTATGATTTCAACTGCTTTTAAAAGTTAAACGTTCATTTAAAGTGATTTTCCCGATTCTACCTAAATGAATTAAAAGTCGTCTGCAGCAAAAGTATACAACAGGATTACTGTTCTGAATTACCAGGTAACCCAATGTCATTACTCGAAATGGTTTTAAAACATGTATAGAAAACTTCTTAAAGCTCATGGAATGGACAGTCTTATACAAATGTGTCACAAACGGGTGAAATTAGAAATGCCTCGTATCGTATCCAACAGAGCTCCAGTATCGTGCACAACACAGAAAGTGTCCTCCATTTCCAGAACAAGTCACTAGACGGGAATCTGTGGCAGAGGATATATGAGCCTCGTCACACGAAATCAGACCTTCTGTGATTTGTGACGATCCGGTCAAGCTGGACCCGAAACTATAAAACTCCGAAAACGTTATCCGTGCTCCGAAATGAACTCTTGATCTCCAAAAAACAAAACCTGTGATTGGTCAATATCGAGAATGATCTTACTTGTGATTGGTCATTATCGAGAATGATCTTGCTTGTGATTGGTCAATATCGAGAATGATCTTACTCGTGATTGGTCATTATCAAGAATGATCTTGCTTGTGATTGGTCAATATCGAGAATGATCTTGCTTCTGACCAATCAGGTACTCGAGTATAACGTCAGAGCACAGAGGACACTTTGATAGTTTTGGAGCCTGGTAGCATCAGACTCAGAGCTCTAGATAAGGAGGGTTTTCTTGCTCTAAAATACTTATTTGACCTCCAAAACCTATATTGTGAGTACTCAAAAGAATCGTCTCAGCGAGACGATTCTTCGGAGTGCCCACAACATAGGTTTGAATGAGTGCTAAGTAAGATATCATATAAGAAAGACCTATTTACTACTTATCTATTCCTCTGATCAGACGTTAGTGCTATCTCACAATACCTGCATCAAGGTCAAGAGTATATGGGTTTTTTTTTTTTTATTTTAAACAAACACTTCAGTAGCATAAATTCTTTATTTGTACCAAACACTGTCGAAAATTAAAAAGGTTTGTAAATAAAGAATTTCCTTTCACGTACATGTACATCCAATTTTATTCTATTTTAATTTATATTCAAGAGTCGTCTGTTGTTATAACATCTATGGAAAAATGTAACATCTTGAAAACTAAAAAATATCATTGTTATCCAAATCCCACATATATACAAAATCTGCAAGAAACGCCTTTAAAAATCATATTGGAACAATCTGTGAAAATTCTCCATGGAGCAGGATTAAGTTATTAATTAAAGTTGAAAGCAAAGGAGGGACAATAGGAGAAATTGCTCATAAATAGCAATTTCTCCATTTGCCACAATGTTGTCAACTTTAGTCATTAATAAAACTTTCAGTTAAAAGAGCTTTATCATATGTTAACTAGTTGTTTTCAGAGTCCTCTGCTTGTCAATATTAAACAAAATTCCAAATTGTTATTGTTTTTACAGCTCTGTGCAGAAATGTGATCTTTCATTATCCCACTCAAAAATTATTCTCTCCCAATTTTTCATTAAGATAAATAATTCAATATTTCCAAAGATGTTTTTTCCTTCCCTTGCAACAGATGACATTAAATGCCTTTGTAGCCGACATCGACACTTCAAAATGTATTTACCTGTAGTAAAGTGTTAACCCTTTCCCACATACAGATAATTTTTGAGTCCTCTGCAGAAGATGACTTACGAAAAACGACTTACAAAAACATTGTGACAAAATTTGCCACAATTTGTTCAACTCAATTTTCCCTACTAAAGATTTTCCATAATCTTGCCTAGATGCTTTTAAATTGTCTGGAGCTGATTTGTTGTATGTTGGAAAGGGTTAACCCTTTCCCTCATATAGACGCTTTCTGACGCCTCTGCAGCAGATGGCTTTTGAAAACATTGTGACAAAAGAAGAAATTGCTCAAAACAAGCAATTTCTTCTTTTGCCACTATGTTTGTCCACTGTTAGTCATAGGTCATCCATTCAATTATAGAGATTTTCCATTTTTTGACAAAATATGTTCAAAGTCGTCTGTAGCAGAATTGTGTATGAGGGAAAGGGTTAAGGAGAGTGGAAAATCTTCATTAAATAAAGCGAACTGATCAAGGTCAGCTTTAACCCTTTCCCACATACAACAAATCTTCAGCAGACGACTTTGAAAACATCATGACAAAACACTGAAAATGTAAAATGTCGATAAAAGATAGCTTAATTGTTAAATAAAGTTGAAAACATTGCGGCCAAAGGAGAAATTGCTCATCATGAGCAATTTCACCTTTGGCCACAATTTTTTCAAAAGTCGTCTGCAGGTGGGAAAGGTTGAAATGACAAAACTATGTTTCTTTGTTTGCTTTCAAAGTCATGCAAGTATTTTATTTGAATAATAGAAACATCCGATTTTTTTTTTCAAATTGGATAAGAAATGCAAAGTTAACATTATTCATGTTTTATTATTAACTATATACAATTCACTTAACAACTAGATATATACATAGATACAGGGTTATTGTACATCGAAATAAATACTTGATACACACTTTAAAATAAATAGGATAATCTGTTCCTCCGTTTCTTTTTTGGCACTTAAGGATTTATTTTCTCTCTAAAAATAGATTAGATTTCGAATATGTAAAATCCTTTTATTCTTCTACAACTCTAGCATTCCTGTTTAATATGATAATGTTTAATATCCTTTTACCTTACACACACTTTTTAGACTGAAAGTTTAGGTAGTATACAGAAAAACCAAAAAAATGTATTGGTTTTTGGGCAATTTCTCCTTTTCCCGCTATGTTTACAAGTTGGTTGCAGCAGATCTGTCAACAGGCATCTGCATCAGGGAAATGGTTAAATATATCAAGTTATCCAAATGTTTCATTAGCAGAGAAAACTTTCACAGACATTGTTGGGAAAAAATGAATTGCTCACCAATATGAGAAATTCCCCTTTCCACAATATATATTAAAATGGTGTCTGTATCGGGTAAATGTTAACTAAAAGATTATCATCGAAAGACCATTAATTTTGGTAACAGAAATGCAATTTTTGATTTGTTTTATTTAGAAGGCATAACAGCCATTCCTTGAAACAACCCAAATTCTCAAATGGAGGATGTCAAGGGGAGTAACTCTTACACAAACAATAATAACAAATCTTGTTACTGTTTCCAGTACTCATTTCTTTCCTCCTTTAGATAAAGAAAGTCTTTCTTTCTCAAAACAGAGAATGCGAGTTTAATTACTTGTAAAAATGGATTTTCATTATCCCATAAAATTTCCTTGTAACATCCATTTATACATGCGTGTATTTGCGCTTTAAACCATTTCCCACATGAAACTTCTTTGTAACATCCATTTAAACATGAGCGTATTTGCGCTTTAAACTTTTCCCACATGAAACCGCATACTTCTGCGGCACACAACTTCTGAAAAACATTGTGGCAAATGGTGAAATTGCTCACAATGAGAAATTTCTCCTTTTGCCACAATTGTATTATCTCTATTTAATTATGTTACTTTCATACAGGTCATCTTCTGCAGATCTGTTGTATGCAGCAAAGGGTTAAACTTGGACAAATCCATAAAAATATGTTTATGATAGAAAGCAATTTAACAATTCACAACCACCAAATAATCTGATTGCCATTATTATGGATAAATGCATGAAGAACAGAGTTCACTCTTAAACATACATGCATACATACTGATTTCCTGGTTCCCACTTGCAAAGCTCTAGAAATGGGGTGTTTTGCATCTTTTATTTTTCAATTGTTCTAAAATCCTTATTTGAGCAACTAATCCTATGTTGTAGGGAATCAAATGTATCATCTCAATGAGAAAATTCTTTTGAGTACACACATCACAGGGTTTGATTAGATAATTAGTTTGTTAAAGAGCTGTTTACCCCGGATCCTCTGATGCTAGTTTCTGTGATACAAAGTATAGCTTTGTAATAACAAATTGGCTTACTACAAATCTATTTCACAGACTTAACCTTTTTTTTTTCATCCCAAAATTTCTTTCAAACTGAAATAATGTATCCAGGCAAAGTTGTCACAGAATTTTAGTAAACCATTGAAAATAAATTTAAGTGTACAACAAAAAAAGCATTCTAAACATTGTGAAAATGGAAGGTCAATATTCATACACAAAAACTGACAATCACTTCCACAATTCATTAAAATTGATTGGTAAATATTATCTCCTGGTAAAATTTGTTTCCCCCGCAGATGTTTTCAAAGCTGACGACTCTATCACATGAGGTTAGCAGTTGATAAAGAACAGAGCTCTAAATAGGAGCATTTTCTATGCTCTAAAATCCTTATTTGACCTCCAAAACCTATGTTGTGGGTACTCAAAAGAATCATCTCAGTAAGACTATTCTCTGGAGTACCTAAAACATAGGTTTTAATGAGTGCTAAGAGAGAGATATCATATAAGAAAGACCTATTTAATCCTCCTTATCTAGATCCAATCACTACAAGCATGGGGAGAATTGTTGCTTCACAGTTATAGTCCTCTCATTAATCAGGCACAATCAAGCAAACAACAAACAAAAACACAACATGATGACTTCAAGCAAAACATGAGAAACTTGTCCTTAAAACAAGAAGTAATCCCACCAGTTTTGCATGAAGTCTACAAATAATTCATGATTTACTCATTATGCGAGTTAGTTGTCTGTTCCCCGAAAAAATGTCACAATGTCGAAATAAACAAATTTGATGAAATACCAAATAATTTCATGGAAAAAGTTATAAATTGCACTTTCTCAGTTATCTCCCTTTGTCCATACACATATGACAATATACCACTGTTTTGTCGAAAGCTGAAGAAGATATAACGGTGAAAAATGGCCTCCCTTTCTCAGAATGTTTTTTTCTTCTGTAAATCTTTCTAGTCTTTCATCTTTGTATTTCTTCTTCAAAAAGGGTAAAAAAAAAAATCCCAGTTTTTATGAGAATAAATGCATTTCAAACAAATTAAGCCAACCCCAATATCAATACATGTATTTTGCAAGGCCAGAGATATTTTTATCAAATAATTTTGTGTTCAATAAATTCAATAAATGTTTCACCCTTTCCCTGATACAGATAATTTCATGTCTCTAAAGCATTCCGGAAAAAGGAGCAAATGCTCAAAGAAAAGTAAGAATTTATCAACATTGTCCGATAGTTAAAACCTGTTCTCATATCAGGTATAGGCTAACTGAAGAAAATACTTAAAAAAAAAAATCTTTGTTTAAGATAAATCATTTTAAATTTTGTTGAAAAGCATGCTAGATTCATAAAAATATTCAATTTAGCTTTAGAATCTTAGAAAGTCACAATTAAGCGAGATGGCTAAATCAGTATCAATTATTGTTAAAATTTACTTTTATATAAGATAATCACTTAAAATCTTGGGTTTCCTGCAAAACAGCTGTACCTTCACTTTAAAAAAGATATAGTTAAAGCAGTTGAGCATGAAGCACCGATTTTCAGTAAGCATATACATCATAGTTCATTCACACCCAACACTCTAGGGAGAAGTCCATTTAAACCCCTACCCACTTGAACACCGTATTGGAAACAGACAACTTTATCAGAACATTAATGCTCATCCTCAGCAAATTCTCTTTTTGCACAATGTTTTAAAATTGCTGATTTCATTTATAGAGATTTTACGTATTTTTGCCAAACTGATTTTATTATATAAGTCGTCTGCTGCAGTTTTGTTGTATGGGAAAGGGCCCCTTTCCAACATACAAAACTCTGCAACAGATGGCTTTATAAACATTCAGCAAATATTATTGAAAATCTCTATAAATGAAAGTATAATTATTGAAAAGAATTTAAAACAAGTTGCCAAGTGAGAAATTGCTCAATATGTTTTCAAAAGTCGTCTGCTGCAAATGTGTCTGCATGTGGGAAAGGGTAAAACCCAATAATAATCCTCCTATATTCGATTCCTCTAAAATCCCATATCACGATCATACTTCCGGTTCACTTGTATGACAAGGCGAATCCTCCTTTACACTAGAATTGTCTGCTACATAAATTTCAACATGGTCATTATTGCCCTGTAATTTCTGCTGTTTCATTGCTGCCCGCTTTTCAGCCAGGAGTTTCTTCCGGGCCTCCTCTCGGACTTTAGCTGCCATTTTGGCCTTTTGTGTTCGCTCTGGGGAAGATTCCGGAGTATCCCTCAGTCTGGCTGCTCGGCGTTTTGAACCTGTTGCAAGAAAACAAAAATCAGATTAAGAAGGGAATATATTAAATTCATATAGGAATTTTATAACCGAGTGTGCTCAAGGAAAACTTACCTTAACCCTTTCCCTCATATAGATGCTTTTTGACGCCTCTGCAGCAGATGGTATTTTGAAAACATAGTGACAATTGCAACAATGTTTCCCATTTTTTGTCATATGTTATCCTTTCAATTATGGAGATTTTCTATGTTTTGACAAAATACGTTCAAAGTGGTCTGCTGCAGAATTGTCGTATGAGGGAAAGGGTTAACATTATTATAACATAATTGAAAAAGAACTGCATTACAGAACTTCAATGCTAATTGGCAAACAGTGTAGAGTCGGACCAGCCTGTCTGTGGATGCACTAGCTAATCTTGACCTACACTGGTTTTAATTGCCTTACAGTTGGTTTCGAAAACATATTCTACATACATGCACTTTATACCCCCTGATCACCGAGACAGAAGATGCAATTTAGGTTTATAGTATAAACATATTTGTTTTAAATTGATTGCGACACAACCCTTCTGCTTATACGCTCGATGTCTGTTTCTACACTTAACAAGACGAGGTGGCCGAGTGTTTAAGGCGATGGACTGCTAATCCATTGGGCTCTGCCCTCATGGGTTCTAATCCCATCCCTGTCGATTTGAAAGCGGCGTAAAACCCCAATAAAACAAATCTACACTTAACCAGTATGCACAGTTTGTGTTGGAAAATCCCAAAGGCAGAACCTGCTCATGTCAGGATTCGAACCCCGGACGTAATTTGTAACCACCACACATTCCCATCACAGGTAACCATTTATAAACCTTGGTGAAGAGAGGCAACTTCTGAGAAATTTGGGCAACTTTTTTGCTATAAAATTGATGTGATGGTGCTGACATGTGATGGTGCTGACATACCTGGAGTGTGCGAGGGAGTACTCGTATTACTCATTGACAGACTTCCAGACTTTGGACTAGAACTCGCGGAACTTCTCCTCGACTGAAAATAGAAAACAATAAACATTTAATGTTTTTTCATAGGCCGACACGTTTTAACCAGCCTGCAGCAGATTGACTTTCACGGCCACAATGTTTTCAAAATTGTTTAATTCAGATTTGTTTCAGTTTAAGCCAATATTTTGTGTCTTGAGGGATTCTTGAGGGACTTTTTTCAGATTGACTTTAAAGTAAACAATTAATTTCAGTTTGATACTATGCAAGTTATGCTCCAGACAAAAAAGCCAAACAAAGTTGTCATATTTACATACTCAAAAATCTTTCCAAATGACAAAAGATTAAACCCTTTCCCACATATAAACACTTTCAGACGCCTCTGCAGCAGACGACTTTTGAAAACATTGCTCATGATGAGCAATTTCACCACTTGCCACAACATTTTCAACTCTATTCAATAATTAAATTTTTATTAATTGAGATTTTGAGATTTTTCACATTGTTGATAAGAGGTTTTCAAAGTCGTCTGCTATATATTTGTTGTATGTGGGAAAGGGTTAAAATGAACACAATCATATGTGTTACCACCAACCAGCCAGTGAATTGACCCTTTTCTACATACAACAAATCTGCAGCAGACAACTTTTAAGACATTTTGTAAAATAAAAAGGAAATTGTCTATATTATTGAACAACGTTGAAAACATTGTTGCAAAAAGAGAAATTGCTCATCCCTTTGCAAAAATGTTTGCACAAGTTGTCTGCTGCAGGGTCATCTGAAAGCGCCTGTATGTGGGAAAGGATAGTCTTAGCCACAGAGAAGTGAGCCTTATATGTCATCCGGCTAAGGTGGGAAATAACAGCGAACATTTTAACAGAGTAAATTCCTAAGGGATTGCATTGTTTATCTTAAATTTAAACAATTTATACCAGTCATAATGTGAAACCATTCTGATGTAAGCTTTTAACCCTTTCCCTCATATAAACGCTTTCGGACGCCTCTGCAGCAGACAGCTTTTTGAAAACAGTGACAAAAGAAGAAATTGCACAAAACGTGCAATTTTTCCTTTTGCCACAATGTTTTCCACTTTTAGTCATAGGTTATCCATTCAATTATGGAGATTTTCTATGTTTTGACAAAATACGGTCAAAGTCGTCTGCTGCAGAATTGCCGTATGAGGGAAAGGGTTAAGACATATTACTTGAATCATTACCAAGACTTATGCACCTTATGAATGGAGAGGGTAGATATATCATAGATAAACCCTTCAGCCCGTACAGAACACTTCCAATGTCTATGCAACAGAACACTTTTGAAAACACTGTGGGAAAAGGAGAAATTGCTATAAAGAACTTTCCCCCCCTCCCCATCCTGTTATCAACTCTGTATCACAATGTTTAAATAAGACAGATGTGGCTTATCAGTTTTCTCATCAGATCTGAACAGCTGTGCACATTTGTCTGTTCTTACCTTTCAATAACCCTTTCCCTCATATAGACGTTTTTGGACGCCTCTGCAGCAGACGGCTTTTTGAAAACATAGTGACAAAAGAAGAAATTGCACAAAACGTGCAATTTCTCCTTTCGCCACAATGTTTTCCACTTTTTGTCATAGGTTATCCATTTAATAATGGAGATTTTCCATGTTTTGACAAAATACGTTCAAAGTCGTCTGCTGCAGAATTGTCGTATGAGGGAAAGAGTTAACCTACTCCCACATACAACAAATCTAAAGCAGACAACTTTCAAAACATCCAGTCAAAACTATGTAAAATCTCTATCAATGAAAGCATGATTGTTGAAAATATATGAAAACATTTTGACGCTGGGAGAAATTGCTAATTATGATGAGCAATTTCTCATTTTGCAACAAAGTTTTCAAAATTCTTTTCCTTCAGAAGTGTCAGAAAGCATTATATATGTCGGAAAGCGTTAATACAGACAACAATTCACGATAATTGTTAAGTTTTTTTTTAAAACATTGTGAGAAAAGCAGAAACTGCTTGTGATCAAGCTTTGCAGACAACAAAATTTAAGATATTGTGGCAAAACGAGATATTGCTCATGATGAGGTATTACTCCTTTTGTCACACAATTCATTTTTATAGAGTTTCCATACTTTTCTGCTGCAGATTTGTTGTACCGGTATGTGGGAAAGGGTTAAACAGTCTCCAGGTGTGCATGAGTAATGTCTAATGGAATAAAAACTTCTTTCTCTGCTTCAATATGTTTACTCATCGAGTTTTACAATTGACCTGATTTAAGCAAAGTGTGCTTGGAAGACTTCTGAGGAAAAACATGTTCCATGTAGAAATGCAGTTGGAAAAAAAAACCCATTGAGAAATCTCTTCTTTTTCAGCAATGCTTTCAAATGTTGCTTTGTGCAGAGTAATGGGGAGAACTGAATATAAGGGAAAAGAGTAAAAGGTATTTCATTAAGAATTTTGAGAGGTAAGACATACCTAATGATCAAGATGATTATATATATTACCTAATCATTTCAATCTTGACTTTCATTTATGTAATTACCTTAACCCTTTACCACATGTATACAGATACTTTCTGACACCCCTGCAACAGACAACTTTTTAAAACATTGTGGCAAAAGGAGGAATTGCTCACGATGAGCAATTTCTCATCTTGCCACAATGTTGTCATTTCTATTTAATAATTAAACTTTCATTTGAAGATACTTAAGATGGTTTTGCCTAAATATTTTCAAAGTTGTCTGCTGCATATACTTGTTTTTATAAGGTAAAGGGTAAACCAACTATTACAATATTCTAACCATTTTATAAAATCTAAAAGTGTGGGCTTGATTCAAAACAGTTGTAACCATATCTTGACCATTTGCAACTACATTTTCTTTTCTTATTATTTAACTCTTTCCAAGGAACAGACAACTTGTGAAGATGATTTGTGTTCATAGTAAGCTATCTTTCCTTCCTCAACAGTTCTTTATTCTTTGTCCAAAAATCAGGGAAGAGTTACTCATAAAACAAAATGGTAGATTATGTAACAGCTCATATTTGTTAACCTAATTAGATACATGAGCATTTCTCAATGACAGATTTGCTTTCTTACATAGCAAATTAAAGGAAAGGTGACTCAGAGAGAGAGAGCTGGTACATGCATTCAACATTCTAATCTTAACCCTTTCCCTCATATAGACGCTTTCTGACGCCTCTGCAGCAGACAGCTTTCTGAAAACATAGTGACAAAAGAAGAAATTGCACAAAACGTGCAATTTCTCCTTTTGCCACAATGTTTTCCACTTTTTGTCATAGGTGATCCATTCAATTATAGAGATTTCCACTTTTTGACAAAATATGTTCAAAGTCGTCTGCTGCAGAATTGTCGTATGAGGGAAAGGGTTAATCTGTCTTGCGTGAGCCAATATAAGAATTTAATTCATTGGTTTTTTTATGTATGTTTTTTTTTTTATACTTGATGTTTATTAAGCAACATACAACTGAGCAGCTGCAGATCAAGAAGCCAGAGCTCTATTAATGAGCCAATGCCACTACTTCCTGCTTTCTTATGCAAATCAGCATATTCAATCAATAAAGTCAATTTCTTATCACTACAGTCACCTAGTCAAAAGGGGTAATAACAATTAGTGTTTAACTTCAGTAATGAAGCCCTAATAATAATTGTTACTTGACATGCTTCTGACCTGTTTTTGTACTTGATCAAAAATATGGAAAATCTCTATAAATGAAAGTAGAACTACTGAAGTATGTAATTGCACCTGTGTAATGGGAGAGCGAGCGTCAATTAACCAAACATGGTTGTTATTTGACATGCTTTTGACCTGTATTGTACTTGATCTTTATCAGGACCACACCAACTCTGACCTTGTCAAAGTTAACATACACACAGGGCATATTAATTATACAGATCTTTATCATAGTTTACATATTTCTACCTTTTTCCTGCAACAGTATCTTTTGAAAAATCAAACTACTCATAGTAATTAAATCATTAGACAGAGAGAGTATGTTAGCTCTATCCCTTATAAAGATGAAATCAAACGTAATATTCACTTAATTTGGATTAAAAACATCATTTTAATTCGATATCACCTTTTTACAACAAAAATATAAGTAGGTAAATGGTTTAAGCAATGTTTTTATGAGAATTCTTATCAGTAAACAAATAAATTACAATCAATTTAAGCCTTATTTATTTTCCTTTTGCAACAATTTTAAGTTGAAAGTCAGACATAAGTAAGTCATAGGTAAGGAGTTATAAGACCAAAGTTAACCCTTTCCCTCATATAGACGCTTCCTGACGCCTTTGCAGCAGACGGCTTTTTGAAAACATTATTAGTGACAAAAGAAGAAATTGCACAAAACGTGCAATTTCTCCTTTTGCCACAATGTTTTCCACTTTTTGTCATAGGTTATCCATTCAATCATAGAGATTTTCTATTTTTGGACAAAATATGTTCAAAGTCGTCAGCTGCAGAATTGTGCAGAATTGTCGTATCAGGGAAAGGGTATAACCTTTTTGCTCATATAGACGCATGTTGACACCTCTACAGAAATTGCTCATTATTAGCAATTTTTCCTTTTGCCACAATGTTTTTGAATCTATCCATTAATTGTACTCTCACTCAAAGAGATTTTCAATATCTTTACCTCTATGTTTTTAAATTTGTCTGCTGTAGATTTGTTGTATGTGGGAAAGGTTAACATGTAAGTATTGACATAAGTTATTGACCATGAATAAATAATAGTCAATATGTGAGCCTGACCAAAGTCTATCTAACCTGATATACCTCTATAACCATGTAATATGTCATTATGACAAACAATAGTGCCAATCATTCTCAAAAATGACAAAAAAGCTTATTTTTCCAGGTTTTACCAATGAGCCTAAGAAACTGGTATAACATTGCATAAACTTGTAATTGAACTTGGTTAACCTTGGTTGATTTTATGCTAACTACTTGGGCCATGTTTAGTGATGATTGTTCTACTTTAAGAGTGGGCAAACCTAATATGTCAAATCAAAATGACAATCAAACTTGCACAAAAACAATGCTACCAAGTTTATGGAAGACATATTGTAGATGCTTTAAATATTATCCAGGCCTCTGAATGACATAATTGTTTAAGTCTCAAAATACTCATCAAGAATTTGACTATATCACAAAGTAACCATTATGACTCGGATAGAAAAACATGTCAAACAAATACCCGACTTTAGTTCCATGTTATCCTTGCCATTATCAAGGATGACTTTTGTCTACTTTTGAAATTATTTGAGAACAAAAGAGTAAGAAGGAAAACAAGTGTTGTCTGCACATTATGTCCGTAAGTGAAATAGTGATGTATAGATGGACGGACGGACAGACAGACAGACACTCGAGATCCCTGTGTGTCATTCTGCAATGGCAGGTGAAGTAAAAAAGAAGAAATTGGTTGAAAAGCGTTATTTTTTGCTCTACAGACACTGTTTTGCAATTCATGCATGGACCCTTTGCCTGATACAGTCAACATTGTATGCATAAGCAGCGAATAATTTGATAAACCATTGTGGTGAAAGTAGAAAATGTTTATGTTTTTAATGTGGAATCGGCTAAAACTTACATACGGGGGAAAAGAAATACATGTGAAGTGATATATATGATATTGATCATTATAGACATCTAGTCAGCAGTATCCATTGTCAATCATCCTATAATAAACACACCAAACAACTACTGGTAAACAATGGTGAAGTGGACCAAAAACGCATAAATAAATAGATCAAATTATGCATTACTGGCAAATATTATTCATCAATACAGCATGTATTTCTCTGTTTGAAATAACAGTTTGGGGTCATATTTACTTATAGTAAATTCACCAGCAGTTTTTCTTTTCAAATTAAGTCTCCGAAAGTTATAAGCTACAGAAGCGTCAAAAGCAATCAATACATGCAAGGGTAAGTAAGACTAACCCTGATTGTGTGATTTATGTTTTGGATTACAAATTCATCAGAGGGTCGGCATTTAAAGAATTAAACTTTTTGAGGTCAGGGCTTTTTTATATATCTTTACCCTTCCTTTGCTTGTTAACCCTTTCCCTCATACAATAGGTCTGCAGCAGACAAATTGGAAAACATTTAGATAAAATAAAGGAATACATGTACATCTATAAATAAAAGAATAATTATTGAAAAGATCTGAAAGCATTGTGTCAAAAGGATAAATTGCTCATTATAGGAATGAATTACTGCTTTTTAACAATGATTTCAAAATTCATCCGCTTCCTAAGTGTCAGTATGTGTCTGCATGTTGGAGAGCTAAAACACACTTTTGATGCAGACAACTGAACACAGTATTTCAAGGGGAAAGGAAATGAGAAATTACTCATTGTAAAATTTCTACTATGTTTGTTTAACAATGTTTTCCACTTTAGATCAAAATAATCTTTATAATTCTTGCCATTTTGCTGTAAAAAGCCTTAAATGGCATATCAGGTTATGGGTTTCCTACAAAGGGTGATTGAAATCTATATATGAATGACAGATTACCTACTTTCATTGTTGTTAAATGAAGTAAGAAAAGCTCTCAAGTTTCAGGATCCTCTAAACAATTTGGCCCATTAAGATTTAATTTTATCTCAAAAAGTTAACCACCAATCAATCAAAGCTGTCTGCTTAGTAAACATTGAAAGAAAAATATTTTAGTCTCTAAAACTAGATTTTAAGTTATGATTGAGAGCTAAGAATGTTGTTGGTAAAAGGAGAAATTAATTGTTTTGAACAATTTGTTATTTTGTCTCTTCCTTGATATGTTCAAACAATATCTGCTGCAAAATGTCATGTCGTCTGTATCAAAGAAAAGGGCCGACTAATCATGTTTGTGGGAAAGTTATTGGTTATATGAAATAGCTCTTTGTCCACATCACATCATAAACATAATATCAACTTCCTTTCTACTTAGGATAACCTTTTCCAACATACAACCAATCTGCAGCTGTGACATTTAAAATACATAGGATAAAATATCGAAAATCTCTCTGAATAAAAGAACAATTATTGAATAAAGTTGGAAAAATTGTGGTAAAAGGAGAAATTATGAGCAATTTGTCCTTTTGCAACAATGTTTTCAACAGTTGTCTGCTGCAAATGCATCAGAAAGCGTCTGTATGTGAGCAAAGGGTCAACTCTTAGTCTTTTCTTTTACTTTTAAGGTTTTCTTTAATTTCGCAGAGTCCATTATTAGCAATTAGGTTGTAAGAAGACTTTGGTCTTGATTCGTATAAGTACACACCACTTCAATGTTTATACTTCTAAATTGGGAATACAATTAACCCTTTCCCTCATACAGCAATTCTGCAGCAGACGACTTTGAACGTATTTTGTCAAAACATAGAAAATCTCTGTAATTGAATGGATAACCTATGACAAAAAGTGGAAAACATTGTGGCAAAAGGAGAAATTGCACATTTTGTGCAATTTCTACTTTTGTCACTATGTTTACAAAAAGCCATCTGCTGCAAAGGCGTCAGAAAGCGTCTATATGAGGGTTAATACTTTCCCTTATAAAAAACCCAACAATAGACCATTTATTCTAACAGACGACAATATAGTATACGAAAATAACTTGCAAAGTGTTAAAAGATGAAAATCAAAACAACATTAAGTAATTTGTGTTTGCATACTATGTTTTTTTCGTCTGCTTTATTGGCGTCAGTAACATTTTTGAAAAGTATACTCGAATAAGTGTTTGCTATAAAGGGTTCAACTTAATTTACTTCTCACACTTTGAGGAGAGAAAGGCACTTTAAAAAGCTCTCATTCAACACAATACTATATATGGACAAGAAACGTTGTGTTCCTAGAAGTTGAAACAACTTTGTGTTTGTTTTTACATCTATGCAATGCCATGTACGATAACAAAGAGAGCATCCATACTTTCCTAACAGTATAACCCTTTCCCTCATACGATAATTCTGCAGCAGACGACTTTAAACATATTTTGTCAAAACATAAAAAATCTCTATAATTGAATGGATAACCTATGTCTAAAAGTGGAAAACAATGTGGCAAAAGGAGAAATTGCTTGTTCTGAGCAATTTCTTCTTTTGTCACTATGTTTTCAAAAGGCTGTTTGCTGCAGAGGCATCAGAAAAGCGTCTATATCAGGGAAAGGGTTAAGACAGTGAATGGGGCAGACCCTGATCAGACTGCACTGGTTCGCAAAGTCCCAAACGTGGGTTTATGTGTGACTTGACTGAACAAGTAACACATCTGGTCAATGATACTTCAACATTGTTTAGTATTTGAACGATTTTAGGGAAGGACTAAACAACGTCGGTCCTTTAGAGATTTCATCAATCATCAAACTAAATACTAGTTGCAAGTAACAATCTTTTTTCCAGACACTCTAAGGATGCTATGCATCCACCTTTTTCCATTTGCAGACACAATTCTGCTGCAGATGACTTTTGGCATTGTGGCAAAAGGAGAAATTGCTTATTATGAACAATTTCTCCTTTTGCCTCAATGCTTTTAAAAGTCGTCTGCTTCCTAGACATTAGAAAGTGTGGGGAAAGGTTAAAAGAGCTGATGTTCAGGTTAATCCATGTCAAGATGTCCTAGCGTTTGTATTTGTGTGAATCAGAGGTCCAACACTAGATACTTACAGCTGGTTTGATCTCTCTCCACCCATTCTGTCTCATCAGATCAATTTCTGTGAACGACTCGTCAACGTCATCCACCTGCAACTTCACCATCTCCCAAAAACCCTGTAAGTCTTCCCATTTCGTCTCCTTCGAGTTCACATCCGGATGCTGCCAATTTGAAAATAAGGTATTAGATGGATATACAAGTGCAGATCACAATGGGGAAAAGGTACATCTGATGTTTTAGATTGATTGATTGGGGTTTAATGCCGTTTTCAAAAAAAAATCAGTCATATCCTGGTGGCCAGTTCACCTACTCTTATGTTTCCTAGTTTTCTAACATCAGTACTTCATACAACATTCTTTCCAAGCAAATGGCTGCTTTTACACATAGACTGATAGCCCATTGGTGGAAGACGAATGAAGCTTGTCACAAGGACTTTTGTCAAACGTCGAAAATAATGTTGGCCGAGCTGGGGTTTGAACTCACAACCTCTTGATTGACAGCCCACGTCACTACTGACAGAGCTACCAGGGCTCGGCGTATATCTGATGTTAAACATGTCCGAAAAATGGCAAAAAGTCACACAAACCGGTTTCAATATACAACAAATCTGCAGCTGATTTGAAAACATTTATGCAAAAATATGAAAAATCTTGTTAGATAAAAAGTTCATTTATTGAATAGAGTTGAAAATGTTCCCACATACATACACATTTTGATGCCTTAGCAGCAGACAGCTTTTGAAAATAAATATTTTTCCAAAATGTTATCAACTTTATTCAATAATTATACCTTCATTTAGCGATATCTTTCCTATTTTTCCCCACAATGTTTTTTTTTAAGAATATTTTACTATGATTAGAATGCATATTTGTACAGTCTGTTTTTGGTCTAAACTGTTCTCCAGAGGCATTCTGGAACTTTGAAGGACTTAACCCTTTCCCTCATACGGCAATTCTGCAGCAGATGACGTTGAACATATTTTGTCAAAAAATAGAAAATCTCTATAATTGAATGGATAACCTATGACTAAAAGTGAAAAACATTGTGGCAAAAGGAGAAATTGCTTGTTTTGAGCAATTTCTTCTTTTGTCACTATTTTTTCAAAAAGCCTTCTGCTACAGAGGCGTCAGAAAAGCGTCTATATCAGGGAAAGGGTTAAGACAGTGAATGGGGCAGACCCTGATCAGACTGCACTGGTTCGCAAAGTCCGAAACGTGGGTTTATGTGTGACTTGACTGAACAAGTAACACATCTGGTCAATGATACTTCAACATTGTTTAGTATTTGAATGATTTTAGGGAGTTAAAGTTGAAACAAGGTTAACCCTTTCCCTCATATAGACGCTTTCTGACGCCTCTGCAGCAGACGGCCTTTTGAAAACATAGTGACAAAAGAAGAAATTGCTCAAAACGAGCAATTTCTCCTTTTGTCACAATGTTTTCCACTTCCAGGTTATCCATTCAATTATGGAGATCTTCTATTTTTTGACAAAATACGCTCAAAGTCGTCTGCTGCAGAATTGTCATATGAGGGTAAGGGTTAATACCCTTTATCTTCTAATATTCCCCTGATCATTTACCACATTGTGACATTTGAATCAGGTAATAGTCCTTTCTCGAATACAAACTGTTTACCCTTTCCCACATACAAACACATTTAGATGCAGCAGACGACATTTGATAGAAGTGCAAAAGAAAATAGAAATGACTTCTTTTGTAACATTAATTCTTTAAACTTTTTTTTTAATAATTATACTTTCATGTATAGCGATATAATAAAATGGCCTAGATATTTTTTAAGTTGTCTGATGAAGATTTGTAGTACGTAAGAAAGGATTAAAGGATTAAATACATTGCTGTGAAATGTCAAAGTGCAAATACTCCAGAGACTTCCCCCAGTTTATTTATCCCTTTCGAACATATAATAAACCTGTAGAAGACATTTATAGCAAAATTGTGAAAAATCTCCATCAATGAGAATTTAATTATCAAATAGAATTGAAAACATTGTGGCAAAAGGAGATATTGCTCATTATGATTAATATCTTCCTAAGCCATATTGTTTTCAAAAATTGTCTGCTGCCAAGGCGTCAAAATACATATGCAGGTGGGAAAGTGTTAGTCTAACAAGAGCACTGCAAGCGGACGCCAAATGATCATCTGCTTTTTTCTATGTCGAAATAGGGGCATTACTGAATAATCATTAAAGCCAGTTATGTGACTTGGTACAGACAGTAATGCGTATTGTTCCTAGGAACATGTGTATCAAGTTTCATTTGAAAATGTTGAATGGTATTTGAGTTATGAGGTAAGGTTAAAGTTTTGTGATGACGCAGACCCGAGGGTATCTCAATGCCCCGACCTTTTCCCCACCCCGAAAAACAGACAAGCTAAAAATATTTTACATTTATTAATCTAGATTTTCTGTTCTGATTTTGTTGCATGATTTCAGCTTGGTGGACCCCAATGTATCAAATCAGGTACATGGGGATCAATGAGGAAGCCCCTAGAAGTACCCGGTGAGCTGAAGGGTCAAGTTTACATAGGCTATAGGGTCTACATGATGGATGGGAAATAAATACCCTGTGTTGTTGACAAAGATCTTGAAACTGTGTAAATTTTTTGTTTATCAGTAAATAGGCTTTTCCTACTGCTGATCGAAGTTTTCCACTAGCTGAAAGAAGAAAGCAGAAGGTTTTTATTGGTATACTTTAAACATGGGATTTAATTGTAGAAAATTGCAATTGCTTTTCAATGGTTAAACAATTAAAAGTTTGACTGTTGGGTCCTTTCATATTGGTTAACCCTTTCCCACATATAGACGCTTTCTGACGCCTCTGCAGCAGACGACTCTTGAAAACATTGTGACAAAAGAGGAAATTGCTTAAAACGAGCAATTTCTCCTTTTGCCACAATGTTTTTAATGCTTTGCAGTAATTATACTATCTGCATTTCTATAGATTTTCTGTGTTTTTGCCTGGATGTTTTCAAAGTCGTCTACTGAATATTTGCTGTATGTGGGAAAGGGTTAAACCCATTTCAACATGCGGAAACTATGCACCCTGTGACTTTGAGAACATTGAGGTAAGGGGATGGAAACCTCCATAAATGAAAGTTGAACAATTTATTTAAAACAATTATGCAAAAGGAGAAATTACTTCATGAGCAATTCTCCTCCTGCCACAATGCTGCAGACTGTTTTCAGTCATGTTGGAAGGGTTAAGAAAAACTTGCCTTTGATATCTGGTAATAAGTTAAACCCTACATTTGTTACAGTCATATTGACACAATCAGTAATGATTTTTTTTTTTCAAACTCTATCATAAGACATTTTCAAGTCAGCATTTCAGTCATAGCAATGCGGTCATTCATCCTTTCCCACTTGCAGACACATTTTGAAAACATTGATATATAATTATTCTTCCTAGTTATTTTCCAATTTGTCTGCTACAGATTTGTTGATGTGGAAAAACTGAAACCAGCACTTTTACAGTATGTTGGCTACCTCCCAGATAGGGATTGATGAATGATTGATTTATTGCGGTTTAATGATATTTTCAACTATTTTTCAGTCATATCAAGATGACCGGTGCACCTACACATGTGTTTCCTGGCATTCTCACACCAGTCTTTCAATCAACTGGCTGCTTTTCCACAAAGACTATAAGCCCTTTAACCCTTTCCCTCATACGACAATTCTGCAGCAGACGACTTTGAACGTATTTCGTCAAAAAATAGAAAATCTCTATAATTGAACGGATAACCTATGACAAAAAGTGGAAAACATTGTGGCAAAAGGAGAAATTGCACGTTTTGTGCAATTTCTTCTTTTGTCACTATGTTTTCAAAAAGCCGTCTGCTGCAGAGGCGTCAGAAAGCGTCTATATGAGGGAAAGGGTTAATGGAAAATGAATGACGCTAGTTGCATTGACTTTTGACAAACATTGGAATGATTGTTGGCCGAGTTGGGGCTAAACTCACAACCCCTGGATTGACAGCCCACATCGCTACCACGGCTCTGTGGAAGACAAATAAAGCTGGTTGCAATGACAATTAATGAGAAGATCATTGGTTGAGTAGCTAATTCAAACAACTGCTATCATTTCTTCACAGCATGTGACATTTCAGGCTGAGCCCTCAGCAAATAAACTGCATTATCCCTTTTCCACATATAACAAATCTGTAGCAGACGACTTTGAAAACATCTATGAAAGTAACAATCATTGAAAAAGTTGAAATAATTGTGGCAAAAGCAGAAATTGCTCACTCAGTATGATTTCAAAAGTGGTCTGTATGTGGGATAGGGTTAATATAGAATATGATCATTACACAGCGACACTCACCTTCATCCGGCAGCCCTTCCCCGTCAACCAATTCCATCTCACATCTTGAACACAGCAATGACAACCGATTCTCCTCCACCAGGGCCACACTCAGGAAAAACTCACAATCCTAAAATACAAAATATACATATATAATAACAAAATTGAACTGTTAACAGTTATAGCCTGTGTAAATAAAACTGTTCCCCAATGAATACATTAACAAGGCCAGATTACATGAAAATAAACAAGCAAATTCAGAGAATTATGGTCCCCCGCTATGAAAGCAGTACCTATTACGGTTCAGAAGTTATGACCAAGGTTAAAGTTTTTGTGACAGCGTGACGGAGGGACTGACGGACTGACGAATGAGATTTAATGTCCCCGACGTTTTACTTCGTAAAGCGGGGGACAAAAATGTCAAGGTGCCAGTTGCCATAATCTTTTCAACTCCCTGTAATAACCCTTTCCCTCATACGGCAATTCTGCAGCAGACGACTTTGAACGTATTTCGTCAAAACATAGAAAATCTCCATAATTGAATGGATAACCAACCTATGACAAAAAGTGGAAAACATTGTGGCAGAAGGAGAAATTGCACGTTTTGTGCAATTTCTTCTTTTGTCACTATGTTTTTAAAAAGCTGTCTGCTGCAGAGGCGTCAGAAAGCGTCTATATGAGGGAAAGGGATAAATCTATTATTATGGTCTGCAAATTATGTAGCAAAAGGATATTTTTCATTGGTGTAACGTAAAAGTAAAGACCCCAGGCAACCTAAACTGTAACCAATAATCCATCAATTCATGTCTCCTAGCATATTCTGACCATCTATATGATCATATTTAAATAAACAGGCCAATATCATCCTCTTGACGTTGAGCTTACTGTCAATGGGTTAACATTAATTAAATCACATGGGTCAATTGGTTAATACATCCAGTCAACATGATATCAGTCCTGCACCAATACAGGGACAATAATATACCAAGCTAAAAACATTATTGATGCAACATTACTAATCCCTTACCCATCCCCTATCTAATAATGCCCCTTTTCTGTTTAACCCTTTCCCACATACAACAAATCTCCAGAAGACGCCCCTGAAAGCATCTTGTTAAAAATTTCTCTATAAATGAAAATGTAAATATTGAGTAGAGTTGAATACATCTCCAACATTCCAGGAGGCTATTTTAATGAAAACCCCAATTATTTCCTTCCATAGTTTGAAATTAGTGGTCTTTTATGCCTTTTTCAACAGTGTATATGATATCATAGCAAGAGACTGGTCACTTTTTCAACGATCTCTTGGTGACGAAACCTTTGGGCGAGAAAATATGCCTTGACCATGATAGCTGCATGGGGGATCAAACCTAGTCTAAAATTCTGCACAGCTGACTTACAACATAGCTGCAGCTTCCTGTAGACACTCTACCACTTAACCCTTTCCCTCATATAGACGCTTTCTGACGCCTCTGCAGCAGACGTCTTTTTGAAAACATAGTGCCAAAGAAGAAATTGCTCAAAACGAACAATTTCTCCTTTTGCCACAATGTTTTCCACTTTGAGTCATAGGTTATCCATTCAATTATAGAGATTTTCTTTTATTTGACAAAATATGATCACAGTCGTCTGCTGCAGAATTGTTGTATGAGGGAAATATGGCATATAAGTCCTGGTAATCAGCTGTATCCAATAATTTTTCAATAACTCACATTCCCTACTGGGCTACAGTCCCATTAATTATCTCTGTCTATTCATGACACCATCTCAACAATTGACAGGTACTCCAGCTTTTATCAGCATAGTAAGGGAGTAAAGGGCTGTATTAAATGAGTGTCTCATTTACTGGCTACTGACCATGAAATTGTTGATTGAACAAGTTATGTGTATTGGTGAACTTTAACATTCCACATTTGATACAGGTCAATGCCCCAGAGCCAATTAAAACTTTCCCTGGAGTGATATTTTCAGAGCTGTCTACCATGAAAACATCCAAGCAAAATGATGTAAAATATATGTAAAATGATAATGATTTTGATAGTGATCTGTATCAGGGATAGGAAAACATCTGAATGTTAGATGGTTAATGTAGCAAGAGTTTACTGTCACAGTCACTCAGGTACCACAGGGAAATATATAAACATTGACCCTTTCCCTCATATAGACGATTATCTATATGACGCCTCTGCAGCAGACGGCTTTTTGAAAACATAGTGACAATAGAAGAAATTGCACAGAACGTGCAATTTCTCCTTTTGCCACAATGTTTTCCACTTTTTGTCATAGGTTATCCATTCAATTATGGAGATTTTCTATGTTTTGACAAGATACGTTTAAAGTCGTCTGCTGCAGAATTGTCGTATGAGGGAAAGGGTTAAAGGACATGGTTGAAATGGTTTTGAATGGTATTTTATGCTGCTTTCACTGATCTTTAGAACTTCTACTCGTACAACTATCCTGACACCAGCGAGACAATGCTCACTAACCCTACAATTGTAACTGCCAAGCAAGAAACTTCCATTTTTTAAAGTCTTTGGAGTGACCCGGACCGGTATCAACCTGTGCCCTCCTGTACCAGAGGCACATGCTCTACCACTACACCACCAATGCCGAGCCCCAGTAGCTCTGTCGGTAGCGATGTAGGCTGTCAATCCAGGGGTTGTGAGTTTGAATCCCAGCTCGGACAGCACTCTTTCTGACGTTTTGACAAAAGTCACTGTGACATGCGTCATTCATCTTTCACCAATGGGCTGTTTAACAGTCTATGTGGAAAAGCAGCCAGTTGCTTGGAAAGTATGTTGTGTGGTGTACTGGTGTGGGAAAACCAGGAAATGCATGAGTAGGTGAACTAGTCGCCGTGACATGACTTTTTTTTGTTTGAAAACCGCGTTAAACCCTTATCAATCAAACCTACACCACCAAAGTGCTCCAAAAGGAGAAACTGCTATATTGATTGAGGATATGCTTTTTTCAACAATGTTTCAGTCATATTCTTATATCAAGGTGGCCAGACTCAACCTACACAAAAAAAGTCATATGTTTTCCGGCACAACCATGTTTCCATATAGCCTGTAAGCCCACCAATTGGTGGAGAAGGCATTGACTTTCGTCAATCATTGGAAAGAAGTGGCCGAGCTGCGGTTCAAACTCACAATTCCTGGATTGAAAATCACTACAAACTGAGCTACCGGGGCCATTACGGTTATCTAATACAGGACTATTTACACTTCTGCAGCATGACAATTATATCTCTAATTTTTCCAGATATTTTTTAACCTAGACCAGCCGACACATTCTTTGCTTCAGATGATTGTAAACCTGACCCTAATACAGACGTCGTTCAATGACACATCTGCAGCAGATGTTTTTTGAAAACATGTCGCAAAAAAAGAAAATTATTCATGATGAGCATATTCTTCTTTTGTCGAAATGATTTCAATACTATTATACTTATATTTATAGAGATCTACATTAAGTCTTCTGTTGCAGATTTCAATGGGGGAAAGGGTTTAGGATTTAAACTTGATACCCACCTTTTCAGGGTCTCCCGTTGAAGTGTAATTTCCAACCTGAATCACATGTCCATTTTCACCACTATTCACATTTTCCACTTGTTTCACATGTTCACTGTTCCCATTTTCACTGATGTTTCCATTTACATGTTTATGTGAATCACCATTGATTTGTACCGTTTCTATACTAGCACCATTTGTCAAATGAAATTCCCTCTTATCAGCCAGAAATTCTGCTTTTGGCGACAACACCTCATTTTTTATTGGAGGATAGTTTGTTGGGGCCTGTATGTTAAGTATTTTACCAATTGGCATTTCTGTAGGTGACTGTGGCGTCGTCAAGTCAGATCGACTTGACCGCAGGGATAAGGTACTTGAGTAAGGTGACCGTTTCTCTATTCCTTTATAAGCACTGTACCGACTGTAATGTCCATATCCTGATACAGCGCTACTTAATCGCAGGTACGAAGGTGTACGCACTGGTTCCTTTGGTAAGAATTCTGCGGAGTCCGAAATTAATGGCATTGGGGTGTACTTGAACCTCAGTTCTAAAGGCTGTATACTATTTAAATCACTAGTTTTGACTGGAGTAACGATCTCGTTCTCTTTATTCTCTGAGGCAGATTTGCTGCCGACATCATCAGAAGTATGACTCAAGGCCACCTGTTTCGATGCTGACGATTGACTTAATAACGACGGTTCACTTCCTGAAAATAGACAAGAAAAATAATCTGTAAATTACACATTGAAAAGCAGGAATACATTTTTGGCCTGGTAAAATGCACATAGTTTTTTTAAGATGTCCGTTTTGAAGTCTTCTTGACGAGCATCAAATAATTACCCTTTCTGTCACCTCTATAGTCTGCGTTGACTTTTTAATACATAGTGACAAAAGGAGAAATTGCTCATCATGAGCAATTACTCCATTTGTCACAATGATTTAGTCTTTATTTTGTGTTGTTCTTAGTCGTCTTCTGCAGGTTTATTTTAAGTGGGAAAGGGGGATTATTAATTTTACATAAGATAGTATACAAAGAATTGAGCGACAATTTAACCCTTTCCCATATATAGCAACAACTTTGAAAACAGATAGGCAAAAAACCTGAAATCTCTTGAAATGAAATATTTGAAAATATTTGAGCAATTTCTCCTTTTACCACAATGTTTCAAAAAGCCTCTGCAGGAGGGACATGGGTTACAAACATTATAAATACTATTATAACAACTAAAAACTCCTAAACACTGGCACATACACAAAGATAAGTACAACATACTTCCACTCAATTAAATATGAACCGATAAAAAAATGGAAATACGTTTGTCATCAGCTATTATAAGCCATCCTACTTTATATTCAAAACACACAACTCATTAACATATCTATCCACCATTAAAACAGTTTTTCTCAATGAATTCAACAACCATATTTTCACCTGGCTGTCAACAACAACACTACTCCTAGAAATGAGTCACCTTTCTAAGCCATATCAGGCTATTTGTTGTTTAACACTTTTCCCTTTGAGACAATACTGACCAATCAGAGGACACTTTAGAAAAGTTTCACAGAAATGACAATCAATCTTTTGTAATAACGACTGACTGGTTATTCTTCAACAGAAAACAATGCAATTGTTAAACAATTCAACAGCCAGGCACATACAATGTAGCCATTATTCATAACATTATCTAAATGTTATGAGTTCAAAATATGGTGCAAGAAGACAGAAATCAATGGCATAATCTCTACAACCAGCCATATATATATTGATCTCTCGTCTCTTCAAAGACAGGAATAACTAGCCACATACAATCAAATCCACTGGTTTAAATTGATACTAAAAATATCACTGCTCACCATTGCCAAACTCTGTAACAGTGTCAAGACAAAAAAATTACGTCAAGCAATGCTAAATTATGGATGCACCCAAACACATGACGGCGTCAATTATGAGATGGATGCTGCAACCCAAACCGCGTGAATTATGAGATGCATGCTGCAACCCAAACTGATGAGGGCCTTTGTGTGATGCATCAAGAGTCTTGAAGACTCTTTACCCTTTTCAACATGCACACCATTTAACCCTTTTCCTCATATAGACGCCTCTGCAGCAGATGGCTTTTTGAAAACAATGACAAAGGAACAAATTGCTAAAAACGAGCAATTTCTCCTTTTGCCACAATGTTCGTCATTTTTAGTTAAAGATTATCCATTCAATTATAGAGATTTTCTATTTTTTGACAAACCATGGTCAAAGTCATTTGGTGCAGAATTGTTGTGTGAGGGAAAGGGCATTATTCGGGGTTTAAAATGTGGAGTTTCTGCCCTATATTTCAATTCCATTTAATAATTACTTCATAATTTATAGAGATTTACAGTATCTATACTTAACCCTTTCCCTCATACGACAATTCTGCAGCAGACGACTTTGAATGTATTTTGTCAAAACATAGAAAATCTCCATAATTGAATGGATAACCTATCTGAAAATTGCAAGCATTCTTTGGATTCTTCCGGCTAGAAAGCATTGGGGTAAAAGGAGAAATAGTTCAACATTATGAGAAATTTATCCTTGATTAGTTTTCAGTCATCTACTGCAGATGCTCTACAATCGTACAATTATGTGAGAGAGGATTGGGTGTGCACTTCAAATGTCTATCTCAAAGGGTATTGTGAAATCAAATTGCAGCATTTATTTTCAAATTCATGATAGAGAATCAATAATGATTCCCCATGTAATGTCAGTCTGTCTTTCAGGGGATTGTATCCACTTAATTAACCCTTTTCCTCATACGACAATTCTGCAGCAGACGACTTTGAACATATTTTGTAAAAAAGTAGAAAATCTCTATAATTGAATGGATAACCTATGACTAAAAGTGGAAAACATTGTGGCAAAAGGAGAAATTGCACGTTTTGTGCAATTTCTTCTTTTGCCACTATGTTTTCAAATAGCCGTCTGCTGCAGAGGCGTCAGAAAGCGTCTATATGAGGGAAAGGGTTCATGCTGTATTCAACCCTTTCACACCAGCTGATGTATGTTTACACATCTGCAACAGTTGACTTTTTAAAACAGTACGTGTGCCAAAGGAGAAATTGCTCAGAACAAACTTTCATTTAGTGGAAGACAGTGGTGCAGAGGTAGAGCGTCGGCCTCTCACATCAAAGGTCCCTGGTTCGAGTCCCGTTATAAGCGGGTCCTGACTTTGGGATTTTTCCACACAATCGGCGCGAGTACTGGTTAAGTATCCAGGAAGCAGACATCGAGCGTGATTAATATAAGCTTAAAGCTTGTTTCGCAATCGATTTAAAATAAATAAGTTTAAACTAAACTTTCATTACCAAGAGTTGTCTGCAGCAGATTTAGTGTATGTGGATATGAGTTTTTCGAAGCTATTCAACTGAGTAAAACATCATCAGGGAAATTATGAGTCCTAAATCTCTCTCATTTCTCAATTATATTCCATGTTATAAGTACTCAAAGGCAGTGATATTTAAGAGTATGTAAACAAATGAATGCAGCTGCACAAGTTTGTTATAAGCAGGTAAAATCATGAGGGATAAAAATTCTCAAACATTCAATGGTATATGAATTATGTATAACAAGATAATTATGCGATAATTTATTTATATACAACGTAATTTCCTATCAAACAGGCTGCCGATAATCTCCCATGAGATTTGTCACCAATGCATTTCCAAAAGTTGTATACATGCATCAACTGGATAAGGCTATGAAAGTCAAGTGTGACAGGGAAAGGAACTTAGGTCATCAAATTGCCATTGAACTTTATCTTTTAGCCATAACTATTGATTTTTGGATTACTGTTATCTACGTTCATGTAGACATGGGAAATATTCCTGTCTCTTATCTGTGACATTCATTTAAGTCCTCCATTGCGTTCCCTCAATGGGATAGAAAGTTACATACATTGACTTAATTCCAATCAACACAAATTTCTCTGGGTTTGTCACCATCAGATTTGGTCTTTTAAATGTAGGTTATAAATCTTTTTCCCCAAACAATGTTTGATTACGAGAGAAAACCCAAAAGCCTTATTGCTCATACATAATGACTCTCTTGGATGTTATTTTAACCCTTTCCCTCATACAACAATTTTGCAGCAGACGACTTTGAACATATTTTGACAAAAAATGGAAAAACTCTATAATTGAATGGATAACCTATGACTAAAAGTGGAAAACATTGTGGCAAAAGGAGAAATTGCTCATTTTTAGCAATTTCTTCTTTTGTCACTATGTTTTCAAAAAGTCGTCTGCTGTAGAGGCGTCAGAAAGCGTCTATATGAGGGAAAGGGTTAAACAGAACTTGTAGTCTGTCGGTTTTCATTTCCTTCTCATTCAATAAGGTTAGCTAGAGCTCAGTAACAAGCTATGGAAGAGATAGCAGGTAACCATTAGCCTAATTAATCAATCCTCTAATAGGAAGTAGTTATGACTCAAGTGAAGAACCACACACCACACATCCCTATTTGAAACCCATTCAAATGCAGATACAGAAGATTTGATGCCTCTGATGATATTTTTTTTTTTTACTTTAGAGACAATTGTGGTAAAAACAGATTGCTAATCATATCATGGCTAATTTCTCTTTTTTCAATGATGTTTTAAATTCTGTATCAAAAATATTCAATTTTCAAGCTGTTATGTTACTGTAGGCGTTTTTATATATCTCTACAAATATATCACCAGTTGGTATTCAAAAGTAATATTTATTGAATATTCACAAGCATATTTGTTTAAACAAATAAAATCTAATTTGATAGCAATCGATCAACTTTTATTTTCACATTATGTTCAATCCAACCAAAACAATTTTCTAAAATAAAATAAATTATTATGTACATACCAAATCGCAACAATTCATACACCATTGTTTAACTAATAAAGAGAATTCAAAATAATTATTAAATTGTTTAATCCAGTAACAACTATAATGTTGAAAACATTAATGTTTAATGTGTTAGCTAATACTTCAACCCACTTTTATATAAACAGTATCACAAAAATGTCATCCTAAAACATCCAATCGAATATTCGAGGGCCCAAAATAGTAACATCAAATTAAAGCGAAGTATATATTCACTCAACCATTTAACCAACAAACTTCCATAAAAGGTGTGACATGGGGGATGGTATTACTTTAATCCAACCTGTATGACGTATTTCGTTTACATCATTTCACTAACATTGCCCTGTGACCACGCCACATGAAAACATAACTTAAATTTGCAGGTTTTAAAAGCGATGGCAGGTTTTAAAAGCGATGGCAATTAGCATGTAGTTAACCCTCTCCCTCATATAAACGCTTTCTGACGCCTCTGCAGCTGACGGCTTTTTGAAAACATAGTGACAAAAGAAGAAATTGCACAAAACGTTCAATTTTTCCTTTTGCCACAATGTTTTCCACTTTTAGTCATAGGTTATCCGTTCAATTATGGAGATTTTCTATGTTTTGACAAAATATGTTCAGTCGTCTGCTGCAGAATTGTCGTATGAGGGGGAAGGGTCAAATTATCACAATTGTGTAATCAAATATTTGGTTATTGGGGTTTTACGCTGTTTTCAACATTATTTCCATGTATGACTAGAGAGAATGGGAACAGGGATGATCCTGAATGACAGTATAATTATTGAATAAAGTTGATAAATTTCTCTGTTTGCCACAATGTTTTCCAAAGTCGTCTGCTGCAGATGGGTCAGCAAGGGGGAAATGGTTAAAAGCAATGGTAATTTACAGTAAAATTGCATAATTGTCTATGTATATAGTCAAATATTTGGTCATAACCTTCCACATATAGACACCTTCCAACGTAATTGTAACAGTGAAGATCTTGATTAGACTGTTCAGAGGTACAGGCTGATCAAGATCTTCACTACGATGACCTTACCACAAGCAAATTTTGGTCACTTTTTTAACCCTTTCCCTCATACGACAATTCTGCAGCAGACGACTTTGAACGTATTTTGTCAAAACATAGCAAATCTCCATAATTTAATGGATAACCTATGACAAAAAGTGGAAAACATTGTGGCAAAAGGAGAAATTGCATGTTCTGTGCAATTTCTTCTTTCGTCACTATGTTTTCAAAAAGCCGTCTGCTGCAGAGGCGTCAGAAAGCGTCTATATGAGGGAAAGGGTTAACTGAATGCCTGTTGTCCTGTTTGGTAAAGTAATTTTTCTCTTGAAAACCTGACAAGGGGATGGACCTAGTGTAGTAATAACAAGAGTTGTCGGAGGACAATATAGCTCGCCTATCAGGGATATCGTCTATCAGGGCCTACTTCAGAACAGTTATAGCATGGGTATAAAGTCCAAAATCCAAAAGTGGAATAATTCAGTTGAAATTGAATTTACAAAAGAAAGACAAGAATTACGCGTAATTAAATGTCTCACTATGTCCCCTGCTTTGACTATCAAGGCAAGTGTAAAAGACAAAAAGTAAACAAAACTCTAACATTGAGCTAAACACAATTATTTTTAAACAAGAAATAATAAAAAAAAAAAAAAAAAAAGGAAATTAATCCAACAAAATATGAAGAAGCTATGCCCAATTTTCAAAATCCAGCAAAAAACAAAATATTATTAATGTTTTACCCCAAAAAATATGAAAGCCCTAGAACCAGTACACTTATTGAGAGAAAAAAAAAAAAATCGAAACTTTAACGTTAAGCTAAACGCAAAATTGAAAAATACAAGAAAAGAAAAAGAAAAAAATCCAAATGTTTGAAAAAAATCCATTCCAGAGTTATGGGACTTGACATACAAGGTCCCCTAATGACCCTGAATAAGTGGGTGAAGTTTCAAAGCAACAGCATACACAGTGTCTGAGAAAAGGCCTTGCACCCAAAGGTTTGACCAAAATTCTAAGTCGAAAAAGGGGCACAATTCAGTCAAAATCCATTCCAGAGTTATGGGACTTGACATACAAGGTCCCCTAATGACCCTGAATAAGTGTGTGAAGTTTCAAAGCAACAGCATACACAGTGTCTGAGAAAAGGCCTTGCACACAAAGGTTTGACCAGAATTCTAAGTCCAAAAAGGGGCACAATTCAGTCAAAATTCATTCCAGAGTTATGGGACTTGACATACAAGGTCCCCTAATGACCCTGAATAAGTGTGTGAAGTTTCAAAGCAACAGCATACACAGTGTCTGAGAAAAGGCCTTGCACGCAAAGGTTTGACCAGAATTCTAAGTCCAAAAAGGGGCACAATTCAGTCAAAATTCATTCCAGAGTTATGGGACTTGACATACAAGGTCCCCTAATGACCCTGAATAAGTGTGTGAAGTTTCAAAGCAACAGCATACACAGTGTCTGAGAAAAGGCCTTGCACGCAAAGGTTTGACCAGAATTCTAAGTCCAAAAAGGGGCACAATTCAGTCAAAATTCATTCCAGAGTTATGGGACTTGACATACAAGGTCCCCTAATGATCCTGAATAAGTGTGTGAAGTATCAAAGCAACAGCATACACAGTGTCTGAGAAAAAGCCTTGCACGCAAAGGTTTGACCAAGCTGGCAACGCGGACGCCAACGTGATAACATAAGCTCCCCTATTTCTTCGAATAGGCGAGCTAACAAGGGGAGATAACATAACTTCTGCCAGCTGTCAGAACTAACCAGGATACATGTCAATTATACGGAGGATATTAGTTCTCAAAATAACCTCAGGGTAGAATATCATGACATTTAACAATGCTCATATCCTACAAGTATTGAATTAACCTTCAAACAAACAATGTCAAAAGCCTTTTTGTTTTTAAGATAAGCATTTTCTCCTGTTCCTGTAATCTTTTCTACTAGTTATCCAAACTGTTGATGTTATCATCTTTCCCTTAGATATCTTTAGCCATTTCCTGCATATATAGACTCTTTCTGACGCCTCTGCAGCAGACCACTTTTGAAAACAATGAGACAAAAGGAGAAATTGCTCAGTCATAATGACTCATTTACGGAGATTTTTCACTTATAAGCCAATACGTTTCCAAAGTCGTCTGCTGCAAATTTTTTGTATGTGGGAAAGGGTTCAACAAACAATTAACTGCTTAATACAATATGAGGTAAGTTGTAACCCTTTCCCTCATATAGACTCTTTCTGAAACCTCTGCAGCAGACAGCTTTTTGAAAACATTGTGACAAAACTTCTTTTGCCACGATGTTTTCCACTTTTAGTCATTATAGGTTATCCATTCAATTATAAAGATTTTCAACTTTTAGTAAAACAAATGTTCAAAGTTGTCTGCTGCAGAATTGTCCTATGAGGGAAAGGGTTAAACTTTTTCATGATATAACAAGAGAAAGTTGATGCAAGGCATCAATGTCGCCGGAAAAGACTGCATTGATTTATTTATGTATTCTTGACTTTCCTTAGTCTATTCAAACAGTAGGAACGTTGAATTGAAAACATTTACTTATAAATTTTATATTCATACCTACATTAGGGTATCTATAAAAAATTAACGAAATGTGTACACATTTATCTTGGCTTAAATTTAATTTTGCTGTTGTTACTTATTTAAATAATAGTATTCATTCATATAATTTCAATGTTTGTCAATCTTATTCGAATCACAAGGTAAATATCCTGATATTGCTTTAAAGGGAGGTAATTTGAAGAAAACAAAAGTCTTCAAAAGGAGAAATATATCAGCATTACCGTCTACAGTTTAAATTGTTCTATTGTTTGTGGATTTAAAAATGTTCTTTTTTTCTTATTTCTACATGTACAACGAAATATTGCGGCTTCTCTTTGACGCTTTGCGTCAAACATTCGTCTTGTACTTGTCTAAAATAAAATAATATCACTCGCTTTTTCATATCGAAATGCGCATGCGCGAAAATCGATGTTAAAGGTCACGAAACTACACAACAGAATAGGGTCTATATTTAGCTTAGAAACAGTTCCTACTTTAGATATTCATGGATTAACATTATTAAATGAATTCTACACAAATCAAGACATCTCTTTGAACATGAAAACAACATTTAGTAAGTTAAAATTGCTATTAAAAGGAGAATCCGAAATTGACCTCAATGATGACACATAAGAGTCTGCATTAGGGGGTGTTGGTTCACGTCTTGAAGGGACCACTTTTGTCTTCGTAAATAAGACAAAAAACTTAAATGCGAGTGAAATAAAAAAAACTGCAAACATTAAAAAATCGGAATATTTATTTCATTTTAGATGTGTCATTTATTAGTGTTCGTAAACAACCACAATTGTAATATGTTCAAATCATCTAGATTTGTTTCTTTCTAATAATAAGCCGCCCTCCCATGTGATTTCCGAAAAGCTATTAAAAATAGAAGTCGCGGGCTTCTGCCCGGCGACTAATGAGGGAAAAACTTGAATACAGATATTGAAAACATCATGGGAATTAATCACTTTGGGATACATGTACTTCAGTTCAACATAAATAGTTGTCATTTCAGCTCAATTAGGAGCTGTAACATGGACATTTATATATATCAGATCTAGACCAGTAGAGTTAATAACCCTTTCACATATATAATACGTATTTTGACGCCTCTGCAACAGACAACTTTCGAAAAAATAATGTGACAAAAGAAGAAATTGCTGAAAACGATCAATTTCTCCTTTTGCCACAATGTTTTCAACTCGTTTCCGCTTATTGAGATTTTTCATGTTTTTGTCAATAAGTTTTGAAAGTCGTCTGCTGCTGATGTGTTGTATGTGGGAAAGGGTTAAGCCAGTTTTAGTGTAATCTGACACACAGTTGACTGCATTAGAACAAGAGCTCCAAGATCAGTATGTAAACCAAGTGTAAATTGACACCCAAATGTATAATCTAAAGTTCCTTCATAATGCTGAATAAACCTTCACTAAAAGAATAATTCCTTTATTTTCCATAATGTTATCAAAATGTGTCTGATACATACACATGTATGTGCCAAAGTGCCTTAACATGTATAGGAAAATAAAAGGGTTTACCAGTATGTGTTACATTTGGTGAAAAATTCAGATATTCAAGAAAAATGTTTGGCGATAGAAGATTGGACTCTGGCAGCTGTAATGAGGAATGGCTGCGATAAACCAGATGTTTCCTGTTCCTTCACATCACATGGGAAATAAGCGTAGCTTATGTGCCCTAATTATGCTAACTGTGTTCTAAACACACGATCTATGTTCTGTTAACCCTTTCCCACATTCAACAAATCTGCAGCAGCCGACTTTGATAATATATTGACAAAAACCTGATAAATCTTCATAAAGATGAAAACATAGTGGCCATATGCAAAAGTCATCTGCAGGTAGGTGGGAAAGGGTTACTACACTTCACTTTCACTTCGACTTGGGTCTGTTAACCCTGGCCTGAATATCTAAGCAAATCTGCAGCAGACAACATTGACAAAACATTGAGCCAAAAATATGAAAAATATGAAAAATCTCTATAAATGAAAGTGTATATATATATATATATATAATTATTAATGAAAACAAGTGTAGTGGCAAAAGGAGAATTTGTTCATTATGGAACAATGTTTTCAAAAGACGGCTGCTGCAAATTCATCTACATGTTGGATGTTGGGAATGGGATTGTTCAGCAATCAAATGCTTTCACTTCACTTTGCAGAAGAAGACTTAAATAACTGTGGGGAAAATAAATGATTAATCATTTAAAACAAGCAATTTAATTCTAAAATTTCACAAGGTATTCAACTCAGTTTAAAGTGTAGAAGAGTTCTATATACAGGCAGTATTACGTATTAATTGTCACTGTATTCAGCTTAAGTTTAGTTTTCACTTACTTAATCAATAATTTTATTCCAGACAGCAACATTTATTCACAATTCATTATCTGAAAGAATTTCATAAATGAATGAAATCTTGACCCACCTTGAAGAAGTTTTAATCCAGGCCTGGCTTTAATGATAATGCAAAAATTAAAATTTATAAATCCTATAGAAAATTCATTTGTAAGCACCATGTAGTTTATATATTAGAATGAGTACCAGCACATAAACTTATTTTTCATAAACTGAAAAACAGATTAAAATACAAAATGTTCACACAATTTATACCCCCTACAATATCATGTCTCCCCACTTTAATGAAGAGATAAAATGGTGAACCAATCATGCTTCACAGTAACCCTTTGTTCATACAGTTGATTCAGTTACCCTTTTCAAAATTGTGGAAAATATCTTTGAATGAATGTATAATTATTTAATAAAATTATAAATATTGTGGCAAAAGCAGACATTACATGATTGTGTTACTCTTCTTTTGCCACACTGTTGGCAAAATTTAGTCTTCTGTTTCACAAGTTTCAAAATGGAAAAATCCCAAAACGGCATTATATGAAGTAAATGGTTTAATGAAGTGATAATAGTAAATAGTAAACCAATCACATTATTAATCACCCTGTCAATCAACATGACTGGCTGGTCACTTCAGAGCTCCTGACCTATGTTAGAAATTTAAACACTTCTGGATTCTCATGCTTTAACACTCAATAAAACCTACGCCGTGGGTAACTTTGTTATCAGCACTGGGTAAATATCATTCTAATAAGAACCTACAACATTAGCTTTTACTCAGAATTACGTAAAACTACCGCATAATAATATATATGCTCTCCATCTCAGGAGCCCTCTGGGTCATTTTACTGCTGTATTAGCTATAGTTTGTTTCCTGGTCATTAAAACTGACCTTGGTACAAACAGTACCAGACAATCATGTGATTACTTTTATATTAACAATTTAACACTTGATTAACCTTTGACTCTACCCTTTCCCACATACAACAAACCTGCAGCAACGACTTTAATTTTTTTTTTTTTTAAAATGTAAAAAATCTCTATGAATCTAAGTATTATTATTTAGCAATAGTTGTAAACATTGTGGTAAATGGAGAAATTTCTCATCATTTGTAAGAGTCGTCTGCAGCAGGTGCGTCTATAGGTGGGAAGGGTTAAATTAATGCATTAATTGTAGTTCAGCAGAATTCCTAGAAAACATAATGAGCAATTTTCTTATTTGGCCACAATATATAGTGTTTATAATCCAATATTTTATACTTTCATTTGATCAGATATTTTCCATTTTTTTGCCAAGATTGACCTTTTCATCATCAATAGATTTGTAGTATATGGGAAAGAATGCACAATTCAACACTAATATGCTTAACCTCTGACCTTAGCTCATTAACTGTTTATTGGCATATCTATTCAGCCTTTTCCCTCATAAAAAAAGAGTAATTTGTTTTGTGTTCATGCAGAGAATTATAAGTGTGGAAAGGAGATTGTTAATTCTGAAGAATAGTGTGGAAAGGAGATTGTTAAAACGCAGTTTTCAACATTATTTCAGTTATACGTATCACAGAAAAATTTCAGCTTTTCATGATCCCTGGGTAAACAAACCAGCACTGGGCTAGGAAATGTGCCTTGCCCAAGAGCACTCCACCATTGATCACAGCGCCGTGACTGGGTATCAAACCTGGGATCCCCAACGTTAACCATTAGGCCCCGGTGGATCTGGAGAAGGTACAAAAGCTGTATACTGTTTACCTTTTCTCATTAAACAAGAGGGTCAAGATGGCCCTGGATCGCTTGACCCTGACAACCACACAGTCAATCAAAATAACTCTTTTTGTGGTCAGGTAATTTAAGCTATCATCATCAAAACACCCATTCTGACAAAGTTTCAACGTGCTCAAATAAATAATAAGGCATCCAGAGTATTAACAAGATTTTCCTTGAAAGGGTTAATCCTTTACCTTTCAGATCTAACCATGGCAGTGCTACAGCAGAAAACATTAGGGGAAGGGCACAATCAGGCAAGGATTTGAATCATGGCCATCATATGGGTGAACATATTTAAAGTATGTAAGTAACTTGACATGCATGTCCATACTTTGATGCAGTGTCATGATAAAAATGTCACATTTTACAAGGGTCAATGATGGGTCATTGTCCTTTTTTAACCCTTTCCCTCATATAGACGCTTTCTGACGCCTCTGCAGCAGACTGCTTTTTGAAAACATAGTGACAAAAGAATAAATTGCACAAAACGTGCAATTTCTCCTTTTGCCACAATGTTTTCCACTTTTAGTCATAGGTTTCCATTCAATTATAGAGATTTTCTATCTTTTGACAAAATATGTTCAAAGTCGTTTGCTCCAGAATTGTCGTATGAGGGAAAGGGTTAATTAATTGGTCCTTTCAAGTTAGCCGTTCATTATAACCAGCAATATTTTATAATCTCATTACATATACATATGTACATACAATATCTCCGTGGCGCATCTGCAGCAGATGACTTAACTTTGTGACAAAAGGAGAAATTGTTCATAATTAAATGAGCAACTTTTCCTTTGGTCACATCATGCGTTCAATATTTACAAATTTAAGTGTTTAAATTCTTTTGCCAAGATGTTTTCATTGTCGAATACTGCAGAATCGTCTAATTTGGGAATCGGTTCAAATATTCTATCCAGTCAATGGTTCAGGGCTCCTTTCTATGTGACATTGACTTTTATCAACTTGCAGACTTGCTTATAAATTAAGTCTTCAGTTTGCTTAGTCTGTTGTATGTTCCACTAATTCAAACTGCCATGACGTATCCTAAATTAAACTCTTCCCCCCCCCCCCCCCCGACTTTATTTAACCCTTTCCCACATACAACAAATCTACAGTAGACAACTTTATAAATATCTTGGCAAAAAGAAGAAAATCTCTATAAATTAAAGTATCATTATTGAATTGAGTTAAAACAAGCAAATTCAGAGAATTATGGTCCCCCGCCAGGGTCAAGGTCACAAAAATTGGTATTGATGGAAAGGGGTTGTCACAAGGAATACACATGTGAAATATGAAAGCAGTACCTATTACGGTTCAGAAGTTATGACCAAGGTTAAAGTTTTTGTGACAGCGTGACGGAGGGACTGACTGACGGACTGACGAATGAGAAATAATAGTCCCCACGCTTTCGCTAAAAGCGGGGGACAATAATTGTGGCAAAAGCAGAAATTGCTCATCAATGATTTAAAAAGTCGTCTGTTTCATATGCATCACTTAAATGCTTGTTAATGTGGGAAAGGGTGAAGACAATTATTTTTTTGTTACATATCATATATAGATATGTATCCTCATTTCCGGCTTTCCCACACATAAACAATCTGAATACATGAATTTAAATATTAAATAGGGTTGAAAACATTGTATCAAAAGGAGGAATTGTTTATTCAATTTCTCCTTTTGTCACAATATTTTATAGAGTTACAAGTCTTCTGCAGATTTGTTAAAATCTGTCTGTAAGTGGGAAAGGGTTAAAGCATTGGGTGATAGTAAGATATTTTATTACTTTAATTACAATATGTCATGTTCACACTTTTCTGTTCTGAACATATATATATATATATATGCAGTTTTGAAAAGTCAACCTTCAAGTTCATATAGCACATTATCAGGTATACACCAGGATTCTGATGAGGTAACACATTTTGTTCCTTTTCCTGACACAAAACTACTTGACTCTTTGATCGCAGACAACTTTTGACAACAATCCCGTGAGTACAAGAGAAATTGATAAAAAACCGGCAAATTTTCCTTTTCCCACATTGACTTAACTCAAAAGTAGACTTCTAATCTTTTCTAAGACATTGATTTCATCCTGGATGTTTTCAAAGCAGACGACTGAATAGTTATCATATTGGGAAAATGGTTATGATGACGAACTAAGAGAAATATGTTTCAGAAACAGATGTTTCTTACTTAGTCATAATGTATGTGTGTGATCAATACAATACCGTAAATAGTTTACCTGATACAGACAACTTATCCCTTATTTCTCACATACAATAAATCTGCAGCAGACGACTTTGAAAACATATTGGCAACGCAGTTAAAAATCTCTATAAATGAGAGCTTGATATTAAAATAGAGTTGAAATAATTTTGGCAAAAAGGAGAAATTGCTCATTATAAGCAATTTCTCCATATGTGGGATGGGGTTGCATCTGCAGTACCAATGATTTAGGAAAAATAACATTATTAGTTACAGGAAAGATGCTATAATTATGAATTATTTTCCTACAGTAATTTCCTTTCCTCCTGTATCCTTGGCATACATTTCTTTCAAGAATTCCCATTCATTTCATTCATTTTCAAGAAATGGGTTTCCCAACAATTTCAGTCAGTCAGTATAATTATTTTTCCTATGATATTTCAACCGTTTCCGGAAGAAGCACTTTGACATATCTGCAGCAGACACATTTTAAAACACTGTGACAAAACAAGTATTGCTCATAATGAACAAATATGAGCAATTTCTCGTTTTGCAACAGTCTTTTTCACCTCTTTTAAACAAGTAGAGATTTTCCATATTTCCCCCCCAGATGTTTTCAAAGTTGTCTGCTGCAAAGTTGATGTATGTGGAAGAGTTCTGAGAGACAGATAGTTCTTAATATGTTGTTGCATGATAAAATTACACAGCTTATAGCTAGATAGATTTACAGAGTGGAGGCTTGTTACAGATATATGTCTTTATTGCTAATGTTCTGTCTGGTCAGACATTTTACAGGACAGGCTCAATAAAACATGATACTTATCATTCCATGATGACACTCGGCAAAAACAAAATAATGGGAAATTCTTGACAAACAAGAGCACCGCGTACGGCACAGTCGCTCCACTGATAGAAAACAGAAAAAAAGCTGAGCTGAACAAAAAACCTTAACCGGGCGACGCCGCCAGGGTCATGACATTATTAATAGCTCTCGTTTTTTCAAAAGTCGAGCCAATAACTAGAAATATAGGGAATTCTAGTCCATGGGCAACAGAATCTGCTCAGCTATAGGGGAACTGAGGGACGGATTTTCAGGAATGTCATTAATGTTGTGTATTTGAAACTGTCAAAAATCAGCATGTCACCTACTGTACATTAACCCATTCCCTCATAAAACAAATCCGCAGAAGATTATAACTTGAAAACAAAGCACCGCATACGGCACAGACGCTCGACTGATAGAAAACAGAAAACAAGAGGGCCATGATGGCCCTGGAATCGCTCACCTGATTTTTTTTTTCACTTTAGCTATATAAGCCCTGCCATCTGGCGGGCATAGTTTCCAACCAATCAACTTGGCTTTAAGGAATCTGATAGAGGGTCACCCTAGGAACATTTCTACAAAATTATTTGAAAATCGGCCCGACACTTTTGGAGGAGAAGATTTTTTAAGTTTGCACTATAGCTATATAAGGCAAAAAAGCCCCGCCCCCCCTGGTGGCCATGATTTTCGACCAATCAACATGGCTTAAAGGAATCTGATAGCGGGTCATCCAAGGAATATTTCTACAAAATTATTTGAAAATCGGCCTGACACTTTTGGAGGAGAAGATTTTTTAAGTTTTCACTTATAAGGCAAAAAAGCCCCGCCCCCCTGGCGGCCATGTTTTTCGACCAATCAACATGGCTTCAAGGAATCTGATAGAGAGTCACCCAAGGAACATTTCTACAAAATAAGTTCAAAATCTGCCAACCAGTTAGGGAGAAGTAGAATTTTGAAGTCTTTTTCGTTTCGTTGCCATGGAAACCAGAATTCTGCATGGATCCCAAAAATTTGAAGGAATTCTGGTGAGGTCATTGAGAGGATGCTTTCTGTGAAGTTTCATCCCAATTGACCCACCGGTTACTGAGGAGAAGATGTTGAAGATTTTTTAAGTTTGCACTATAACCATAAAAGGCAAAATAGCCCCGCCCCCTGGCGGCCATGTTTTTGACCAATCAACATGACTTGAAGGAATCTGATAGAGGGTCGCCCAAGGAACATTTCTACAAATTTATTTGAAAATCAGCCTGACACTTTTGGAGAAGAAGATTTTTTAAGTTTGCACTATAGCCATATAAGGAAAAATAGCCCCGCCCCCCCTGGCGGCCATGTTTTTCGACCAATCAACATGGCTTGAAGGAATCTGATAGAAAGTCACCCGAGGAACATTTCTACAAAATTATTTGAAAATCGGCCTGACACTTTCGGAGGAGAAGATTTTTTAAGAATTTTGAAGTTTTTTCATTTCGTTGCCATGGAAACCAGAATTCTGCATGGATCCCGAAAATTTTAAGGAATTCTGGTGAGGACATTGAGAGGATGCTTTCTGTGAAGTTTCATCCCAGTTGACCCACCGGTTACAGAGGAGAAAATGTTGACGGACGACGGACGCCGGACATAGGGCGATCACAATAACTCACCTTGAGCACTTCGTGCACAGGTGAGCTAAAAAGCTGAGCTGAACAAAAAACCTTGACCGGACGACCACGCCGACGCCAGGGTCATGACAATAGCTCTCTTTTTTTCAAAGGTCGAGCTAACAAAAAAGTAAAAATACGGAAAATCTCTGTAAATGAAAGTATAATTATTGAATCGAGTTGAAAATATTGTGGCAAAATGCTTAGCTTTGTATGTTGTTTATCGTTATTTTCAACAATGCTTCAGTTATATCACAGCGTTTCCAAGGCAGGTTACCAGTACTACTGGTCCTTTTATCCCGACACCAGCTAGTCTGTTGAAATGCCGAGCACCAAGGAGGGAAAACAATGACTACATTTTGTTAAGTCTATGGCCAAATTCATCTGCTGCAGATGCATCTAAACTACATGGGGGTAAGGGTTAAAGTAAAAGTTTGTACATTTTTGCTCACAAACTTCCTTTTATTTGACAGATTTGATATAAATGGCAGGAGGATGACCTCCAGATCACGAGTCAGATACGCTACCAATTGAGCTACCCGGCCGGGTGATTTATTTATGTCTATATATATTTATATAATTATTTATTGGGGTTTTACGCCGCTTTCAACATTATTTCAGTTATATCACGGCAACAGTTCACTTATTCATGATCCCTGGGTAAACAAACCAGGACTAGGCTAGAAAATGTGACTTGCCCAAGGGCACTCCACCATGACTGAGATGCCGCGACTAGGGATCGAACCTGGGACACCCGGTTTCGAAATCCCCGACACTAACCACTCGACCACAGCGGATTCCTCTATATATATTACCATCGCGTACCTACCTGATGGAATGTTCTTAGGGTCATAAGATTGTTGGAAATGTAGGAAGTATATAGAATATATAGAAAATAAGTATAATCCGAATAAGTTCCTAGCTGGATTGTAAAGGTATCAAAAGGGAAGAGGTTAATCATAGTTTGGAAAAGTCTTCAATTAACCCACAATGAGAAATTTGTCTAGAAAAATATGAACTAATGTCAACTGCTGCAGATTTGTTGCATGTGATAACATGTTAAAATTAATGTCATGAAAACAGAATAATTCAAATACCTGAAATGACTTTCACAAAGACACCCATCTTCAGCAGAAACTCCAAAATTACGTCAAACAAACCTAAAGTTTTGGTATTATATTGCCTAATAATCCAACACTAATGAAAGCTATGTGATAATGTTATTAAAGGCACATAACACAGGCTAATATTACAAAGGGTAAAATTCAATAACATCCAATATTGCACACAGTCTGACTAATAGTGATGATAAACTTCAATGCTATTTAAGGTATTATTACCATCAAGCATTACAATCACAGGATATTATAATGAGATCATGCATGTTCCATGCAATTTAAAGGTGACATTTGTATATTGCACAAAATCACTGGTTGATATTAAAGGTCAATGGGACATGAAAGGAATGTTTTTCACACCATTCAATTGAACTGTTTACAGTATTTCAAACCTCACAGACCGTTAACACCACAATGACCAGATTACCTATATATTCAATTCATGGGGTGTCATGATAGGAATGGACTTGTTTCCAACATATTCTGTTTGTCAAATTTACCATCACTGGATTTCTAAATCTTCCAATATATTTAGCCAGGACCCTTTTGTGGAATTCAACACCCATATTATACACCTTTGCCCAAGCAATTTACCTGGTTTCACATATATATCAATCTATTCTGACTCTATTCAATATATTATACTTTCAGTAATGGCGATTTTCCATGTTTATGCCTTTAAGATGTAAATTTCAATGTAGGTCTTTGCAGATTTGTTGTATGTGAAAAAGGGTTAATTTTAAGTCATTTTTGAAATCAGCTCAAAATACATAAATATGTAATTGACACCGAGTTAACCCTTTTCCAAATACAGATGCTTTCTGATGCCACTGCAGCGGACAACTTTTTAAAAATATGGTGGCCAATTAATGCTCTCCTTTCAATAATTACTCTTCACATTAAACCGGGGTTGTCTTTAAATTTGCATACATGTTTTCAAAGTCATCTGCTGAAGATTGCTGTAGGTGGGAAAGGGTTTTAACCCTTTCCCTCATATAGACTCTTTTTGACACCTCTGCAGCAGATAGCTTTTTGAATACATAGTGACAAAAGAAGAAATTGCTCAAAACAAGCAATTTCTCCTTTTGCCACCATGTTTTCCACTTTTAGTCATAGGTTTATAATAATCCATTCCAATTTCCAAATGTCGTCTGCTGCGTTATTGTTTTATGAGGGAAAGGGTTAATCCCATTTCATCCTGATAATCTATCCAATATTGTTCACAATTCTAACTAGAGAATTTTAATCAACAAACATTGCAGTCATTGATTCTATTAACCCTTTCCCTCATATAGACGCTTTCTGACGCCTCTGCAGCAGACGGCTATTTGAAAACATAGTGACAAAAGAAGAAATTGCACAAAACGTGCAATTTCTCCTTTTGACACAATGTTTTCCACTTTTAGTCATAGGTTATCCATTCAATTAAAGAGATTTTCTATTTTTTGACAAAATATGTTTAAAGTCGTCTGCTGCAGAATTGTCGTATGAGGGAAAGGGTTAACCATTTTCCACACATACACAGTTTGATGCATCTGCAGCAAACGCCTTTTTGCCACTATTTTTTCAGCTGTTTTATATAATAAAATTATCATTTTTAGAGATTTTCCATATTCATGCAAAGATATTCTTCAAAGTAGTCTGCTACAGAATTTGTGTATGTGGGAAAGGGTTACTGAGAAAGGAAAACTGTAGACCAAGATTAAACTGCTCAATTTTGCAGGCTGATTATGATCCATGGTTTGCAATTATAGATATAATTCAATTTTACTAAACGGTACACCTGGCAACTGTTGTTTAACCCTTTCCCTCATACGACAATTCTGCAGCAGACGACTTTGAACATATTTTGTCAAAAAGTAGAAAATCTCTATAACTGAATGGATAACCCATGACTAAAAGTGGAAAACATTGTGGCAAAAAGAGAAATTGCTCGTTTTGAGCAATTTCTTCTTTTGTCACTATGTTTTCAAAAAGCTGTCTGCTGCAGAGGCGTCAGAAAGCGTCTATATGAGGGAAAGGGTTAAAGTCACATACAGCTGAATAAACCTCTCCCACCTAATACGACAAATCTGACAACTTTGAAAGCATGTAGTCAAAAATAATGAAATGTTCTACAAATGAACATTTTTAAAACTAGTGAATAGAGTTGAAAACATTGTGGCAAAAGGAGAAATTGGAAATGATGAGCAATTTCTCCTTTTGCCACAATGTTTTCAAAAGCCATCTGCATGCAGTGCTGCCGCGGCCTCAGTAAGCGTCTGTTTGTGGAAAAGGGATAAGGGTTGATAAGACCCTGAGATTCAACAATACAATCTAGGAGGTGTTAACAGTAATCTAGTCTCAATCCTCTAAGCTATGAGCAATGCAATGTTGCTTAAGACTTAAGCTAGATACACAATACTGCTTAATTAACAATTTTCTTTGCCAAAAGTTCCTGCAATGGAAATTCAATGGTTTTTATTATCTCCAACTTTCTCCATTGAAATTTCAAATTGAAACAATTGTTTCTGAATAAGATTTTGAAGAAAGCAGCGACACAATTGAGGCTATATAATTAGGGATGGGAACGAGTACCGATATTAGTACTCGGGTACTCGTCTACTCTTCCGATCGAGTACTCGGGTACTCGCAAGAAATCGCATTTTGTTTATTCGTTCATCAAACGTCTGGTCTCTCGGAATAGTATTGTCCTCGTGCACGAAATTTGAATTGTTTTTATAAGAACAAACATGCGTTTGTTTTCACCTCTACATTTCATTTTTGATATTTGAAAGAAAATTAGTTGTTTTATTTTAAAAACAAAATAATTCAACAAATACATCCAGAATTTGCATTGGCGTAAACATCCAAACGTTTGTGTGCGGCTGTATATCTCTTTAAAATCGCAAAAATAAAGCAAGTCAAACGGTGAAAGGAAGACAATACCAAGAATGATAAACAATACGTTAAATAAAAGAATATCTTTATCATCAATGAAAATAAGGAATATAAATCAATAATCTGAATGTTTTTTGTTCTTTCGGTTTTCGAATTAACCTGTGTTCGTAATATTTGCACTACATAGCATGCATTGAACTGACTTGGCGTCTGCTGTGCGCTTGAAATGTTTCCAGACGGCGGATTTAGCAAGACGTGTGGTTGTAAATTTGTTGATTTCCTTTCGTTCGAATAGATACAAATGATAGAGGATGGTTCTAATGATTTGACAATCAATTACATAAACAATTGCAACAGTTCATATCCAATCGTATTGATGTGTATTTCTTACAACTATCCAATTAAAACGTATTAACAATTGAAAACACTATTACGACGTGTGAAAACCCGACGGCTCTCTATGTTTGACATATTGTTTGACATATGGTTGCTAATTGACTTGAGATTATATTCATATCGCTGACTTCCTGTGTTGTCACCTTGTTCGAAGTTGACTCGTGATTGCAATCAAATCGCCAATTAAAATGGATTAAGTACCATCTTCAGACGAAAAGGTGTTAGCTGTTTGTTTAATTTACCTTCACCGCTGATTTACCGACTTCTTTAGTAACTCAATAAGAAAAAGAGATTCAATACATTTTAAGTTATTATTTACTTTAACATACGTATATCAGATGAAAGATAGAAAAATGGAAAATAAATAATCGAGTACTCGAATACCTATTTTGATAACCGGTACTCGGACGTCCGACCGAGTACCCGGGTACTCGCGTACTCAGTCCCATCCCTATATATAATACATTGAATTTAATTCATTATCCACCCAAAGCTAAAACCTAACATCAAGTTTAATTTGGTGTTTCAGTAAATTTGTTGATTTCCTTTCGTTCGAATAGATACAAATGATAGAGGATGGTTCTAATGATTTGACAATCAATTACATAAACAATTGCAACAGTTCATATCCAATCGTATTGATGTGTATTTCTTACAACTATCCAATTAAAACGTATTAACAATTGAAAACACTATTACGACGTGTGAAAACCCGACGGCTCTCTATGTTTGACATATTGTTTGACATATGGTTGCTAATTGACTTGAGATTATATTCATATCGCTGACTTCCTGTGTTGTCACCTTGTTCGAAGTTGACTCGTGATTGCAATCAAATCGCCAATTAAAATGGATTAAGTACCATCTTCAGACGAAAAGGTGTTAGCTGTTTGTTTAATTTACCTTCACCGCTGATTTACCGACTTCTTTAGTAACTCAATAAGAAAAAGAGATTCAATACATTTTAAGTTGTTATTTACTTTAACATACGTATATCAGATGAAAGATAGAACAAGAGGCCCAAGAGGGCCAGTATCGCTCCACGGCCATAAGGCAAAAATAAAATCTCCAAACAGCCCTGCCCCGTGGTGGCTATTTTTTTTACCAACCACCATGGCTTAAAGGAATCTTGTAGAGTGTCACCAAATGAATGTTTCTGCAAAATTATTTGAAAATATGCCTGACACTTTCGGAGGAGAAGATTTTTTAAGTTTTCACTATGGTCATATAAGTCAAAATAGCCCCGCCCTCTGGCGGCCATGTTTTTCGACCAATCAACATGGCTTGAAGGAATCTGATAGAGGGTCACCCAATGAACATTTCTACAAAATTGTTTGAAAATCGGCTGAACACTTTCGGAGAAGAAGATGTTTTAAGTTTTCACTATAGCTATATAACGCAAAAAAGCCCCACCCCCTGGCGGCCATGTTTTTCGCCCAATCAACATTTCTTGAAGGAATCTAATTAAGGTTCACACAAGGAACATTTCTACAAAATTATTTGAAAATCGGCCTGACACTTTTGGAGGAGAAGATTTTTTAAGTTTGCTCTTTAGCCATATAGGCAAAATAGCCCCGCCCTGTGACGGCCATGTTTTTTTACCAATCAACATGGCTTGAAGGAATCTGATAGAGGGTCACCCACGGAACATTTCTACATAATTATTTGAAAATCTGCTGAACACTTTTTGAGAAGAAGATTATTTAAGTTTTCACTATAGCTATATAAGGCAAAAAAGCCCCGCCCCCTGGTGGCCATGTTTTTCGCCCAATCAAAATTTCTTGAAGGAATCTAATAAAGGGTCACCCAAGGAACATTTCTACAAAATTATTTGAAAATCGGCCTGACACTTTTGGAGAAGAAGATTTTTTAAGTTCTCACTATTTTTTTCTTTCGGTTGCCATGGAAACCAGAATTTTGAATGGATCAAAAAAAAATGAAGGAATTTAGTAGAGGACATTGAGAGGATGCTTCCCATGAAGTTTCAACCAAATTGGCCAAGTGGTTAGGGAGAAGAAGTTGTTTAAAGGAAAAAGTTAACGCACGCACACACGCACGCACGCACGCACGCACGCACGCACGGACGCACGACGGACAATTCGCCATGACATAAGCTCGACTGGCTTTCAGCCAGTGGAGCTAAAAATGGAAAATAAATAATCGAGTACTCGAATACCTATTTTGATAACCGGTACTCGGACGTCCGACCGAGTACCCGGGTACTCGCGTACTCGGTCCCATCCCTATATATAATACATTGAATTTAATTCATTATCCACCCAAAGCTAAAACCTAACATCAAGTTTAATTTGGTGTTTCAGTCATTCATTTTGGAAGTCCAAAGTCAACTCAAATTATATCACAAACATGTAAAATAAAATAATACAGTGCGACTTATCTATTCATTCAGCTTTTGGTCAATAAATTTCACAACCATTTAATCCCTTGAACCCATCTCTAGACACATTTTGATGTATCTGCAACTTTAGAAAAAAATATTGTGGCAATTTCTCCTTATAATTATGTGACTTGGAATAGACATGCATATATAGTGTTCCTATAAAACTTGTGTACCAAATTGCATTTGAAAATGTTGAACAGTTTTTGAGTTATGAGGCAAGGTTAAATTTTTTCGACGACACAGATGAAAAACAGACAAGTTAAAAATTTAAATTTACTCAATGCAAACGAGAAATTGATTATAAATGATAAAAATTTACGTATCTGCAGCAGACAATTTTTGAAAACGTAGCAAAAGGGGGAATTGCTCATAATGATCAATTTCTCCTTTTGTCACAATGTTTTTAACTTAATTAATTTATTCAATAATTGTTCTTTCATTTATAGAACACATCTATACTTTTTGCTTGTTGTTTTCAAAGTTGTCTTGAGTAACTGAATGCACATTAATTTTGTTGTATACATTGTGGGGAGGGATTAACAAACAAATGTTCTTTGTATTTCGTATTTTACCTACTGAATTGACATGTTTAGACTGGTTATAAAGTTGATAAAGCACACTCTTCAAAACAGTGAAGTTTGTCAGGAGATAATCAACCTGTTACTTTCAAATTTAATTAAACAAATTCTAACCTTTTTCCAAGATACATTTAGCTCTTGTAATCTCCATTGCTGTAAATTATTAAGAGCTCATAATTTAAACACAAGTAACAGCACTCGGCTAACACACCGATATAGACACAAATGGGGGTCTGATTATATATATTAATTACTTCACTGTTTATCATTAATCTATAAAAATACATGTACATCAGTGTCATTGTGTTATCTGTTCAATTCAACCAATTACCTGATTTGCTATCATGAGACTTTGTTTTAATTGAAAACATCATTGTAATATAAACTCGTTATTGCGGGCACTCACTTAGAATCATCATTTACATTCCATAATTTAACACATCTGCTTTGTGCAAGGACATTCATGAGTGATTCCCTATGCCACAATAGTTCAACTGTATTTAATAAATAAAACTTTCAATTAAAGACGTTTTCCATCGCTTTACCTCAATGTTTTCAGTCATCTGCAGAAGATTTGTTTTATGTGGTAAAGGGTTAACAAAGTGCCTGTATAATAAGATTTGATAGAGAAATAAATGCAGAGCTCTATAGTAAAGGAGTGTTTTCCATGCTCTAAAATCCTTATTTGACCTCCAAAACCTATGTTGTATAGGAACTCAAAAGAATCGTCTCAGGGAGACAATTTGTTTCAGTACCCACAACATAGGTTTTGGTGAGTGCTAAAAGAGATATCATATAAGAAAGACCTTTTTACTCCTCCTTATCTAGTCCTCTGTAAGGGCTGGAACACCTATAGATAAAGGTAAACTATCCACCTGTAATTATCTCACCAGGCTTAATAGTCTTAACCCTTTCCCTCATATAGAGGCTTTCTGACGCCTCTGCAGCAGACAGCTTTTTAAAAGCATAGTGACAAAAGAAGAAATTGCTCAAAACGAGCAATTTCCCCTTTTGTCACAATGTTTTCCACTTTTAGTCATAGGTTATCCATTCAAGTATAGAGATTGGCGCTCAGGATTATGGGGTTATATATATATAAAGCATGTAGTATTTTTAACTCACTGTTTTCAGAAACAAGAGGGCCATGATGGCCCTGGAATCGCTCACCTGATTTTTTTTTTCACTTTAGCTATATAAGCCCCGCCATCTGGCGGGCATAGTTTCCAACCAATCAACTTGGCTTTAAGGAATCTGATAGAAGGTCACCCTAGGAACATTTCTACAAAATTATTTGAAAATCGGCCTGACACTTTTGAAGGAGAAGATTTTTTAAGTTTTCACTATAGCAATAAAAGGCAAAATAGCCCCGCCCCCTGGCAACCATGTTTTTTGACCAATCAACATGGCTTGAAGGAATCTGATAGAGGGTCATCCAAGGAACATTTCTACAAAATTATTTGAAAATCGGCCCGACACTTTTGGAGGAGAAGATTTTTTAAGTTTGCACTATAGCTATATATATATAAGGCAAAAAAGCCCCGCCCCCCCTGGCGGCCATGATTTTAGACCAATCAACATGGCTTGAAGGAATCTGATAGAGGGTCACCCAAGGAACATTTCTACAAATTTATTTGAAAATCGGCCTGACACTTTTGGAGAAGAAGATTTTTTAAGTTTGCACTATAGCCATATAAGGAAAAATAGCTCCGCCCCCCCTGGCGGCCATGTTTTTCGACCAATCAACATGGCTTGAAGGAATCTGATAGAGGGTCACCCGAGGAACATTTCTACAAAATTATTTGAAAATCGGCCTGACACTTTCGGAGGAGAAGATTTTTTAAGTTTGCACTATAGCCATATAAGGAAAAATAGCCCCGCCCCCCCCCCTGGCGGCCATGTTTTTCGACCAATCAACATGGCTTGAAGGAATCTGATAGAGGGTCACCCGAGGAACATTTCTACAAAATTATTTGAAAATCGGCCTGACACTTTCGGAGGAGAAGATTTTTTAAGAATTTTGAAGTTTTTTCATTTCGTTGCCATGGAAACCAGAATTATGCATGGATCCCGAAAATTTTAAGGAATTCTGGTGAGGACATTGAGAGGATGCTTTCTGTGAAGTTTCATCCCAGTTGACCCACCGGTTACAGAGGAGAAAATGTTGACGGACGACGGACGCCGGACATAGGGCGATCACAATAACTCACCCTGAGCACTTCGTGCACAGGTGAGCTAAAAATGGAGCACAATCAGCAAATTTGAGCCTACAAGTCATTCGGTATAAAAACAGGTAAGATAAACCGTACAAATAAACAATATAGAGGAGCGGTTGTTGAGTGTTCTGATTGCATAGCACTGACATTTGTTGTATCATGCCATTTCATTGGACATAAATACTGAACATATACTCAATCATGAGTATTTTTAAAGTGGAAAACATTGTGGCAAAAGGAGAAATTGCACGTTTTGTGCAATTTCTTCTTTTGTCACTATGTTTTCAAAAAGCTGTCTGCAGCAGAGGCGTCAGAAAGCATCTATATGAGGGAAAGGGTTAAATGAGATTGAGTCAGGCTTACATATTCATGTCAACACTTCATGACTGTATCTGAAGATGCAGATTCCTTGAAAAACAAATAATCAAGGCTATACAAATATTAAAGTGGAATTTGTCTGGTATATTGACCTGATCATTTAACATGTCAGGGTGGGGCTTTGTCAGGATGGGGACTCATAGTATAGGTTTTAGGGGTAGACAGGTCTTAACCCTTTCCCACATACAACAAAGCGCCAGCAGACGACTTTGAAACCATCTGGAGAAAAAATGAAAACCTATTTGCTGCACTGTTTTTAAATGCCGTCTGCTGCAGGTGTCAAAAAGAGCTGTATGTGGGAAAGAGTTAACCCTTTCCCTCATATAGACGCTTTCTGACGCCTCTGCAATAGACAGCTTTTTGAAAACATAGTGACAAAAGATTGATTGATTGATTGGGGTTTAACGCCGTTTTTTAACAATTTCTCAGTTATATATCAGTTATATTCTACTCATGCATTTCCTGGTTTTCTCACACCAGTACTCCACACAACAATCTTCCCAAGCAACTGGCTGCTTTTCCACATAGACTTAGCCCATTAGTGGAAGACGAATGACACATGTCGCATTGACTTTTGTCAAAACTCGGAAAGAAAGTTGGCCGAGACGGGATTCATACTCACAACCCCTCGGCCTGCCATATGCTATCCATTCAATTATAGATGAATGGATAACAATTGTTTTTGCAAAATATGTTCAAAGTCGTCTGCTGCAGAAATGTCGTATGTGGGAAAGGGTTAAAGGAGGCAATCATAAATATTGTTTAATTTTCAGTATTCACTCAACAGGCAATATGAAACCTGCCCTGCCTTAAAACCAATTTGTCCATTGATCGACAATACCTACATAATGTCTCAGGTTAGGGTTAAATTGGAAGCTATGCCAAAACTTATGACTTAAAATTGGGACAGTAAACATTGTATTTTAATGCTATTTAATTCCATTTGAACATCATATGTAAATGTATAGGTGAATAAGAGTATAATACGCTGTCATCCTGCCAAATCTTGTTCCGACGTGGCATGCTGCTCTTGCAACCTTGCACAAACCCTTTCCCACATACAGCCGCTTTCAGATGCATTCAACTTTATTTAATTCTTAAACTCTAATCAATGGTGTTTTTTCATGATTTTACCAATATGTTTTCAAAGTCATCTACTGCAGATGTGTCAAAACTCGACTAATCATCTAACACACAAGGGGGACACACTTCCACTACACCACCAAGGCATTTGATTGTGAGAAAAAGAAATTATTCTAGATTAAACATTTCCCCTTTACTGACCGGTTGTTTTTAACCCACAAATAACAAATCTGCAGCAGATGGCACTTTGAAAGCATCAAATTCTGAGCAAAAATATGGAAAATCTCTGTAAATTATTATTGAATATAGGTGAAAACATTGTGGTAAATGGAAAAAGCCTCTCCTTTTGCCATATTGTTTTCAATAGGTTGTCTGCTTCAGTGGCATCATAATAGTCTACAACTGGGAAAAGGTTAATACAGTATTTGGATTAGCCACATACCTCATTATAGGTGAATGGCTGACCATTTACCTGATATTATTATTTTCAGACTTGGTTTTGATAAATCATAGGAAAGCAAAATAACATCTTGAAAACTGAAAGTGTAGCTTTGATACAGAGTTGTGGGAAAAGTAGAAATCTCTTTTTTCCCACAAAGTTTTCAAAAGTGTCTGTTGTACTGCGAGGCATACACTATATTGTCTATCTAAGGTAACTGGTTTACGTACGGAACAAAGAGGTATCATACAATTAGATCATATACATATACTATTTCCTATCTTGTAGGCCAAAAAAACACTGAATTACTATTGTCTGGTGAATGCTTTACCTAATGAGCTGGAATTCAGTCTACCTCAATCTGTAGCCCATTCTCTTATATAACCCTTTCCGTAACCTGCAGAAGCGTTCTTACACCTATTATTGAAGAAAACAACCTTTAAAATTATTGTGGCAAAGTAAGAAATTACTCATGATGTTTTGCCATAATGATTTCAAATCTGTTCAATGAAATTAAACTTTCATTTATAGACATTTGCCATAATTCTTTCTAGAAGTTTTCAAAATCGTCTGCCGCAGATTTGCCTTATGTGGGAAAAGGATTAATTCCCGAAGGCTACAGATAGTAAGGAGCATATTTCAGTGTCATAACTATTTCCCAGATTAAGATCCGTTTTGATTGAGAAATTGAGAAAACTTTTGAGAATATTACGAAAAGGAAAAGATTTCCCATAGTGAGCATTATTTTTCATATTACAACAATATTTTCAACTCAATGTTGTATACATGAGGAAAGCGTAGATATGTTCCAAACCTCATACACCCAGAATGAGATACAGGTTAATGCTCGATGATCTTGATCCCAGTCCTGTATCCTCCAATGAAGATTATTATACTCAGGTTGATAAGTCTTCAACAAATACAAATTCCTCTAGTAACAATAGGCATTTACAACTGTTTTGCATGAAGCCCATAAAATGTCAAATCATGTTGTTTTTCTTCCATGTAATTCAACTTATCAGATTGCAATTAATTCACATTATGTGCAAGCGGATATTGGTCTCTTTCTGTCTAAACAAATATCTTAAATGTTATCAATTGTTATATGATTTAAAACAATAACAACCCTTAATCTTTCTATATTTGTGTCCCTACATTGAAGTATAACAACATATTTCCCTAATTTGGCAATTTTAAACTAATGAAATTAAAAACATCTGACAAAATATTTTTTTCATAGAAACACATGTGTTGCGTTCCAATTATGTCAGTAAGTGAAAAGGTGACGGACAGATGGACACTGATATTTTATCAAATTCTTAACCCTTTCCCACCTGCAGACGCATTTTGACGCAATAACAGCAGACAACTTTTGAAATATTGTGGCCAATGGTGAAATTGCTCATGATAAGCAATTTTTCCTTTGGCCACAATGTTTTCAACTTTATTTAACAATTAAGCTATCTTTTATGGAGATTTTTCTGGTTTTTGTCAAGATATTTTCAGTCGTCTGGTGCTGATTTGTTGTATGTGGGAAAGGTAGTCCAGGTTTCTGTACTAGGAATGCGATTTTTTATTTTGACTGTTACAATGCAATATGTAACGGCGATATATTGAGACTAGTGGGAAAGGGTTAAATGAATTTGGACACCGGTAGCCGAAATAAAGGTCTGAATGAATCTGTAGAATCTGTACATTAAAACTGCACTATTTGTATTGGACATTGTGTGATATATTACTTTATTGCAACGTAAGCAAAACAATTATTTAACCCTTTCCGACATACGACATCTCTGCAGCAGGTGACTTTAAAAACATTTAGAATCAAAGTACTGAAGTACTGGTAACGAATTATTTTGAACATTTGTAAAATCTAATTTATGAATGCAATTGATCATGCTATTGCACAATTTAGTCTATTTTATTATTATTAATATTTTTGTCCAGAGATTTTTGTTTATCAGTTGACAGTTTTAGTAAATGTAGCATTTCAACGGCGATGCGAGCGTTTAACATGCACACTAACTCTTTCACTGAGCTCTGCGTAAAGTCTGTCAAAACACCCATGGCATATTTGTGAGATTTACATTGTTAGTTCGATTTGTTTTCTTCACCAGGGGCGGATCCAGGATTTCGGCTTATATTATAACTATGTTTCATGTGAGTGAATTAATTATTATAAATCTATAATGTTTAACAAATCGCATATAATAAGAATTAAAAAAAAAAAAAAAGAACAGTTCCTATTAGGACTCGAACTCGCGTCCATAAGTAGTCCATGATTAGTAGTTCTACACGCTCTCCATTGCACCACGGTACTTTGATACAACGTTTGAGCGTTACTTTCGTATATATATTAAGCTAACTGAATGCGCGCGTATGTAAACCCCTTTGATCATCGTTATCATGTTGGAAAAAGGAGAAACAACGGCGATGCGAGCGTTTAAAATGCACACTGACTATTTCACTGAGCTCTGCGTAGTGGCATATTTGTGAGATTAACATTGTTCTATACAGCGTGGGGTCGACTTCTAGTGAATGGGCATACGACTAAAATTCATACCTGTGGCTTATACGTACCTGCCGACAAATGAAATATATATGCACATACTGTTAATTTGATATTTTCTAGAAAATTGATTATCTATGATGATTCGATAGTATAAGTATGACTTCACTGTATTGAAATAACACGTAGAAGTCATTTTAATATCGAAAAAATACTAGGACTATTTAGGTGCAGCGAATGTGTATTCTAAGCGGAAGTGTAGTTTAACCGTGACTTCCGGAATCAAACACGATCGCGTTAACTGTATTATTTTTTGAGAAAAAATAATTCGTTAAAAATTATTGAAAATCTCTGAAAATGAAGATTAAATTACTAGAGAGAGAGATGAAAACTTTGTGGCAAAACGAGAAATTGCTCGTTTGAGCAAATTCTCCTTTGGTCACAATGTTTTCAAAAGTCGTCTGCTAAAGGTGTCAGAAAGCGTCTATAGGTGAGAAAGAGTTAACATCATTTTCCCCGATACAGATATCTTCTGACATCTCTGCAGCAAACAATTTATTTATTTTATTTATTTATTTATTTACGCCGCTTTCAACATTATTTCAGTTATATCAGTTCACTTATTCATGATCCCTGGGTAAACAAACCAGTACTACGTAGGCTAGAAAATGTGCCTTGCCTAAGGGCACTCCACCATGACCGAGGTGCCGCGACTGGGGATCGAACCCGGGACACCCGGCTGCAGCAAACAAAGTTTCAAAAATGAGCATCCTGTCCTAAAAATAAAGTTTCAACCCTTTAACCCTTTCCCTCATATAGTTGCTTTCTGATGCCTCTGCAGCAGACAGCTGTTTGAAAACATAGTGACAAAAGAATATATTGCCCCAAACAAGCAATTTCTCCTTTTGACACAATGTTTTCCACTTTTAGTCATAGTTTATCCATTCAATTATAGAGACAAAAAATGTTCAAAGTCATCTGCTGCAGAATTGTCGTATGAGGGGAAGGGTTAATCCCATCTACACACATTTTGAAGCATCTGCTGCAGACAACATAAGAAAACAGTGTGGCAAAAGAAGAAATTCAACTCTTTTCAGGTTTGCCATAGTTTTTTATCTGCTGCAGATTTGTCGCATGTGAGAAATGGGTTAAAAATGACCAGGTGATTCATTAACTCTATCAAGAGGTTACCATTTTTTTTCTAATTCTGTACACAGATGTTCAAAATGAGGAAGAGTAAAAAAAGCATGAAGTAAGTGATTACAGTTAGTTAACATGTATCTGTCAGCAACTCATCATGTTTAAAACAGCAGGAAATTAACCCTTACCCGTATAAAGACGCTTTCTCATGCCTCTGGAGCAGACGATTTTTGAAAACATCGTGACAAAAGTAGAAACTGCTCAAAACAAGCAATTTCTTCTTTTACCAGAATGTTTTCAACTCATTTCAGTGTTAATATTTAATTTTTAGAGCTTTTCCTTGTTTTTTGCCTAGATCTTTTCAATGTCGTCTGCTGCATATTTGTTGTAAGTTGGAAAGGGTTAAACAGGAAATAAAATGTATAATTTAACTTTACTGACAATATTGTTCAGTTCAACTCCTTGAGTGTTCAGAATATTTGATATTCTTTTGCAATTTCTCCTTTTGCCATAATGTTTTTACAAGAAGTCTTCCACGGTTGCATCAAATTTTCTCTGTATGAGAAAAAAGGTGTATGACAATGTACAACATTTTTAACCCTTTCCCTCATATAGACGCTTTCTGACGCCTCTGCAGCAGACGGCTTTTTGAAAACATAGTGACAAAAGAAGAAATTGCACAAAACGTGCAATTTCTCCTTTTGCCACTATGTTTTCCACTTTTAGTCATAGGTTATCCATTCAATTATAGAGATTTTCTATGTTTTGACAAAATACGTTCAAAGTCGTCTGCTGCAGAATTGTCGTATGAGGGAAAGGGTTAACAGATCCACCCATCCCAGACAGGGAAAACCACACCTTTCAATAATAAAAGTCATCTAGTTCTTTTAAATCAAAACTTACAAGCTTTAAAGGTTAAATCCGTGTTGACCTGCACAATGGAAACACAATAAATCACTGTATATTTTCAACATTCCTTTTTTCCCTGTCATTAACAAATATATGTAAATATCCAGTTGTGTCAGTACACTGTGTTTCGGTGAAGGTTTTTGTCAATGTGTAACACTGAATAAACATCTAGACTGGTAAGTATTTAGTTACTTATGTATATACTTTTACTACCCCTACTGCTCTAACGATATAAAAACTCAATTTAACTTAACCAACATATGATATACACATCTGGTAGACATTTAGAACAGGGGGAAAAAAAAAAAATCAAATCAAGGGAAATAAGTCTAACTGTCTTCATTTACCCTGCAATCAATTCTGTAAGAGTTATTCTCCTTAATTAATAAATTAGTTCTTTCCCATGTACAAACAATCTGCATCAGTACACTTTGAAAGTTTAAGGAGAATATGAAAAATCTGTATTTAATTACTGAATAGAGTTGAAAACATTGTGGCAAAATGAGAAATTGCTCATATTTGCTCAATATGAGCAATTTCTACTTTTGCCACAATGATTCCAAAAGTAGAGCACAGGGAATTGCTCCTCCAAAAATAGATATTACCCTATATATGCATAGATATTAACAAGAGAGGACACAGTTTTCTGGGTCGCCTCGCTTAAACTCATTTTTTTCAAAGTATTCGAACAAAAATATGAATTTGAACTACGGACTCAATCAATAATGCTTTTCTCTATCGAACGATACCAAAATAACGTGAATTTGTTCGCCTTTCCCTCATATAGACGCTTTCTGACGCCTCTGCAGCAGACGCCTTTTTGAAAACAGTGACAAAAGAAGAAATTGCTCAAAGCGAGCAATTTCTCCTTTTGCCACAATGTTTTCCACTTTTAGTCATAGGTTATCCATTAAATTATAGAGATTTTCTATTTTTTGACAAAATATGTTCAAAGTCGTCTACTGCAGTTGTTGCAGGGTTTACCCTCACTACATATACAAGGCTCTATATAGCTCTTTCTTGCAATATAAGTCACAGATTGATCATTTGATGTTTTGAGGAGACAAATTATCAATCAGCAAGTTAAGGGTCCAGGAGATAATGTTTGATAGCCCTGGGATCATCCCCTGTAATTATGGTAATCAGTGAGAAAAATGAGAACATATTTTAGCTGTGCATTTTGCTTGGGAAAAGGAACAAGTTGGATTTTGTGTAGAGTGTAAGTCCAGTTTAGCTACTGTATCCACAGTCTGATCAAAATCTACACTATTCACATATTATGTGCACACAAGCTAAATGTTAGAAGATTCTGTCAATTTGTTTAGATACTGACAAGACTTTATTAATAGCAGATGAGCAGGCTGATATTAACCTATACTGCACAGTAATGCCACCTTGTACCTTTTCTCATGCACTCATTCATTTACAATCAGACATATATAAGGAGGAGGCTACTGGTCTATTCCCCCCCAAACATCTGTATTGATTCTAAGCAAACACAACCGATTCTTATGAATGTCATTCATTCAGTAATTATTCAACAGACTTCAACCATTAAATATTACTCCCTGTATTTTAGTTTCCTGGGTTAAACCCTTTCCCTCATATAGACGCTTTCTGATGCCTCTGCAGCTAACAGCTTTTTAAAAAAGAAGAAATTTCTCAAAACAAGCAATTTCTCCTTTTGCCACAATGTTTTCCACTTTTAGTCATAGGTTATTTTTTTGACAAAATATGTTCAAAGTCGTCTGTTGCAGAATTGTCGTATGAGGGAAAGGGTTAAAGCAGACGGCGTTTTGAAAACATAGTGACAAAAGAAGAAATTGCACAGAACGTGCAATTTCTCCTTTTGTCACAATGTTTTCCACTTTTAGTCATAGAAAGGGAAAGGGTTAATTACCAGTACTATTAGTACTATTTATACAGACACAGATGCATCAGTGGTAATGCTATCTATGAACCCTACAACCCTGAGCGCCAAGGAGAGAATCCATTACTACCCTTCTAAAGTCTTGGGTATGACCCAACCCGGGGATTAAACCCTGGTCCTGTATTTAGAACCCTGGTCCCGTATTTAGAACCCTGGTCCCGTATTTAGAACCCTGGTCCCGTATTTAGAACCCTGGTCCCGTATTTAGAACCCTGGTCCCGTATTTAGAACCCTGGTCCCGTATTTAGAACCCTGGTCCCGTATTTAGAACCCTGGTCCCGTATTTAGAACCCTGGTCCCGTATTTAGAACCCTGGTCCCGTATTTAGAACCCTGGTCCTGTATTTAGAACCCAGGTACATAAACATTATGAACTCAAATTGTAACAAGAGGGTCAAGATTGCCCTCAATCGATCACCAGACTGATAGTAAATTAGTAGCAAATATTTAACTCCAAATATCTGGGAAATTTGATCAGGAGTGCAAATGAAACTGCAAGGAGTGGACACTGTTAAAGAAATAGCCATTTTAAAGGTCATTTGTATCTCGAAATCTAACAACAATTTAAAAGTCCTCTGCTGTAAATGTCAAAATACACACAAACTTGACACAAACCTTTTCCACAAGTCAACATTCGGACACACCTGCCTTTGACCAGAGGACTTTTGAAAACATTCTGGCTAATCTAGAAATCAAGTCATGATGAGCAATTTCTGCCTTTGCAACAATGTTTTCAACCCTATTTGATAGTTAAAGCTTATTTAGAGAGATTTAACAAATTCTTTGTTTTCAAAGTTGTCGGCTGCATTTTTTTTTTTTTATATGGGAAAGGGTTAAGAATCAGTTTTGTTGGGGTTTTATGCTGTTTTCAACATAATTTCAGTTGCATCATGGCAGCAGTTCACTGATTCATGATCATGTAGTACTAGGTTAGGAAATGTGCCTTGCCCAAAAGCACTCCCCATGACTGGGGATCGAACCTTGGACACCCGGTTCCAAATCTACAAACATTCCTGGTAAAATCAGGTAAAATTACATGAGAAGAAATTCATTTCCAATGGTTTTATTGATTGATTGATTAGAGTTGAACGCCGTTTTTAACAATTTCTCAGTTATATCACGGCGGCCAGTTCACCTACTCATGCATTTCCTGGTTTTCTCACACCAGTACTCCACACAACAATCTTCCCAAGCAACTGGCTGTTTTTCCACATAGACTTAGCTCATTGGTGGAAGACGAATGACGCATTGACTTTTGTCAATCGTTGGAAAGAAAGTTGGCCGAGCCGGGATTCAAACTCACAACCCCTGGATTGACAGCCTGCGTCGCTACCGACTGAGCTACCGGGGCTCGGCATTTCCAATGGTAATTTTTATCAGTAATTATGGTAAGGGTAACAGGTGACCATTACCCGTTTTATTTTCAGATTTGTATTCTTTGGAAATATTAACATGCCATATTATATCTAGACAATTCAAAGTAGAAACATAAAATTTGCTCATCATGATTAACTTCTTCTTTTTCCACACATTGTTTACTAAATGTTCACTATGGTGGTATCAAATTTTATCTGTAGCAGGGAAAATATTAATTAGTGTTTAGAGATATGATAAGGGAAAGAGTTGAATTAATTATTCAACTTAATTAAAACTCAATGATGTATGTCAATAGCTATTAAAAAAGTATGTTCATCAAAGGCAGAGAGGAATCCTATATAGACAATATGGAACCATTAATAATTAAGTGACCTTTTCCTTGATATGCAATTTTGGTTGTCTACTTTAATTATACGGTCTAATTATAAGACAATCATAGATACAGAGCTGAAGTGAATGGTACCTGCTTATCATGAGCATTTTTCCTTTTTCAAATTGTTTGCAAAAGTTGTCTGCTGTAAAGCATCACAGGTTGACATAAAAGCTAGCGCCCTTATACCGCTCTTAAACCGTGGTTATGCACAACAGAATGGCTTATAGACTGCCTTTAACCCTTTCCCACATACAGATGCTTTCTGATACCTCTGCAGCAGGCAACTTTAGAAAACATTATGGCAAATTGAGAAATTACCTTAATGACACAATGTTTTTAACTCTATTTAATAATCATAAAAAATCATATTTTTGCCATGATGTTTTCAAAGTTGTCTGCTGCAGATTTATGGCATGTGGAAAAGGGTTATTCGAGTTCTTTACCTTTCCCCTTTACACATTTTGAATGAAACTGATGATACTTTAATACATTGTGGGAATAGAAGCAATTAATCATATGCATTTCATGACAAAATTAAGCGTTAATCCATTATGAGAAAAAAAAAAGGAAGAAAAAAAACAACCAATGATTTACCCTTTCCCTCATATAGACGCTTTCTGACGCCTCTGCTGCAGACGGCATTTTGAAAACATAGTGACAAAAGAAGAAATTGCACAGAACGTGCAATTTCTCCTTTTGCCACAATGTTTTCCACTTTTTGTCATAGGTTATCCATTCAATTATGGAGATTATCTATGTTTTGACAAAATACGTTCAAAGTCGTCTGCTGCAGAATTGTCGTATGGGGGAAAGGGTTAACCAAATATGACTTCCTAAAGTCACTATGCACTGGCAGCAGCATGATGTAAAAAGGTTGTCCTCTGATATATGAGAATGATATTTTTATGTAACATATTACTGGCTGCCATTAGCTTAGGATCAATAGTGAAATGCCAAGTCACAGATATGTGTTGATGCCTCTGCTGCCACGCAGAGGACATCTTTAACCCTTTCCCTCATTCATCAATTCTGCAGCGCAGACGACTTTGAACATATTTTGTCAAAAAGAAGAAAATCTCTATAATTGAATGGATATAACCTATGACTAAAAGTGGAAAACATTGTGGCAAAAGGAGAAATTGCTCGTTTTGAGCAATTTCTTCTTTTGTCACTATGTTTTCAAAAACCCGTCTGCTGCAGAGGCATCAGAAAGCGTCTATATGAGGGAAGGGGTTAATTCTGTACACAAATCTCTAGCAGGTGACCTTGCAATCATCTAGGCCAAAAATGTGGAAAATTTCTTTAATCCATAACCCTTTCTCACATACAGCAAATCTGCAGCAGACGACTTTGAAAATGTCTACTCAAAAAAATGGAAAATCTCTATAAATGTAGGTATATTTACTGATAAAAGTTGAAAACATTGTGCAAGGCAAATTTTTTTTAAAAGGAGAAATTGCTTGTTTTGAGGCAGATGCGTCAAAATGCGTCTATAGTTGGGAAAGGGTTTAATATTTTCTGGTGCCTTTAAAGAAGTCTTTTGAAAGCATTGTGACAATAGGTGAAATTGCTCATTATGAACAATTTCTCCTTTTGCCACAATGTTTTCAAAAGTCATCTGCTCTGCAGAGGTTTCCGAAAATGTTTGTATATGGGAAAGGGTTAACAGAGAGTAGTAGAGATTTCAGCATTGCAAAGCAGCATGGTTCTGCAGGAAAACAAAAAACATTTATTTCTAAAGTGCAGCACATTTTAAATTGTTAAAAAAGTACAATCAAGATGGCATACAGAAACCTGCAGGGTAAATGAAACAGGAAAAGGTCTAGAGGTTCAGATTCCTAGAAAATATTCCTTTGATTAATAAAGTTTGAAAGAGTGAAAAGGACCTTTTATTGCCAGTATCTAAAGAGATGATAGTGTTTGAATCTGTAATTTGGGCCATGTTTTGGCATCTTTCATGGATCTCTTTTGGAATTTGAACAACTTTTGAAGTCACTATTTCAAAGGCTGTGCCTCAGTCTTTAATCGGTTTTCAAATGCAGACATATTTTGATGCTTCTGCAGCAGATGAATTTAAAGCATTTTGGCAAATGGAGGAATTGCTCATATTGTTTTCTAGTACAATGTTTTCAATATTTTTATCTTCATTTGATTAACCCTTTCCCTCATAGGGACGCTTTCTGACGCCTCTGCAGCAGAGGACTTTTGAAAAAATTGTGACAAAAGAAGAAATTACTTAAAACGAGCAATTTCTCCTTTTGCACAATGTTTTCAACTCTTCTCAGTAAATTTACCCCCCTCTATAGAGATTTTCTATATTTTTGTCCGCATGTTTCCAAAGTTGTTTGCTGCAGATGTATTGTATGAGGGAAAGGGTTAAAGGGTTAAAGAGATTTTCCATAGTTTAAATTGCATTGATGTTTTTAAAGTCTGTTGATTTTGGGAAAGGGCTATAATCTACATTTTACAAATCACTGGGAAACCCCAAAGAGCATTAAGAAACTTATGCTGAATTTTGGCCATAATCAGAGTTTATTGCTTTCTGTTTTTAACATTATAATATAGTTCTACATTTAAAGTTTCAAACATTTCTTTTTTCTTTTTTTTTAGTAAAGTCAGTTTCAATTAAAGCACAAGTATTGCGGAGGTTATTTTGCAAACTGATCTCTTAATTGTATATTGAATTAAAATATCCATGTGTCATAATACTTTGGTATTGGTGACCAATTGCTTCTAAAATAAGAAAATATTATGAGGTAATGGTTTATACAAGCATACTGCGATGATGGTTCTCTCTTGTCTCTACTCTCACGACACCGCACGAATAATGAAACAAGCTATAGAGTTGTCGCGAGAACAGCGTAAAATTCAATTGAATATTTCTTCTCCTTGTGTAAAAGTACGGGAAACGGAAGTTGTAATGGCTATGTGAAGTGCTCTCTGGTTGGTCGATATTTGGTCATGTCCAGATTTTTAGCCAATCAGCGATCAGGTAATAGGAAACCATTTCTTTTTGTGTCGATATATTTAGTTTTGCCGTGTCTGTGTTTTCCGCGGAAATGGTACCCCTTACGGCAACTCAAATATTAAGAAAACGAAGAGACGGATCAAAAATCGGGACGATCATTCGATGTAGCAACTGATGGGCTACACAATGCACACAAAGTAGTTTCTAAATTCGAAAAACTGTGGGAGGAGAGTTTTCGCCAGTTTCCATAGCAACGGTGGTTTCTATGGCGACCATACTACAAAAGGAACAACTAGAGCCTAGACCCTTCATCCCTACCAAGTTTGGTCGAAATCTGTTGAATAGTTTTGGCGCTATGCTTGCCACAAACAAACAAACAAACAAACGGACAGAAACGAAGACCGACTTTAAGGGTCTCTAGAAGAGAGAACCAATAATATCAGTTTGTGCAAAAATCTTCTCTGTGGCCAACTGTATACGTGGTAGTAAGCACACACAGGATTTGCTCCCCAAACTTGAAATCCAACGGATGATCAATGGCAGCACTGATCATTGGTCATTTCCAAGCATTGAACTGTTTAGTCATATAGTGCTTAAGAGTTTAAGAATTGTTGTGATATTTCTAAAATGCTGTTGAAAAAGGTGTAAAACCTAATAAATCAAAGCAAAAAGCAGGAACGACCTAAATAACATTCAATAGGAAATGCAGCAAAAAGGTCATCTTAATAAACCCTTTCCCTTATACAGACGACAATTGAAGCATTTGGATGCAAAAGACTTTTGAAAACAGTGAGAAGTGTTTTTGAGCATTGTTTTGAACCAGTTCTCTTTTTGAATGTTCAATTTGTCAAGATTTATAATAATGTTTCCTTAAATATGTTTGAAGGAGCTGACTCTATCCAGCCGATACCCAGTCATTGGTTGACTGTTTGAAGCTCTCATACCATCTTGGTCTCAAGGTACTTCAGGAGCTGACTCTATCCAGCAGATATCCAGTAAATGGTTGACTGTATTAAGCTCTCATACCCTCTTGGTCTCAAGGTACTTCAGGTACTTCCTTTTTGGCATCACTGCCAATTTATGAGGCATAAATTGCATCATTTTCTAACACAGCCAAGAGGTATGTTGATGAGGGATATCATGGCTTATATTAACTGCAGGTAACCACTTCCCTAACAGACTGCCCAATTTTCCCTTCCCTTGGTCATCTGCAGACTTTTCAGCATTAGAGTTTGCCAAATTCAATGTATATGACCTGTAGTGATTATCCTAACAAGTCACATGCATGGTTGTACAACAGTTTCAGAAGTTAGTTTTACTTTTCACCTGATGATAAACTTTGGAAACATGCTAGATAAAGATGAAATAATATTCATGACTTAATTTTTCCTACAGTAATTTCAACTCAAGAAAACTTCATCTAAAATGTAGTATCCAAATCATTGTCTAGATTTCCTGTGCTTTTTGTTTCCAAGATATGTATTAAAGATACTGAATTAAATGCCCATCAGAAACAAGTTAGCTATACATAAGCCAAGTGTGTTTCTATGCAGTAAAGGGTCATAAAGGTAATTTCTGGAATTCTGACTGGCCCAGCCATTGGCTTATCAGTAAGGTATTTCAAAGATGTGTGTACATAGAGTTAGTTATAATACTCAGGTATATGTGTAATCCCATTGTTTGTTAACCATTATAATAAATAAAGATGACTTCTGATGCCTTTGCAGCAGACATGTGAAAACACAGTGGGAAAGTCAAATTCTCCTTTTACATAACAATTCCAACTTAGTATCTTGAACGTGTAGCTTATCTAATTGAACACTTTTAACTTCCCCATATGACTTTGAAAACAATCATGCATAAACATGTAAAATCTCTATAAACAAAAGCGTTATTACTGAAAAAAGTTAAAACCTTGTGGTAAAAGGAGTGGCAAAGGATTAAGAGAGTCATTTCTCCTTTTCCTACAATGATTTCAACTACCTTCTGAGGATTGAACGAACCGTGGTCTCCCGTTCTTAGAAGCAGACACATTTAAAAGAACAGTTTTGTTGGTTTTGAAGAAGAAATAACATATTATTACAAAATGATTTTTATCCTTTTTCCACAATCCAGCAGCAGATCAGATTTTGAGAACACCAAGGCAACTATATGGAAAATGTCTTAACTCTTTCAGCGCCAAAGGCAATTTTGAGGTTTTTGCAAACAATGCAGATTCAGGCGAGTCAGCTCGTAACGAGCTGTCTCACCTGAAATCAGCATTGTTTGCCTTTTAGTTATAAACATATTCCAAAAGTCTTATGAGAAGAGAAATGGAAACACCCGATTTTGAATATGGAAGAGTCTACTTTAAACAATTTGGCGCCGAAAGAGTTAAAAGAAAGAAATATAATTATTATTACTGTTGAAAGAGTTATAGCAATTTCTCCTTGGGCAAAAATGTTTTCAAAGGTCGTCTGCTGCAGAATTGTGTCAAAATGTATATACATGTTCAAATCATAGCTGACATGATGTTAGGCATTAAGCTATCACAGATGGATGAACAAATCCATTCCAATGACATCATCAGTCTTAATTTGCTTGTTGCATGCCTGGTTCCAATCATCCAAGGTTTTCAAACATTAACAGATTTTATTTGTACAGGAAATCTATCATTGAATCATCTCTTTGATATTCACTGATTAAATCTTTGGAGTTACAAGTATCATTTTACCCTTTCCCACCTGCAGCAGAAAACTTTTGAATATATATATTGTTGCAAAAGAAGAAATCGCAAGTGATGAGCAATATCTCCTTTTGCCACAATGTACATAACTCTATTAAAGATTACACTTTCATTTATAGCTAGTTTTTACCATATTATTGCCTTGGTGTTTTCAAAATCATCTGCTGCAGATTTGTTGTATGTGGGAAAGGTTTATCTGTATACCTGATGCTAATTTCTCCCCTGGAATTGTCTGCCAAAAGTATCAGAAGGAATACAAAATATTTAAACAAGAGGCCAAAGAGGGCCAGTATCAATCCACTGCTATAAAGTAAAACTTAAATCACTTAAGCCATTTAAGGCAAAACAGCTCGTCCAATGGCGACCATGTTTTTTGATGAATCAAAATGGCTTCAAGGAATCTGATAAGACTTAAGAGGTTCTCACACTATGAAAATTTCAACAAAATTATTTAATTGATTAGTTGATTGCTTGGTGTTTTACATGGCTTTCAACAATTTTTCAGTAATATCACGTCGTTTCCTGGGTAAGTTACCAGTACTACTGGTCCATTTATCCTGACACCAGCTAGTCAGTCGTAATGCTAACCCCGCAACCCTGAGCTAAGTGCCAAGGAGGGCTGTCATTACAACCATTATTAAAGTCTTTAGTATGACTGGGCCCGGGCTGGAACTTCTGGCCTCCAACACTACGCTCTAGTAACCACTACACCACCAAAATTATTTGACAATCGCCCAGACACTTTCAGCAGAAGATATTTAAAGTTTTCACTATAGCTAAATTAGGCAAAAAAGCTCAAGCCCCTGACGGCTATGACTTTTTACTAATCAATATGGCTTGAAAGACTTCATCAAGTGGGAGCAAATTCGTAAATAAAACAGCTCTACGACTTCAGTACTTTTGTACATTTATCAAAACTTACATGACTTTCAAGGGCCATCCAACCGAAGACTAAGATATCATCAAGACAAACAGTCAGACAAAGTTGTATCATTCTTCAGTCAAAATGCAGCCTCTAGAGTGTCCAGAAGATTTTTCTTTATCTTGGCCATTATGACCTTAAGTTTTTTAGCCAACATGACCCATATTCAAACTTAGCATAAATGTAAATATGTCCAGACAAACAGTTTGAAAAAGTTGCAATATTCTTAAGTGAATAACTGTGTCCTCTCAAGTGTCCACAATATTTAATTTGAAATAGAGACATGCTTTTTGACAAGACATGGCCCATATTCAACCTTGGCCAAAATATCACTGCAACAAAGATTCTGAAGATGAAGATTTGATGAAAACTTTGGCCTCTGGTGTGCACAGAAGAAAGTTGTTGACTACATCAAAAGGCCAATCACACTATAACACCCCTTGAGCACTTGGTGAGTGCTCAGGCGAGCTAAACTTTAAGCATTTGCAAATGACACAACAATTTAACTATCCAGTGACACAGTGTTTGTGAACTAAAAGTGAAACAATGGATTTTGCTTAGTAATATCCATTGTAAATTTACCATATTCATCTAATGCAACAAAAGATGTCTGTACATGGTAAAGGTTTGACCCTTTCTCACATACAACAAAACTGCAGTCACTACTTAAATGAAAACATTAAAGTTGAAAAACATAATAAGCAATTTCTCCTTTTGCCGCAAGGTTTTCAAAAGTAGTCTGCTGCAGATTTACTGCGTCAGAAAGTCTCTGTATGATTGTGTGAAAGGGTTAAGAAATTGACTCTTACCTTCAGGTTTCCATGCACTTTCACTTTCAGCTGCTTTCTCACTCTTAATTATTTCTTCTAAATGTTCACTTTTCTTACTAGCCTTGTCAGCATCCTCACTTTTCTCACTGCCACTATTTTTCTCCTCCCCATCATTTTTCTGCTTATTTCCTTTATTTTTCCCAAAGATTTGACCCATTTTCTACCCTCTCACTAAACTACAGCATAAACTATATAAATCAGATCCCCAAGACAAAACCTGTCAGTCTCACCCAACTCAAAAAACTGAATGTGCTTGGATTCCGCACAATTATATATTCATGATAAAATCTGTTAAACAAATCTGCCTAGATTCCTGTATACAAATTCCTTACTTTCATTTGTATCGCTATCACAAGTTCTCAAAATCATATATTGTTTTACTTGAGTAATATGTATCTTCCTCTTTAACAGATACTAACACTTAAATAGTATAAAAAACTCCACGGATGTTTTAAATCACGGGATTCTTAAAGATTCTTGGATAATATTTGAATTTCTCTGTAGCAGAACATTATAGCCGGTAGATCCAACACACTCACATTCCTGACTCGCCTTAACTCCGAGAAAAAAATTAAATTCCCTACTGGTAGAAACTAAACACTACTAAATGCTCCCTCCTTCCATAGAGCAACTCCAATCAATAAACCATGTATCTCTACACATAAACACTAGGGCAGGAAAAAATATAATGATGGAGTAACCCTTTCCCTGATACAAATAAAATTAGCAGTCTTAATTAACAACTGACAACTTTTGGAAACAGTGTGGAAAAAAGGGAGATTGCCCAAAATGAGCACTACCTCCTGTTTGATCAACATGAATCATATTATCCATTTTTTTTTGATATGACTCCTTTATCCACACCATTTTCAACAGATGTCTGCAGCAATAGCGTAAACATTGATCTTAATTGGGGATAAGAGTTACCAATTACCAGATGAATGAATATTGATATTTTTGCAGCATAAAACAATGAGGAAAAATGAAGAAATCACTAATGGATTTTTTTATCAGTAAATTCTCATTATTTGATTTCCTCCGTCTAGAATAATAATTGCCGGACATTTTCCCCTTCATTAAAAACTGCACAGGCGGACATAACTTGATAAGCCCCTCCATATTTTTTACAGGGCGGACATTATCTCCTTTATAGTTGGACATTAGCCCCTCCAGAATTATCCCCTTCATCCTTTTATTCATGGTTGACATTAGCACATTTATAGGTGGACATAAGCCCCTTCATCATTTATAACATGACATGTAGACATTAGCCCCCCCCCCCATTATTTATTACGTGACGGACATAAGCCCCTTTATTGTAAACAAGATGGTCATAAGGCCCTGGATCGATCACCTGAGAATGTAGTCTCCAGAGTGTTGAAAAGATTTTCCTTAAATTGTGGCATCCAGTGTGTTAACAAGATTTTCTTTCAATTTTACCTATAGATTGACCTAGTTTCAAACTTGACCTATATATTATTAAGACAAATATCTGACAAAATTTCAAGCTGCTGAGGCCAAAATAAAAATGTGGCGTCCAGTGTGTTAACAAGATTTTCCTTCAACTTGACCTAGTGACCTAGATATCAAAAATTGTGTTAACAAGATTTTCCTTCAATTTGGCCTCGTGACCTAATTTCTGACCCAATATGAACCAGTTTCGAACTTAACCTAGATATCATTCAGACAAACATTCTTACAAATTTCATGCCATAACTGAAATTATCATCAACAATCACCATGTAAAGGGTTCATGAAAATCAGATGAGAAAGAGATCGAAAGAGAAAACAACAACCTCCAGATAAAATCTCCAATAGGCCTGGAAACAATTGAGGCAATATTCTTCCTTTATAAGAATTTCAATATACAAGCTGGCATGTCAAGTAAAAAGGTTGTCTGAACATTTTCCCCCAGATAGACATCATTTTGACACCTTTGCAGCAAACTTCTTTTGAAAACATTTTGGGAAAAGATTGATTGATTGGGAGTTTAATGTGTATCAAGGTTTTCAGTTACATCATGGGGCAGAGTTCACCTAACCATACGTTCTCTGGTTCCCTCGCAATAGGCTCCAAAATTCTAAAAGGTAATTTTTACTCTTTCTCTGTGCTCGGACTTTGTGCTCGGACTTTGTGCTCAAGTTTCTGATTGGTTAAAAGCAATCTCAGATAAAACCAGCCGTTAACTTCGCTGCAGTTACCATTGCTCGTAAATAACTGATGACTGTCGGATACAGTTCATCTAAGAATTTTAGATTGACCTTATTTGTTCCAGCCAATTATATAGTCGCCAACAAAATCGTTCAGTATGGACAGGGGAGATAACCCATATAAATAAACAAGATAGAGAAGCAGTGATTGACAGGAAATAGTCATATTTAGCCCATTGGTGGAATACAGGTGATTTTACACACAATGAGTTGTCATTAATTAGAATGGGATTTAAACTTACGACTGTTGGATTAATAATAATAATAATAATGTACTTTATTTAATGAGGGTAACACAGTTAGTTACACTAATCTTCCCTGTGGCCCTCAACAATCATACAATGAACATGAAATTCAACAATGTAATTAAACATTAAAATATAAAACGAGCATTCACATAATGTTTATAAATGCAATGACAAAAGCTTTTCTATTGAAATACTTACAATCATTCGTCAATCAAACAGTTTATTTCCAACTGTAAGAATTAAGTTTCAAAAGATAATTATTTAGATTATTTTTGAAGCTGTATAGACTTGGTGATGACCTAATTTCGGTAGGCAGATTGTTCCATAAAAGTGACCCAGAATAATGAAAAGAACGTTTGTAAAGCTCTGTCTTTGATTTTTTAACATATAAATTTCCATTTACAACATTCCTTATACTGTATGGGTTATTATCTCCCATGTATACAAGTCTATTTGACAAATATTCAGGTGCCTGGGAATTTAAGCATTTATAGACAAGTAATAGTTTATGATACTGAATCCTTATATTTACTGGCATCCAGTTAAGTTCTTTAAATAAAGGCTCCGAGGCTGAAAGGATCTGCATTGAGGATAATTCTTGCTGCTCTTTTCTGTAATTTTAGTATTCGATCAAGCACATTTTTAGTGCAGTTACCCCAAACAGTGCAACAGTAATCAATTAATGGTAATAAATAATGTATCCACTGTAAAATAACTTTCTTGCTTCAAGATGAAGATAGTTTCTTATTTTTGACAAAAGGTATATGCGTGATGAGATGACAGTGCATAATATGGTTTATTTGACTTGACCAATTTAACTGAGGCTCAATTTTTACACCTAAAAGTTTCTCACATTGAGAATTTTGCAAAATGCCTGCATTTAAGGTAATAGTAAGGCAGTCCTTTTGAACTGATAGTTTTTGTCTTGTTCCTATTGTCATACATTTAGTTTTTTCTGTATTAATATACATCATATTTCTTGAACACCATTTATTTATAGAAGTTAAGTCGGCTTGTAATCTCTTCTGAATTGCTCCAACAGTTTTTCCTGAAGTGTGGAAAGTGGAGTTATCTGCATACATATCAGTTTCACTGTTTTTTACATGTAATGGGAGATCATTAATATATAAAATGAAAAGTAATGAACCCAGTATGGAACCTTGGGGAACTCCATGAGAAATAGGGGCAGATTTAGACTTGGCATTTCCTACTGTTACCTGCTGTGTTCTATTATTAAGATATGATTCAAACAACTTCAGGGAAGTTTGAGTACAACCATATATATTAAGCTTTTGGCATAAGATTTTGTGATCAACAACATCAAAAGCTTTTTTTAAATCCAAGAATACAACTCCGTTTATGTTTCCGTCATTCATTTCTTGTAACCATTTGTCGGTTATATTTATTAGTGCTGTTTGACAGGAGTGATTACAATCATCTTCATTGACTGCATGAGGTATTGTGGCCTGACTGTTGGTTGATTGATTGATTGATTGGGGTTTAACGCCGTTTTTAACAATTTCTCAGTTATATCACGGCGGCCAGTTCACCAACTCATGCATTTCCTGGTTTTCTCACACCAGTACTCCACACAACAATCTTCCCAAGCAACTGGCTCCTTTAAACATAGACTTAGTAGCCCATCTGACTGTTGGAAAAGGACATTGCTCAAAATTTCCCAAAATGCTTTCAATTCTATTTCAAAATTGCATTTCCAATTTTTCAGATCTAACAGTTTTAAAATCAAGTGTTTTCAAAGCAGATGACCCTGAAATATGTCCCCTGATTCTGCAGCAGATGGCTTTTTGAAAACTTTATTTCAGTTATATACAGCTCACTTATTCATGATCCCTGGTAAACAAACCAGTACTAGGCTAGAAAATGTGCCTTGCCCAAGGGCACTCCACCATGATCGTAGTGCCGCAATGGGGGATCGAACCCGGGACACCCGGTTTCGAAAATTGCCGACGCTAACCACCCGACCACGGATTCCTATGTCACAATGTTTACGTTTTCGATTCAATTAAAGAGATTTTCCATTTTTTGACAAAATATGTTCAGTGACGATGATCGTCTGCTGCAGAATTGTCGTATGAGGGAAAGGGTTAACACATGATAAACCAATACCTCTGTGGCAGCAAATTTTTACCTAAAATATTCTTTAACCCTTTCCCTTGTACGACAATTCTGCAGCAGACGACTTTGAACGTATTTTGTCAAAACATGGAAAATCTCCATAATTGAATGGATAACGTTTTGTGCAATTTCTTCTTTTGTCACTATGTTTTCAAAAAGCTGCCTGCTGCAGAGGCGTCTATATGAGGTAAAGGGTTAAGCAGGAAGTATTAGCTATTATTATATCAGGTACACTGTGTCAGAAATCTTATACAGTAAATCTTATGAAGAAAGAAGAATCACCTGGGATACATACATAATTGATAGTTGATGCATCATTAAGTCTCATAATGTAATGTTTAGTTGTTTCTGAGGTCTTGGTTAGTCATTGTTGTATTTTGACCCTGTTACCTCATTGGAAACTTTACAACTTCTCAACACAGACTTCTACTACTTTCAACCCTTTTCCTCATATAGACGCTTTCCGACGCTTCTGCCGCAGACGGCTTTTTGTAAACATAGTGACAAAAGAAGAAATTGCTCAAAACGAGCAATTTCTCCTTTTGCCACAATGTTTTCTACTTTAAGTCATAGGTTATCCATTCAATTATAGAGATTTTCTATTTTTTGACAAAATATGTTCAAAGTCGTCTGCTGCAAAATTGTCGTATGAGGGAAAGGGTTAACCATTTCCCACATACAGCAAATCTGAAGCTGCCACTTTCAACTGTATTTTAGTAATTTGTTAAAACCTGGCCACAATTTTTCAACAAATCAAAATAGCTTCAGCAGTTTTGGTAGAGGATCATCCAACAGAACAGTCTAAAGACATGTCGACAGTACAGATGTCTAGATAAGGAGAAGTAAACTGGTCTTTTCTCCACAATATCTCTTTTATTTATCAATGTTGTACTTAAATAATCGTCGATTCTTTTGAATACCCACAACGTAGGGTTAGAGGTTCAATGAATGTATATTGTTTTATGGCGCATCGACAGCTAAGGTCATTTAGCGCGCAATTAATTTTAATTATTCATGATCCCTGGGTAAACAAACCAGTAATAGGCTAGAAAAAAGTGCCTTGCCCAAGGGCACTCCACCATGACCGTAGTGCCGCGACTGGGGATCGAACCCGGCACACCCGGTTTCGAAATCCCCGACGCTAACCACTCGACTACAGCGACTACAGATTCCTGGTTAGAGGTTCAAATAAGGAATTTAGAACATGTGAAATGCACCACATCTAGAGCTTATGTTATGTATACTTGGTAGTATTGTCTCAGATATATAGTTGATTGATTGATTGGGGTTTAACGCCGTTTTTAACAATTTCTCAGTCATATCACGGCGGCCAGTTCACCTACTCATGCATTTCCTGGTTTTCTAACACCAGTACTCCACACACCTCAGATATATAGAAAATCATGCCAGTTTTTATGTCAGCATGCTGGTGTGTGCCTATGGAGAAGCAATTGACTGCTAATTAGTTCTAAACAAACTTGACCCCCTGGGATTACTCACAATACAGTTGGAACAGCTGAACCAATATTGGATTGACACATCCTTACCCTTGGACCATTAACCCTCTCCCAAATACAACAAATCTGCAGCAGACGACTTTAAAAACATAGTGACAAAAACCTGAAAAATCTGCATTAAAGATAGCTTAATTGTTAAATAAAGTTGAAAACATTGTGGCCAGGAGAAATTGTTCATTATGAGCAATTTCACCTTTGGCCACAATGTTTTTAAAAGTTATCTGCTGCAAATGCGTCGGAATGTGTCTGCAAGTGTAAAAGGGTTAACAGGATACATTTTTGTATGTACAACCTTTGGATTACATTTAAGAAAAAGAGAAAACATGCTCAAACAAACAAAATGCTCTTTTTTGTCTTTATATCATTTATACTTCAAATTTGATACCGTTAAGGGTAAAGAAACCATGATGATGATGATTGTCCACAATTCTCTGAAGTCTTTGTAAATGAAAATCAACTAATGAGAAATGAGCAAATGGAGAAAATCAAAATCTTTGATATTAAACGATATCCGATATATGCGAGTCTCAATGTTGAAAAGGGTTAAACTGTGAAGAATTGGTTTTATAAGTTTATAATGAGATTTTCAACATTATTTCTGTTTAATAATGTTAAATCTGCCATGGTATTTCACTAACAATGTGGCAAGAGGAGAAATTTCCTTGAAATAAAAACAGCAGTTGGTTATGCTACTGAAGCAAATTAAAAACCATTTTAATTTGTATGAAGAGCAATTTCTCCAATCTTCAAAAAATGTTTTCATCTTGATACCAAAATATAATATATTGACAGTTTTCAAGCTTCTATATTCTTTCATCGAGTATTATCCAGTCAGATGTAAGTATCATTTTTCGGTAACAAGTCAAATTCTGGCAAAAGTAGATCGGTCATTGCAATTCTTGAGAAAATTGTGCAATCTAAAAATATCTGAGTCATTTACTTTCAAGGCCATTCTTAACTGATGAGCAGTTCGAGAATTTCCAGCTCTGTTGTATGCCTGTTTGTCAGTGACAGAGAAAGTATTTAGCTCTTGAAACCCGTTGCCACATAGTTACAACAAACTTGAAGCAATTAACATTGAATTAAATCTGAACAAATATACACAAGAGCACCGCGTACGGCACAGATGCTCGACTGACAGGGAGAAAACAGAAAAAAAAAAATGAGCTAAACAAAAAACCTTAACCGGACGACCATGCCGCCGACGTCAGGGTCATGATAATAGCTCTCGTTTTTTTTCAAAAGTCGAGCTAATAAAAAGTCTATGAATGACTGTACATTTATAAGTATCGGAACTAGTTGAAAACAATATGGTAAAAGGAGAAATATCTCGCTTTGTATTACAATGTTTTTTAAAGTCATCTGCTGGAAATAGTCTGCATGGGTTAACCTACTTGAGTCACCCAGTTATGAAATGTTGCAGAATATGTAATGATGAAAGATGGGGGAGAGAGGATATGTCATTCAACCTTTGTTTTTTACATGTATGTCATCACAATAAAAAAACATTTGTAGCCAAAAGTTCATCAATATGCATGTTATGCTAAACAATTTATAACCAACAGGTCTCTTTGAAATACTTTTGGACTTTTATCCATTTTGACATCAATAATTTGACATGGTGCTTTCAGACTCACAAACTGAAAATATCTTGTGAAAAATTGCAGAATTTTTAAAATTTCATAGTAATTGACTTAGACAGTGTTGAAAACTTTTCAGGATTTTAGGAGAAATTGTGTTAAAACTATTAGCCTGTTTCTTCCTTTGCAAGGGTGTTTTTTAAAGTTGTCTACTAAAGATGTCCACTTGTTGCCAGGAACATTTGGACAATCAATAGGGGTCAGGTCATCTACTGGTCACCCCCAGCCTCCATGTCAAGTTTGAGGGCCATGGGTGCCAGGCAATGTCGAGTTATTACTCAGACAAGCTTTTCGCGTTCAATGTCACCTTGACCTTTGACCCGATGAACTCAAAATCAATAGGGGTCATCTACTGATCAGGCCCAACCTCTAAGTCAAGTTTGAGGACCATAGGTCCAGGCCTTGTCGAGTTATTACTCGGACAAGCTTGGTCAGTGATTTTCACCTGATGACCTCACAATAGTGGTCATCTACTGGTCACCCCCAGCCTCCATGTTAAGTTTGAGGGCCATGGGTGCAGGCAATGTAGAGTTAGGCAATGTTGAGTTATCACTCCGACAAGATTTCGCGTTCAATGTCAGTGACCTTGACCTTTGACCCAATGACCTCAAAATCAATAGGGGTCATCTACTGGTCACCTCAAACCTCCATATCAAGTTTGAGGGCCATGGGTGCAGGCAATGTCAAGTTATCACTCAGACAAGATTGTCGCGTTCAAGGTCACTGTGACCTTGACCTTTGACCCAATGACATCAAAATCATAAGGGGTCATCTACTGGTTAGGGCAAACATCCAAGTTAAGTTTGAGGACCATAGGTCCTGGCATTGTTGAGTTTTAACTTGGACAAGCTTTGGTTTACCGACAGACCGACCTACCGACCGACATGTGCAAAGCAATATACCCCCTCTTCTTAGATGGGAGACTAATAAAGTCAATAAATATATAAAAATGATTAATTTCTTAATTTGCTTACACTTTGCAATAGAAAAAGAAGGCAATTAATAATTTCTACACAATAATTGCTTATTCCCTAAATGTTTACTATACATGTTTGTTTTTCAGATATATATTATCATGGCATTTCCTGGGTATGTTACAGTACTACTGGTCCAATTGTCCTGACACCAGTGAGTAAGTCCTAATATTACCCCACAATCCTCAGCACCAAGCCATGAATACTTGTCAGTCTTTGGCATGACCTGGCTGTTTCAGGATTAAACTTGCACACTCCCACAACTGAAGCACTACATTTCAGAGGCTGTCATTGAGAAGGAGTTTTTGTCAAATCACTGCCTTTATTTAACAATGACATTTCTGGGAGATTTTGGGAGATCGAGGCATAATGTTGGAGACTGAATGATGCCAAAGAAACATAAAGAATTCCCCAGTATTCATTTAGCGTGATATATTTCAATAAACTTTAGTTGTAAAACTTTTAGCAGATTTATACTGGCCTTATATGGTATTTATCCAAGTCATAATAATCTCCTTCCAAAACAGTTGAGAAAATCAAAAATATTGAAACATAATTAAAGCTGGAACAAAATTGCTAAAGATTGGAAAACTTTTTGGAAAAGTAGAGAAATTAATTGCTTGTTTTGAGCAATTTGTCCTATTACCACAATGTTTTCAAAGAAGAATCCTGCTGCGTGAAGCATAACAAGTCTGATGATCTGTATCAGGGAAAGGGTTAAAATAGAAAATAATTCAAATTCAAAGCAGCATAAATCTGTCTGATTCCAAGCTATGCCCAATAAATTGGAATAGCAGCAGGAAATCCAATTGTTATATTCAACCCTTTCCAACAGACAACTTTTGAAAATATTGTGACAAAAAGAGAAGTTGCTGAAGACCAGCAATTTCTACTCTATTCCACAATATGTTTAACTTGCTTCAGTAATTGATACCTACATTTATTAAGAGATTTTTTTATGTTTTTGACTTCATGTTATCAAAGTCGTCTGCTGCAGATTTGCTGTTTGTGGGAAAGGGTTAAGAATAATCAGCTTTGATGTTCGGAACAGTTAATATTAACCCTTTCCCAAATGTATGCAGTTGCATTTAATGCAGCAGACGACTTTTGAAAAGATTGTGGTAAAAGGAGAACTTGCTTATAATGAGCATTTTCCAGTTTGGCTACAATGTTATTATAATATAAACACTATCCAATAATATCAATATAATTATACTTTCATTGATACAGTCCCGGGTTCGATCCCCAGTCGCGGCACTACGTCATGGTGGAGTGCCCTTGGGCAAGGCACATTTTCTAGTCTAGTACTGGTTTGTTTACATGACTAGACCATGAATAATTAAATTTAATTGCGCGCTAAATGACCTTAGCTGTCGATGCGCCATAAAACAATATACATTCATTCATTCATTGATACAGATTTTCTATAGTTTTGCTAAAATGTTTTCGAAGTTGTCCATCCGCGACGTTGCATGTATAAAAAGGATAAAGTTGATATAAAAGGTTTTATATGTAGAACAAGAATCTGACCAACCAAAGACATGAGCTGAAGTGATTTTAGAGCTCTTTTATTACCCTATTTCTACCAAAACAACACTGATAAGGACCATAAAAAGAGCTTTCATGATCAAAGTTCCTATTTTAGATTTTAACATGCTCTGGTAACATATTCGTGTTTTCAGAAAACAATGGCTTAATTTACCCTCTGGATATGTTACATTACAACATTACTTCTGCAATGAATTAACCCTTTCCCACTTAAAACAAATCTGTAGCAGACAACTTTGAAAATATCTAGAATAAAATAAGAAAATTCTTTATAACTGAAGATCTAATTATTAAATAGACTTAAAACCAATAAAATTGTGGCAAAAGGAGTAATTGCTTATTATGAACAATTTCTTCTTTTGCCACAATGTTAAATTCAAGTCGTCTGCTGCAGAGGCGTATAAAAGTGTTTATATTGTGAGGAAAGGTTCAGAGAAAAAAGTTAGTCCTTTACCTGGCATAAGACAACTTTAGAAGCCCATGCAGCAGATGACTTTCGAAAACATTGCAGGAAAAGGAGAAATTTCTCATGATTTGATTTAACCCAGCATAATATTAGCACAAATATAAAAGTAGACAGCAAATGATCCTTCCCAGGCTGGGTTCAATCCAGCTCCAGTTGGCAATGGAGGTCAGTGCCCTCAAGTAGGGCACATTTACCAGCCTGGTACCCTTTAGTCACTCAGGGATCATGGAATGGGCTAACTCCATGACTGTTATATTGACTTACCGATAAAAACGAAAAACAGATTTTCTGTGTGTCAGCATTATTTGATAAAACATTATCATAACTGGGCGTGTGTTCAATACAAATAGTTGATTGTTTTTGGTACTAATTTAAATTTATCATAACCTCTCGTCCATTTATCTTTAATATTATATGTCACTTTTTATGATCAGCTTAACTCTAAATTATCTCATTCACTTAAAACACAGACCCTGCCAGGTTAAATATCCTACATAAAACTTATATCTTCAATAATCGATATCAGCATTACTGACTACAGATTAAATTGTTCTAATGTTTGTGGATTTAAATGATCTTTTTTCTTATTTCTTCATGTGAAACGAAATATTGCGGCTTCTCTTTGATGCTTTAATTGCATCAAACATCCATCTTGTTGTTAGTTGGAAAGGGTTAGAAGGCATCACTTTACAGGTATTGCAAAAACAGGAAAAATAAGCCAGTAGCTCTAACAATCTTTTCCTTTTTCATCCCAATTTCAGACAAATTCTGCAAACATCAGAAAAAGGAAACCCAGATAGAATTGGTATGAGAAAAAGTAGAAAACAATTTTGGTAACAAGAAAACTGCAAGAGAAAGGCAATTTTCCTTTTCCCACAATGTTTTCCACAGCGATCTGCTGCAAGTGTGAAAACTCAGAATGTTTTTTTACAAAACAAGATTAATGAGCCAGTGTAGGGCTATAAAAACAGCAATAATTCTGCTTTGTGATTGGAATTTCCATTCTCAATCGAATACCTGAGTTGATGAACACCTCTTTTTTACATTGCCTGGAATATTTTATGAGTCACTTATTGGATTTTATAGCCAACCTGAGCATTCTATTGACATAATTGACTGTTTTATCTTTGAATTTGGATCAGATGACTAAAATGGTTTTTCTTGATCTAATCACACAATGTTAACTGTTTCTTGGATAACCTTGGATTTTAGATGCTTAATTATATATTTGGCATGAATAATTTAAATTCAGCAAAAACAATATTTTTCCAATTTTCCAGATACACGTATTATAGCATTGCTTTCTTCAGATATTTTCAGAGCAAGTGCAACTAAAACTATAATATCAAGTTAACCGTGGAGACGAGAATTTATATAATCTTTTGAAATAGTGCCAAGAAAACTAAGGAATGCAAGACTGCTATCCAATTGTTCCATGTCCTATTTGTACACACATAGATGTACATTCTTTAACTAATTCATACAATCATGAATATAAGGTTTGTTCATGAACCACTCTTTATCCGTTCTTGAGTTGTGTTCAGGCTTTTATGGACATGCACAGTCCTTGAAGTCTTTTCTTGAACAGTTCATGAATAGTTGAAGAACAAGTTGATTGATTCAAGAAAATGTCAAAGTTCTTAAAATGTTCATAAACTGTCATCATGAATGGTTCAAGAACAGTTGAAGAATATTTCAAGTTCTTGAAATGTTCATGAGTTCACTTCAATTCTGGTTTAAGAACAGTTGAAGAATTTGTCAAGTTCTTGAAATGTTCATGAATTGACTTCAATACTGGTTTAAGAACAATAGAAAGGTTTGTTGAGTTCTTAAAAGGTGCATGAATTGACTTCAATACTGGTTTAAGAACTGTTGAAGAACTGGACTTGAATTTGAAATATACCAAGGTAGTTAACTCTAGCATAAAACACAGGAACTCTTCAACAAGAAGTGAGTAATGTTTACTACTTCCTTTATCTTTTTGGGTAGGAAAAATATGTTTTGGTTCAAAGGCACAGAGAAGATTTTTGTAATTTCTTATGAACAACTTCATGGGCACATTTGGTAAATGTCTTTAATGTTACATTGTTTATTAAATAATCAATACACTGTTTATTAAATAATCAAATTGTATTATGCTATGTCATAAACAACATGTTTATATTGGTGATTTATTAAATTGCCACACATCGAAGAAGCCATGCCTTCATATAAAAAATATTTTTTATAGAATTCTGGTTCAACTATGTTTTTTCTGTACAGAATCTGCAAAGGCTTTCTGTGTTTTCTTCTGTACAGAATCTGGCTCAAGTTCACCCAGACTATTTCGTACGGGTTACCCTTGTAGAACCATTCTGAAATTGTTCTAGAACATACATGGAATGATTCATGAACAGTTCTGGAAAATTTGTACAGGATCTATTCTAGAATTTACTAGAACTGTTACACCACATTTGTTCTGGAACATTTTAAGAACCAAAAGTTTGCTATTTGGCTAAATTTTCGTGTTCTTTATACAGTTAAAATATATGTTGAACCTGTGTACATTCAAAATGTTTTAAGTAAAAAACTGTCTGAATAGATCTGATGTGAATTTTACTTGACTAATAATGTCTTTCCCCCTACGACCGCCTCATTGACCGTCCGTTCGTCCGAAATCATTTCGTTCCATATCGCATTGAGGCCTCCAAGGATGTTCAAATAATTTTATTTTATTTGTTCATGAATTTTTTAAGAATGTGTGTTCATGAACTGTTCACTTCCAGTCATTGAAGTACAAATGAGTCATTGAAATACTTAAGGAAAATGATTTATGAATGGGTTCAAGAACTGGCAGTTATATTGTTGAACCATTCATGAATATATCACAGACATTTGACAAGGAACATTTAAAGAACTGTCAATGAACTGATGTTCATGAATTTTTCATGAACCTTTTTTTAAGAATTGATCAAGAGTTTGTCTACTGCATTTATATTTCAAGGAATATCAAGAATCTTTTATGAATTGTGGATGTAAACCATTCATGAATTGTTCGTGAATAATTCATGAACTTTAACTGATCATTTTGAATGAATGAATGAATGAATGAATGTATATTGTTTTACGGCGCATCGACAGCTAAGGTAATTTAGCGCGCATTTAAATTTAATTATTCATGATCCCTGGGTGAACAAACCAGTACTAGGCTAGAAAATGTGCCTTGCCCAAGAGCACTCCACCATGACCGAATTGCCGCGACTGGGGATCGAACCCGGAACACCCGGTTTCGAAATCCCCGACGCTAACCACTCGACCACAGCGGATTCCTGATCATTTTGAAAATGGAAATCTATATAAGTTAAATTTACAATATTTAAATAGAGTTGAATTCATCTGCAGTAGATGCGTCAAAATGTATTAATAACCCTTGACTTTCATAATCTGCAGCCTTGTTTAGATGTTTTCGAAGTCGTCTGTTGCAAATTTTGAGTATGTGGGAAAATGGTTAAACCGAATATGTACTCATCAACCCAGAAATTTATTCTTGTTTAGATATATAGATGTTTCAACCTCGAGAAATGAGACATGCTCACCATGAGCAATTTCTCCATTTACCAAAATGACCAAAAACCTTCCATTTGTTTGCATCCGTGAAAAGAATGTACAAACACACCAGTGTTCCATTCAATTGACTTTTAGCTAATAAAGAGGCAGAAAGGGATATAACTCATAATGGAGTAATGCAAAGATCACCGAATTAGTTCCCTTGTAACAGTATATTGCACCAACACAGAATATAAGCAGATAATACTATGAAAACACTTTTGGTGCATATATATTTATCTATTTTTAGAACTGACATAAACATGAACCTAGATTGGCTACACTTTTAGGATATTCACAACAGTTAAAACTGAGACCAGCTATCTGGCATGCAAGTGAACTTGGCATCCAAGTAAACAGTTGAGTCCACATGAATCTTGTCACAAGATTTATTTTGCCTCACTCAGGTCCATATACGGGTGAATAAACAACTCTTTCCCCAAGAATACCTCTCTTTAATATTACTTAACCAAATCCTATGTTGTGGGTAATTAAAAGAATTGTTTCAATGGGACAATTCTTTTCAATACCTCCCACCATCATGTTTTATGGTTAAATTTATTTATTTATTGGGGTTTTACGCCGCTTTCAACATTATTTCAGTTATATCACGGCGACAGTTCACTTATTCATGATCCCTGGGTAAACAAACAAACCAGTACTGGGCTAGAAAATGTACCTTGCCCAAGGGCACTCCACCATGACCGTAGTGCAGCGACTAGGGATCGAACCTGGGACACCCGGTTTCGAAATCCCCGACGCTAACCACTCGACCACAGCGGATTCCTTATGGTTAAATAATGTATAAGAACATGAAATACCCCCTTTAACTAGAACTCTACACACATAATAACATGGCTATCTTCCCCAAATTAGAGTTTACATCATGTGTTTCCCAATTCTGAACTATTTGCCTGATAGGATAATTTTGGAGCTGCCTGCTTTGAAAACAGCTCAGAACCAAAATGTGACATACAGAGAATTGGAAGTTAACCCTTTCCCACATATGACAATTCTGCAGCAGACGACTTTGAACGTATTTTGTCAAAACATAGAAAATCTCCATAATTGAATGGATAACCTATGACAAAGAGGTAAATCATTGTGGCAAAAGGAGAAATTGCCCATTTTGTGCAATTTCTTCTTTTGTCACTATGTTTTCAAAAAGCTGTCTGCTGCAGAGGCGTCAGAAAGCGTCTATATGAGGGAAAGGGTTAAAGTTTGACAATGAGTTTGAAAACAATTTTCCTTTTCTAAAATGTTAAAAAGATGCAATGCATCAAAACTATTCTGTATCAAGGAAAGGGTTAAATTGATACCCTTATTCTTAAAACTACTAGTGTCATAGAAACAGAGAATGACCTACCTGTTAGATTTGGGTCAATGGAACAATCCCCGATTGAATCATCACCAGATATCGTGCTAATCTGTGACGACTGCAGTGATGTGATAGATTTGTGCACTAAACGTACATCCAAAGAATTTGGCGGTTCAGCCCTTCCATTAACTGAAATTTCCTCATCATGTACATCACCATTAGTCGTTTCTGAATCAAGGGAGCTCACTCTAGGAGACACTTTTATGGCTTGTGGTTTGGTAGTGGTCTCCCCTATTCTTTGAGGTGTCCGCTTTTCCTTGAATTTCTTATACACATCCTTGTCTGATTGTCCTGTTTGTTCAATGGATTTCATGTATAATGAGGAATTTGGTGCTTTCTTTTGGCGAGCGCCTTCTGTACTGCTCTCTAGTTGATTTACATCTTCTATTGATGAATCTGACTTCCTACCTGTTTTTGGTTTAAATATCTTCATCAAGGACCTTCTCAGCTTACCTCGCGACAAGTTTGAAGTGCTTGCATGCTTACCATACGATCCATCCAAATCGTCACCTGGGGACAAGCTTGTTGAACTTGCTGTGGACAAATTACCTTTCTTATTCTTTCGCCCAAGATGTGGTGACAATCTTCGAAAGAAATTGCCAATACTGGCACTGATGGACCTTTTTGAGGGTGTAAGTCGACTTTTGGCGATCGCTTCATCATTTTCTAAAGGCAGAGAGTTCCGTCGCTCATCTGACTCTGAATTATTTTTACTCCGAGGTCTCTGCTGACTTAAATTGGGAGATCTTTCTTCCATCATAGAGTCTGCCTTCTGTTTTATTTCGTCGGAATAATTCTGTTTCATTGCCACTCTATAACTGACACTGTGATCATGATCGTAATCCTCCTTAATCACAATCTTAGATTTTCCTTCACGATAATAGGACTGCCCATTCTCTCTGGGTGACTTAGATCCATACTCTGTAGTACACTTATTTGCAGTACCATTAGGTGTACTTGTTTTAACACTGCTATGATTATTACTTGTCCTTGTCTGCGTGATTGGACTCTCCTTTTCACATGATATAGGGTATTCCCGTACTATTTGCTGTGAGAGTTCACGCAACTCTGATGAGAAATCTCGCTGACTAGACATATCTGATGCCAATACAGAGCTATTTAGAGATGAATGTCTTGATAAACTGTTGTTATCACAATCAGATAAATTTGTCACAATGCTATCTTGAGTTCCTGATTCACGAACCACAACCTTTTCATCATAAGTCACATGTTTCCTTCTACCACCAGGACTTTTTGATCTGTTACGATTTCTGCCTTTCAAACTCGAAGTGCAAGGACTCGTTGACCTACTTCTATCCCGTCTATGTCTCGAAGCTGGCACGACGGCACTAAAACTTGTCTTATACGGTTGCGGGATTCGAGCACTTATTTCTTCCTCCTCGTAACTTATGTCACTTGAATAACTGTTTCTATTTGTGTCTCTTGCTGGACTCCGTCTACGGGTCAATCTGTCACGGATAACATGCGATACTTGATCTACTTCTCGACTATCTAACAGCGATGTAGGGCCATGGGAACCCATAACGTCAGCCAAGTCTTATCTGGGTTCTCTCCCTTACACAAAACATCCTGAACAGTTTCCTGAAATGAGAGAGCAATAACAATATATGAGCCTATGAGTAAAGTATTGATCCGAATCAGCTTAAGCATGCCGCGCAGGTTAACCCAGACAATTTTCGCCTCCTGATGATTTTCTGTTTCAGGAATCATTACTCTATACCTCTTTCCCCCCCCGATACGGAATGTGTCTTGCCCAGATTAGCCTGCGAAAACTGCTTAGACTGATCCAGGTCGATACTTTACGCAGAGGTTTTCTGGTTGAGTGGCTTAGATATATATTATATCATCCTAGGTACCCAGGCTATTCATAACATATATGATACCCTGGGCAAATTGGCTGTACTTATGAATAATTTATGAGGTGAAATGCAGCCGCTTGATTGGCCGCATGACACAAACTTCATGCGATACGAAAATTACAGTGTAGTTACGGAGGAAATCGTGGTGCATGCTTTACAAATTCGCTAGCCAATTTACCCTGGGTAACATATATTTTATGAATCGCCTGGGTACCGAGGATGATATTATATAAGATGTCTCAACCATGTTTGTTTGGGTAAGGATACACATAAATTACTCATTATACACAGCTTCTTGTCTGCAACAAAGTAGCAGCAGACGACTTTGAAAAAAACATGGTAACCAAAACCTGAAGAAAAAAATAGTTTTATTGTTAAATAAAGTTGCAAACATTGTGGCCAAAGGTGAAATTGCTCATAATGCTATTGTGTCTGCAGGTGGGAAAGGGTTATACACAGCTTCTTGCCTGCAACAAAGTATTCTATTGTGTCTCTAAATCATATAACAATTGTTATTGATTGTACATTCTCATTTGAAAGAGTCTGGAAGTTCTTAACCGAGGCTCATTAGGCCATGAATACATACAAGTTGCATGAAGCCTGTGCAAACAGTGAAGGTCTGTGCAGGTCTGTGCATCAACACAGTCCACTCAGTCCTTCATTGTCCGTTTAGTCCTACATCAACTTTTGACAAAACACTAGAAGTGTAGCACCACTGTCATTTCGCCAATGTGTTTATTTAATTCCGTCGAATGAAAATGTAAAATGAAATGCTATAACATGGTTCCATGTATCAAAAACATTGTTCGAGTTAATCCACATACAACTTAATTAAACAGACAACTTGAAAATAATTACACAGAAATGTAACCAATAAACAAAAGTATAATTATTGAAGTCAAACAGATTTTGGAAATTGAGAAATTTCTTCTTTTGCCAGACCATTTAAAAAAAAGTTATCTGCAATTTGGATACAACTTCACACAGACGATATTTGCGCCTGTTGTTGCAGACGACTTTTGAAAACATTGCAATAAAAGGTGAAATTGTTCAAAACGAGCAATTTCACCTTTTATTGCAATATTTTCAACTCTTTATGATTATCAATATAATTATTTCAGTTTTCTAGATTGGTGAAATTGTTCGTCTGATGGTTGTAAAGCAGACGATCTATGAAAAGCCATGTGAAGTAACAGGTTAAGGGAGACAAGGTGAGAGTTTTCTTTTCCTGGAACATAAAAAAGATTGAAGTGGCATCCATCTAAACTGTTGCCAACAATTCCAAGTTATTTTTTAACACCTTGTTGAACAGTCAAAGTTTGAAAGCCAATACTAATCATAAAGTGCTCTTACATCACTTTAGTGTTAACACTTTCCCTCACCTCTGCAGCAGACGGCTTTTTGAAAACATAGTGTCAAGAGAAGAAATTGCACAAAACGTGCAATTTCTCCTTTTGCCACAATGTTTTCCACTTTTAGTCATAGGTTATCCATTTAATTATAGAGATTTTCTACTTTTTGAAAAAATATGTTCAAAGTCGTCTGCTGCAGAATTGTCGTATGACGGAAATGGTTAACACTGTACCAAATTCAAAGGCAACATTTTAAGACTTTCAAATTTGGAACAACATTTACAAATTATGGTTTATCTTTTTTATCACAACAAAAAAACAACATATTGATTGCATTGTGTGATACTACAAAATTGGATTGCTTTTCAATTACTCTGTAAGTGAAAATACGCACATAAAGATTATTTCTCACCCCATTAGACAACTGTGAGTTCCAATTTTAACATATTGCAAAAAATGAATTACTGACAAGGTAAAAAAGTGTGAAACAGATAAAAATGGTCTTCTGACTTAAAACCCTTACCCACATACGATATCTCTGCAGCAGACAACTTTGTAAACATACCCGTAAAAAAATTGGAAACTCCCCTTAAACACTTTCCAACATACAACAAATTTACAGCCGACGACTTAGAAAATATGGCTACAAAAACCTGAAAAATGTCCATAAAAAATAGCCTAGATATTAAATTTAAAAAGTTGAAAACATTGTGGCTAAAGGAGAAATTGTTCATCATTAGCAATTTCACCTTTGCAGGCCACAATGTTTTCAAAAGTAGTCTGCTGCTATTGCGTCAAAATGCGTCTGCATGTGGGAAAGGGTACTTTGAAAGAACAACATTTACAAGAGTCATCTTATGCTGTTCATTTCACTTTTCTTTAATACTTGGGATAATGTAAAGCACCATTTCTCTCACTAAAAGATTGACCTGTCAGGTTTGCGGTCACATCATCATCAAAATCAAACATGGACCGAGATTCTCACAGCTTTCCCAAATTGTTTAACATTTTGAAAGGTCTTAAAAATCCATTCCATATTGACATTTGAACAATCACAGATGGCGCAATTTCTACCTCTCTAAACGATGTTTTAAATTCGCTGACAGAGAAAACTTTTGACACATCTTCAGGAAGCAACTTTTGAAAACACAGGAAAAATGAAGAAATCGTTCAATCGAGCTATATCCATTTTCTTCGAAATATTATCAACTTTTTGACAAAAACGTTTATTCAAGTTGTCTACTTCAAATACATTTGATAAAAACATCAAATACTTGAAATATAAGTTTAATTTAAGACAAAGTACAAAGCATTGTAATACTAATTCCTCCTTTTCTCACACTGCTTTCAAACATTGTCAGCCACAAAGATGCCAAATGTTATCTGAATCTCTAAAAGATTTTGTAGATAATGAAATAAATGAGTAACAAAATTTGGTAAATACCTCTTCTTACACCCTCCAGAAATAAACAAATTCCTTTTATTCCTGGCAACAGTTTGTTAGTTAATGGAGAAAGGCCTGAATAGTAAATTCCAGGAGGTGCACACTTTAAGGCTTATCAGTTCCACCAGAAACCAGCCTTGGGGAGAGCCAGGTATGCCATATTATCCCCTTTCACTAATGAGCTGTTATTCTACTCCCCATAACTTGATACCAGAAGGCTAAGCACATACCTTTACATACCCATTATCTGACAGTCAGTTCTTATAGACTTTTCTAAATTGAAAACATCTAAAGAAAATGGTAGGATGTTTTAAACAACGTATTTATTTCAGGTGGAACAGAAAACATTGCAGGACTAAGGGACAAATTCTGTAACCCAATTTAATATCAAAAGTTGTGAATTTTCAAGAGTATTACTACTTTCTTTTTCAATAGGTTATTTTGATAAAGATAAACTATTAACCCTTACCCACATACAATTTTTTTGGAGCAAACGACTTTGAAAACATCTGGACAACAAGAAACCGCTGAAGACGGTAAGGCCGCATTGTCGGCAATTTGACCTTGAAATTTGACAAACCAAAGTCAAGGTCAAAGTAACCATAGAAATCAATAGAACTTGTTACTGGTTACCTTCAGGCAAAGTTTCAAGTTTGTAACCCTTTCCAGTGCTGAAATTTTGCCTCGACCTGAAACTTTAACCAAAATGTTGACAGACCGACAGACAGACGGACATCACCAATCTATAGACCGGAATTGCTAAAGCAATCCGGCCAAAAATGTGAACAGTCTCTGAAAAATGAAAATAATATTACTTAATCAAGTTGAAAACATTGTGGCAAAAGGAGAAATTCCTTGTTTTAAACAATTTTTACTTGTGTCACATTGTTTTCAAAATTCGTCTGCTGCAGAGGCATCAGAAAGCGTCAATATGTGGGAAAGAGTCAACGAAATGACAGTGTATTTTATTCAATGGTTTTTGAACACTACTTTCAACAGTATGTCAGTTTCATCACGGAATATCCGGAGTAAAATAACCAGTACTTCAATCATTGGTAAATTGTTGGAATGGAATAATTAACCCTTTCCCTCATATAGAAGCTTTCTGACACCTCTGCAGCCGACGGCTTTTTGAAAACATAGTGACCAAAGAATAAATTGCTCAAAACGAGCAATTTCTCCTTTTGCCACAATGTTTTCCACTTTTAGTCATAGGTTATCCATTCAATTAGAGATTTTATATATTTCGACAAAATATTTTCAAAGTCGTCTGCTGCAGAATTGTCGTATGAGGGAAAGGGTTAAACCTTTTCTACATGCAGAGGCATTTTGGGGCATCTGCAGCAGATGCATTGTGAAAACATGTTTGACAAAAGCACACAATGTTTTCTCATCAGTATAATTAACACACTTTTATTTATAGACATTGTTTAAATATTGTTGCCGACAATTAAAAGCTGTACATCTCCTGTAGCTTTGTTGCATGTTGGAAAGGGCAATTATTTTTCCCTGATACGCCATCAGGTTTGGGATGAATGATATAACAGATTACCTAAAGAAACCATGCATTTGTTTACCTGCAGGATGTTTATTGTAGAAATCAACAAGCTTTTTGTAAGTCAATTCTTCAACTCTTAACCCTTTCACAAAAACAATAAATCTACAGCAGACAACTTAAAAAGCATATTTGCAAAAACGTGAAAAATGTCCATCAATCAGGGTTTAATAATTAAATAAAGTTGAAAACATAGTGGCAAAAGGTGAAATTGCTCATCATGAGCAATTTCTCCTTTTGTGAAAATGTTTTCAAAAGTCGTCTGCTGCAGAGGCATATGTGGGAAAGGGTTAACCCTTTCCCTCATATACACGCTTTCTGACTCCTCTGCAGCAGACGGCTTTTTGAAAACATAGTGACAAAAGAAGAAATTGCTCAAAACGAGCAATTTCTCCTTTTGCCACAATGTTTTCCACTTTTAGTCATACAAAATCTCTATAATTGAATGAATAACCTATTTTTTCATCAAATATGTTCAATGTCGTCTGCTGCATAATTGTCGTATGAGGGAAAGGGTTAAAGACAAAGGTGACGAGGTGTTTTTCAAAGTTTTATGATTGTTCCATTAGAAGCTTATGTCATGTAAAATGTCAAGGTCAGTAAATGAAAGCATCACAGATAGATGGACAGACAGCCGGTGGTGAGGTTATCTGTATTCACCCTGCAGAGGCATGCAGCACCAAAAAGTAACATATCTGGATTTTTTTTTATAAAACTTTTAATGGTGTTGAAATCATCATCGGAAAATGTAAAAGAATTCAAGTGATCTGCTGGAAAAAGGCCATTAGATGCTGTTCCAAATGATTGTGAAGGTAACAAGGTAACAGAGAGTAGTAGACTAAAAACATTCAGACACATTATTTAAATCCTATGTTGTGTATCACTTACAACAAGCTTACAACTCAGTAATAGCTTTCAAGAGAAGTGATGATTTCAACAGTTCAAGCTGCTATCTTAAGCCTTTGGCACCGGGTTAAAACACATTTGGGGGAAAAAAATAGATAATTTTATCTCAATCAGAGTTCTGGAATTTCTAAAAGTTCAAAACAATAACAAACATCAGTGCAAAACTCTCAATGATTTCTTACCTTTTTCCTCTCGTCTTTTAAATTATTTAAAAGAAGACTGTGTTTACTGTTGTGTTTTTTAAAATATGTTTCAAGTGCACTGTTACGGCTCAATGCTCCAATTTATTTGTAGTGCCTGCTAAAACTTTTATTTAACCCTCCCCTTTCTCACATGTAGCAAATCTGCAGCACTGTGAAGACTGACAACATTTATTCCAAAATATGGTTACTCTCTGAAAATGGTAAAACTAAGTATCTGTATGTAGGAGATGTTAATTTTTTTCTTTCATGTTTTTTCATGTACATTGTAATTTACTTTAATCACTATAGAATGGACAACAGCCATAGAAGAGGACAACAGCCAACACACAAACCCAATATCCCATAGATCTGCCTTTTTGATCATGCCACACCGAGGCACAGGTTATTATGTTCTTTACTTGTAACAAATTCCTAAAGGTAGATAGACAACCCAGTGGGGTATGAATCTCAAATCTAGCATAATCAATCTGGAATCAGTTAACAAGGTAATACATGCAAGTAAAAACATCTGACATGGCCGGCCCTCACTCACAGAACAACAAACATTCAGTGCAAAGAGGGCCTTTCATCTGCCCTAATGTTTACGTCATATGAAATATTTGGATTTGGCTGTATTAAAAAAACATTTAGGGTAACTATTAATTATTTTGATGTAAGAGTTAAAAACATTGTGACAAAAGAATAGAAATTACTCATTTTTCAAAAATGCGAAATAATTGCAATACACCATTTTCCCCAAATGATTTTTTCATCCCATGCAGAAGCGTCAAAATACATTTCTATAACCAAGAAAGCGGATTGCTCCTTCCCCATCCTGATGGTTTGAATGGTGTTTTATGCCATTGTTCAGTATTAATCAGTTATATGTCACATGTTTCCTAAATAAAATTCATACTGGTACTAGAGCTGAGCATAATGCCATGAAAGCCAAAAGTGTCAAAGCCACTACCAGTGTTTCATTTTGCTGCGCATCCAGAGACCCAGACTCATTAAAATGTCAAAAAATAAATGTATTTATACATTGTAAGACCCATTGTTTTCCTAAACAAGGGGGCCATGGTGGCTCTGTAATGCTTATATGAGTACCATGGATTTGCAAATTATATTCGAAGAAATATTTTGAAAAACAAGATTACATTTAAAGTTTCATCGAAATATCTTTCATACTTTTGGAGTTATGGTCCTGAAATTGAAATATAAAGTCTAACAAGGGAGATAACTTGAAAATTATTCACTATAAGTTATGTTTTTTGTGTAATGCACTTCCTTTCTTTAATATCTGTATACATTTCAAGTTTCATCGAAATATCTTTAGTACTTTTTGAGTTATGGTCCTGACATGGAAATATAAAGTCTAACAAGGGAGATAATTTGAACATTATTCACTATAAAGTTATGGTTCTTGTATTATGCACTCTCTCTTATTGATATGTATGTTTATTTCAAGTTTCATTGAAATATATTCAGTACTTTTAGATTTATGCTCAATGCAAATAAAGTGTGACGGACGGACAAACGGATGTGACGTACAGACAAAGTGACAACTATATGCTCTCCCTCTGGGGAACATAAAAATAAACCTCTTGAGTGTTCACAAGATGTTTCTTAAATTTGGGCTAAATACGGAGGATGGGAAGCTTTTGAAATGATATGATCCATCTTTGAAGATATCATCAAGACAAACATTCTGACAAAGTTTCATGATGATGAAGTAAAATGTGGGGCCTTAAGCTTGTACCAGATTTTTCTTTAAATTGGCCTATTGACCTAGTTTTTGACCCGACATGATCCATATTTGATCTTATAGCCGAGATATACTCAGACAAACCTTATGAGGAAGCTTCAACATGCTTAGGTAAACAATTTGGCCATTGAAGACCAACAGATTTTCCTTAAACTTGTTCTAGTAACCTAGTATTAGGCCAATATGACCATAACTAAACTTGACCTGGATAGCATCAATATAATTATACTGAAACAGTTTGATGAAGTTTGGATGAAAACTGGCCGCTAGAGTAACAACAACAGATGGTCGCTGGACCAAATTTCTCATTTAATTAAGGTATAATTTACTGTGACTGAATAAAACTACCCCTGCAAATATAACAAACATGTGAAAAATAAGCATAGCCATAATTTAATATAACAAGAGGGCCATGATGGCCCTGGATCGCTCACCTTAATTATACAATGTACTGCAATGCAAAACACATCAAGACAATTATTCTGAATGCAACCTCCACAGTGTTAACAAGATTTAAAATAGCAGCCAAATTGTCAAACAGATCTAAACTGATTTTGAGACTAAAATTTTGATATTTTGACCCAGAGACAAGTGTAGATCTGACAAAAATAATAAGTTGTTCAATATTTTTATATTTTGACGTTCATTTTTCAAAAAAGTACATGTTTACGTACTGGTTATCTATGTGTTGTAAATCTCATGATAAAGCTTTGCTTACGACTAACAGTATATAGAGGTAAATGGTAAATACAATATCGCTGACAGTTTGCAAAGCTATTTTGAATGAATTTCCCTGAATTATAATCATGTATCCGCGCAATATCTGGGGAAATATTGGGTCCCATTCTTTGACTCCTATTGTTATGCTAAGACGAAAAGTTGGCGTAGGCAAAATAAGAAATCGTTAATCCGGAAGATTCGCAATCCGGACTTTTTTCTCTGGGAACCAAAGTGTCCGGATTAACGAGGTTCGACTGTATATTGTTTTACCTGATATGACCCATATTCCAACATAGACTAGATATCATCAAGACAACATTCTGTCTGACAAAGTTTCAACTTGCTTAAAGTAAAAATGCGGCCTCCGGAGTTTGAACAATGTTTTCCATTATTGACCTTGTTTCTGACCCAATATGACCCATATTCGAACTTGACCTAGATATATTTCAGACAAACATTCTGACCAAATTTCAAGCTGCGGCATCCAAAGTGTTAACAAGATTTTCCTTCAATTTGGCCTAGTGACCTAGTTTTTTACCCTACATGACCCATATTCGAACTTGGCTTAGATATTATTTAGATAAACATTCTCATTAAATGCCAAGCTGCTGTAGCAATAAATACGTCTTCTACAGAGTTAACAAGATTTTCCTTCAATTTGGCCTAGTGACCTAGTTTCCGACCCAATATGACCCTTATTCGAACTTGACCTAGATATCTTTAAGACAAACATTCTGATAAAATTTCAAATTGACCTAGTGACCTAGTGACCTATTTTTTAACCCAACATGACCCATGATCGAACTTGATTTACATATCATCATGCTCAAGTTAAAAATACAGTATCCATAGGGTTAACAAGATTACCCTTCAAGTTGGCCTAGTGACATAGTTTTTAACCCAGCATGACCCATATTCGAACTTGGCCTAGATATCATTCAGCTCAACATTCTGACCATTTCAAGCCGCTGTAGCAAAACATGCGGCTTCTACAGAGTTAACAAGATTTTCCCTCAATTTGGCCTAGTGACCTAGTTTCTGACCCATCATAACCCATGTTCGGACTTGACCTACATATCATCAAGACAAGCATTCTGATAAAGTTTCAACATGCTTAAGTTGAAAATGTGGCCCCTACAGTGTTAACAAGATTACCCTTCAATTTGGCCTAGTGACCTAGTTTTTAAACTGGCATGACCCATATTTGAACTTGGCTTACACATTTTTAAGACAAACATTCTGAAAAAAATTCAAATTGCTGAAGCAAATATTGCAGCCTCTGGAGTGTTAACAAGATTTTCCTTCAATTTGACCTAGTGACCCATGTTCGGACTTGACCTACATATCATCAAGACAAGCATTCTGATAAAGTTTCAACATGCTTAAGTTGAAAATGTGGCCCCTACAGTGTTAACAAGATTACCCTTCAATTTGGCCTAGTGACCTACTTTTTGACCTGACATGACCCATGTTCGAACTTGACCTACATATTATCAAGACAAACATTCTGATAAAGTTTCAACATGCTCAAGTTGAAAATGTGGCCTCCAGAGTGTTAACAAGATTTCCCTTGTTTTTGACCTCATATGGCCCAGTTTCGAACTTGTCCAAGATTTGATGGAGATGAATGTTCTGATAAACTTTCATGAAGATTGGATGCAAAATGTAGCCTGTAGAGTGTTAACAAACTCAAATGTTGACGACGCATGCCGGACAAAATGTGATCACAATATCTCACCTTGCACTTCGTGCATAGGTGAGCTAAAAACAAACAAACAGCTGACCAGATTAATTGAAGATGTGAAAAATAGTCGACTGAGCCATTCAACTTATCCATGTGTAATATGCACAATGGACTGTATAGTTTGTTAAAGACCAAGAGATGGGTTGCAGTTATCCATGGTATTAAAAGTTTCCCATGTTAAATCTACTGAAGTTAAACTCTGGTTGTCTATGTCATGAACAGTTCTATCAAATAGGCTTAAACTTCTCTAACAGTTAACTAATTCATTTGTTTTTTCTTCCCTGGGCCAGAACATCTCAGGAGAGATAAATAAATAACATAACAATGGCTTCTTTCATTCAGTCAAGTCAATAAACATCTACTTGTCTGCCTGAAAAACACCTTGTTAACCCTTAACCTACGTCCTGATATATCTTTCTATTGCTTTGAAAACATCTGCAATAGAAAAGTTCTGAACAAAACTTGCCTATAGATATAAGTAGTTTTGAAACTAATGGTAATAAAAGTATAGGAAGAGGATAAGAAGTTTCTACTTTCATCACCATGTTTTAAGGAGCTGTTCACAAATCCCCTGTTAACTATTTATCTTATATGATATTTTCTGTGCATGAACAACATCGGACATTTCAATATAACATCAGAAAAGTTGCAAGTATAATTTAGATTCAGAGTAGAAAGCATTGTGTGAAAAACCCTCTTTCCTGCAATGTTTTCATAAGTTGTCTGCTACAACGGCATCAAATGTTGCCTGAATCAGGCAAAAGATTCATTTGCTTGGGGAAAAAAAAATCCAGAAAATATTTCCTGTTCTGCAGCTCATCAGTGCTGTGCTTACATAATTATAAGATCCTGATCAGATAAAGAGTGAAAACAATACAACAAGTTTTCTGTTGTTTGCTATGGAGCTCAAAGAAACCACTATTTCTTGGCAACTCCAGACCAGTTATCATCTTCTTCAACACAGACTGATAAGGCAGCTACTTTATCACCTTCAAACATGACTTGCTCTTTCATTATCTTTAAACATGAATTGGTCTATGAAATAAAATCTACCAAAGTAAATAGGTTAATCCATGAGCCATATGACTATTGACATCTCTGCAACAGACAACGTAAGAATATATTGTTGGGTTATTTTTGCTATTCAATTATGTATCGACCAAATTACCTACACTTCCAATTTTACAGACATTTATATAGTTTTTCTCATATGTTTTTTCAGTACAGGTGATTAATAAACATTCCCCCATACAACACATCTACAGCAGACAGCTTTGAAAACATCTAAGCATTACTATTGAATGAGGCGAAAACATTGTGGTAAAAGCTCCTTAAGCGTCTGCATGTGGGAACACATTAATATATCACACTTGGCAAATAATTTATTGATTGGCTGCTGATGATCCGCAAAAACCACACTCATTATTGTTTTTTATCTGCATTTTCTATTGTTAGTACATCGATCAGCTATCTTCCAATTCCCACAGACATGAGATGCAATACCTATATTTATTTAAGTCTCACAGACCAAGGCTGGTTTCGGACCTAAAACCACCTGCTGTTGAAATTGAATAGCTAGAAAATCAATACTGGCTTCCAAGATCAGTCGGATATTTTCTAAGAAAAGCATCATCTATATACAGCACTTGATATCAGATTAAATTAATTATACCCTCCCCTCACGCCTCTCTGTTTTGATGATGGGTAGGTAATATAGATAAAATCTTCAAGAGAATTTATAAAATACAAACAGACACAGTATCACAGGTGATTGCTCTCAATAACAAATTAAACAATCACTCCTCAATTATTCATCCCAACACAAACCCCCATATTTCATAACCACATCTGTTAAATAACATAGTTGTAACTGATAAATTGTGAAATTACAATTTCTTCAATAATAATATCTCATTCAATGAAGAACATCCGCAGCAGAGAACTTAAAAAAACAAGATGTGTTTGTGAAACACTGATGCCCCCCAATGGCAACATCTAGGTCAAAGGTCAAGGTCGCCAGGTCAAAAATGTTGGTACTGACAGAAAGGTCATGTCACAAGGAATACACATGTGAAATATGGTAGCCGTACCTGTTATGGTTCAAAAGTAGTGGTCAAGGTTAAAGTTTTTTTTCGAGAATGGCAACATCTAGGTCAAAGGTCAAGGTCGCAAGGTGAAACATTTTGGTACTGACAGAAAGGTCATGTCACAAGGTATACACATGTGAAATATGGTAGCCTTACCTGTTATGGTTCAAAAGTAGTGGGGAAGGTTAAAAAAAAAATTGAGAATGGCAACATCTAGGTCAAAGGTCAAGGTCAAAAATGTTGGTACTGACAGAAAGGTCATGTCACAAGGAATACACATGTGAAATATGGTAGCCGTATCTGTTATGGTTCAAAAGTAATGGCCAAGGTTAATTTTTTTTTTCGAGAATGGCAACATCTAGGTCAAAGGTCAAGGTAGCAAGGTCAAAAATGTTGGTACTGACAGAAAGGTCATGTCACAAGGAATACACATGTGAAATATGGTAGCCGTACCTGTTATGGTTCAAAAGTAATGGCCAAGGTTAAAGTTTTTTTCGAGAATGGCAACATCTAGGTCAAATGTGGTCAAGGTCGCAACGTCAAAAATGTTGGTACTGAAAGAAAGGTCATGTCACAAGGAATACACATGTGAAATATGGTAGCCGTACCTGTTATGGTTCAAAAGGAATGGCCAAGGTTAAAGTTTTTTTCGAGAATGGCAACATCTAGGTCAAGGTCGCAACGTCAAACATTTTGGTACTGATAGAAAGGTAATGTCACAAGGAATACACATGTGAAATATGGTAGCCGTACCTGTTATGGTTCAAAAGTAGTGGTCAAGGTTAAAGTTGTTTTCGTGCAGACAGGCCAAAAACTACATCTAGGTCAAAGGTCAAGGTCGCAAGGTCAAAAATGTTGGTACTGACAGAAAGGTCATGTCACAAGGAATACACATGTGAAATATGGTAGCCGTACCTGTTATGGTTCAAAAGTAATGGCCAAGGTTAAAGTTTTTTTCGAGAATGGCAACATCTAGGTCAAAGGTCAAGGTCGCAAGGTCAAACATTTTGGTACTGACAGAAAGGTAATGTCACAAGGAATACACATGTGAAATATGGTAGCCGTACCTGTTATGGTTCAAAAGTAGTGGTCAAGGTTAAAGTTTTTTTCGTGCAGACAGGCCAAAAACTACATCTAGGTCAAAGGTCAAGGTCGCAAGGTCAAAAATTTTGGTACTGACAGAAAGGTCATGTCACAAGGAATACACATGTGAAATATGGTAGCCGTACCTGTTATGGTTCAAAAGTTGTGGTCAAGGTTAAAGTTTTTTTTGTGCAGACAGACAGACCAACAGACAGGCCAAAAACTATATGCCCCCCGAATCGGAGATTCCGCGGGGGCATAAAAAAACATTCTTGAAAATTCTTCTTTACAACCTATTTTCAAATTTCAATGTCCTTAAATACCACTTTGAATATTTTCTGTTTTATCAAAACATTTAGTTTTCTTTATATTTGGGGTTGACGCTAATAAATTTCCAACGGTTGATTATGATCCCTGGGTGACAAACCAGTAACAGGCTAGGAAATAATCATTGCATTTATTGAAGCGCACTCTAAATAAAAACTAGAACTATCACTGGATGTGATTAATACCCCCAAACGCCGCCCTGATAGGAAAGGTTGTGAAATATTTAGAAACCCCACCTTAAAAGGACAATGTTATGGATCGGGTTATTCTTGTTTTGTTCATTTTTGGATAACAAAGGGCAATAACTCTGTAATTATGTAAATTAGAGTTATGGTTCTTGTACACTGCACTTCCTCTGATTTTGCTCTACCGTTGTATGTAGTTTTATTAGATTCCATCTGTTAGTTATTAAGTAATTCTCCGGACAAAAAAAAGTAACAAAGGGCAATGACTCTGTATTTAGGTAAAATAGAGTTATGGTTCTTGTACACCGCACTTCCTCTCAATGTGTTGTATCATCCTATGAAGTTTTAATAAATTCCAAGAATTAGTTTTAAAGTTATGCTCCGGACAAGACTCTACGAACAAGAAAAAGTAACAAAGAGCAATAACTCTGTAAATATGTAAATAAGAGTTATATGGTTCTTGTACACTGCACTTCCTCTGATTATGCTCTACCATTGTATGCAGTTTTATTAGATTCCATCTGTTAGTTATTAAGTAATTCTCCGGACAAGAAAAAGTAACAAAGGGCAATAAATCTGTATTTAGATAAAATAGAGTTATGGTTCCTGTACACCACACTTCCTCTCAATGTGTTGTATCATCCTATGAAGTTTTATTAAATTCCAACAATCAGTTTTAAAGTTATGCTCCGGACAAGACTCTACGAATAAGAAAAAGTAACAAAGGGCAATAACTCTGTAATTATGTAAATTAGAGTTATGGTTCTTGTATACTGCACTTCCTCTCATTATGCTCTACCATTGTATGTAGTTTTATTAGATTCCATCTGTTAGTTATTAAGTAATTCTCCGGACAAGAAAAACTTCGTTTTTTGGGGGTATAATTAAAGATTACTACAATGTACTACATGACCAATCAAATCTACACCAGAATGGATCACTTTACTTTTCTTAAACAAACTTACAAATACACAAGGATGAACTTAACTAATAGTGTCGCAGCAATTCTATTGAGTATCTACAACAAGGGTTGTAATTTTTGGAGAATAAGTCTTTTTTCCTTGCATGAAATTGATACTCAAGAAATTTCATGATATTATTTTATTGATAATATCTGAAGAACCCAATGAAACGGGCATGCCAGACAAATAATATTTTAGGTACAATTTTATTAATGCATCATTATTTTGTGAACAAGAGCACTTGATTTTTACCCTTTATCATGTATATTTTTGTTTAGCTATTTGGTGGGAAGTCATTAAATGGTGTTTCTATGGGGGATAATTTAAACAGGCCAGAATGAATTTCTGCAGTATTGATTGGAGAGGAATTACCAGTAATTAGATATTGAAATTCTTCAAGATAATTACAGCTTGATGATTTGCAAATAAAGACATTAAACACAATCCCTGGGCCATGAAGAATTGTTGCAGGCAACTTTAGGAGTATCATTATTGCTACATCTTAAGATTTTATGTATTTTGGAAAACTTTGATGAAACACCATCATTATTTCGTCGTCCTCATTTCGTCGTCCTCCTGACTGATCAGAAATATTCTTTTTGTAAAATTCATAATTCTGCATGCTGAGCCTAGCTTGAATACATTCTAATTACCAGCTTAATGCATGGAGAAATTAACTAGACTGTTAATAAAGTAACAAATCCAAGTATGATTCATAAAATAACTTCCTCGTCTCATGGGCTGAACCGAATGTTGTTTGTGGGTAAGGGATAATGCATAATGGCTTCTCTTTAAAGCATTTTTAAGTCATTGTGAACTTTGCTTATGCTTTTCTTGATTCAGGTTGTCAATGATAACTTCTATAAACAGTATTTGAGTTATGTCATTAATTTAAGTACCAGCCCTACTGGAACGCTTAGCAGATTAATTTCAGTTATAAGTAAATCAGTTATTTGCAAGTCCCTGAGCAGTTTTTAAAAAAGCCTAGTTTTCCATCTTGAAGGACTTTAAAAATAAGCAACACATAAAATGACGTTCCCACAATAGAAAGTAAACCACCAATAATGCAATTATACATTGTTTGCTAAATCTGACAACTTTAACAGACTAATAGTGTTATTTGTACTGGTTCATCAAACTGGCAATTTTGGTAGCCCAAGGTCACTGTCGTAAAATACATGAGATTTATTCTGTTAGAAAAGGGGTCTGTATAAGATGATAACATACATCAGGGGAAACTCTGTCTTGTTGCTTGACTGGTGTACATGCATGCAGTGCTACCTGAGATCGTTATTACTTTCCTTGAAATGTTACTGGGTCGGAAGTATTTCTAATACATATATTTTTACACCCATTTTGTCAGAGCATGGCGCCACATGCAATTATCAACATATACCAATTCCAAATCAGGGTGGATTTCTTTTCAAAGAAAGGGATAATTTTGGTATATATCATATACATTCAGACTCAAAGGGTCAGAAGGTGTTTAATAACTGAGTTAGGCCATAAAATACCATCAAAGATCCAATTTCTATAAAATTATTGTACAATTAGCTATAACTTTTATTGATCTTGACCCAAACAACATAATTAACCATTTTCTTCTGAAGAGAAAAATGTAATTGGCCGCAATTTCATGGTTCACGTACATGACCAACAGAAAAACTTATTGTTAACCCTTTCAAATTTGAAGCACTGTAGAAAAGAAATTGTAGCAAATGGAGAAAAAGCTCACATTGAAACAATTTCCTTTGTTTACCATGTTTTAAATTCAATAAAGTTTCTGCATTCACTTCGTAAGATTTAGCATATTTTTGCATATCATGTTTTCAAAGACATCCACTACAGACTTATTGTATATGGAAAAGGGAAAAGCCAATAAAGGACTTTAACTATGACCACATGAATTGGTTCCCTCAACTTTTGTATCCTCTAAAGACCATTTCACTCATTATTACCAACTGCGTAATGTATCGACCAGATCAGCCTGCGCTGTCCGCGCAGACTGATCCGGCCGACACATTCCGTCAAGACAGATCTATATTTGTATGGTGTATTATGCAACTTTCAACAATTTTTCACTGTAATCAGTGCGTTTCCTTGGTAAGGAAACTACCAGGGGCGTAGCTTTGCAATAATCAATGTGTAGGCCGTCTCGTGAGAAAATCAACATTGTGGACTCTGCTTAAAGTATTGACCCGGATCAGCCTAAGCATGCCACACAGGCCTACCCAGATAGACACTTTTCGCCTCCTTTAGATTTTCTGTTTCAGGAATCACTACTCTATACATCTATCCCCCTAAGACTGTGCTGTCCTCGCAGACTGATCCGACAGCAGCTGCATTTTGGGGCATTTTGAGAAAAAATGTGTAGGCACATGCCTACAGGGAGCTACGCCCCTGACTACTACTGGTCTATTTATCCTGACACAAGCCCCATTAAGTTGTAATGCTTAGACCCAGCAATCATGAGCACCTGGTGAAGGAGAGACGTCATGTCTCCCATTTTTTCAACAGGACCGGGGAACAAATCTTTGACCTCTGGCATCCGAGGCTGTTGCTCTAGCACTACGCAACTAATTAAGTCATTTTATAGGATAAGAGTGTTACTACATTGTTACATCAAGGGCTGAAACTCTGGTATTTACAAACCCTTATGATTATCACTTGCAGACTGACTTTCTAGCATCTGCAGCAAACAACCTTTGAAAACATTTTGGCAAAAGGAGAAATTGTTATAATGAGCAACTCCATATGTTTTAAAGTATTCAATAATGAAATCCCTGAAGACGGTAAGGCCGGATTGTCGGCAATTTGACCTTGAAAATCGACAAACCAAGGTCAAGGTCAAAGTTACCATCAATAGAACTTGTTACTGGTTACCTTCAGGCAAAGTTTCAAGTTTGTAACCCTTTCCAGTGCTGAGATTTTGCCTCAACCTGAAACTTTAACCAAAATGTTGACAAGACAGACAGACAGACGGACAGACAGACGGACGGACAGACGGACAGACCGACATCGCCAATCTATAGACCGGAATTGCTGGAGCAATCTGACCAATAAAACTGTCGTTTAAAGAGATTTTCCATATTTTGCCTGAAACGGTTCAAAGTAAGTCTACTGCATATATATGTTGTATGTGGGAAAAGTATAACTATGTTGATGCCAGAATCAACCCTCACAGGAGACCTCAACTTTTCGAGAAACTGCAAATCTGCAGCAGACTTTTATTAAAATTTTTAGGCAAAATTTGGTAAATTTTTATATATATATATGAAAGAAAAGTGATTGAATACGGTTGATAACATTGTGGAAAATCCAGAAATTGTGAAGAACAATTTCTCCATTTGCAACAATGTTTTTAAAAGTATTTTGCTGCAGAGGCCTATACAAGTGAAAGGCTTAACCCTTTGCAGCAGATGAATTTTGAATACATTATGGCCAAAGATGAAATTGCTCTTGATGAGCAATTTTCCTCTGGCTACAAAGTTTTCAACTTTATTTAACAATTAAGCCATCTTGTATGGTGATTTTTCAGGTTTTTGTCACTATATTTTAAAGTCAGCTGCTGCAGATTTGTTGTATGTTGGAAAGGGTTAAATGGTTTAATTCAGAGCCTGAAACCCTAACACTGAACTACAGGGACTCACTCTCCTCTATAAAGTTATACGCAAATAAAGTAGACAGAACATGAAAGCAGCCAGTCAGTCAGTGTGTCAACTTATTGCATTTATATCCTTTCTAGATTTATGCTCGATCATAAGTATTGTCATAGGAATGTCTACGTAACAACCTTTATCTCATACTTTTTAAACTTATTTTGTTTCTGGAATATTGTATATAAAACCCTTTCCTGAAATGGTATTTTAAGAGCTATCTCGTTTGAAAATATGAGGAAATAAACATGTAATAATCTTTAAAAGATGAAATATAGTTTTGATACAAAATTGAAAAATGTATAGGAAAGATGAAATAGGTCATTGTTTTTTAGCTAAAATTCTTGTTCCAACAATGTTCTCAAAACTTATCTGCAGCATTAAAATCAGCAACCCCATGCAACTTAAGGCCTACAGCCCCATGTTTAAATTCTGTCTTAAAGCTCAGACCCTTATATAAATATACAACAGTGGGTCTGAATGTTTCATATAATATATCAATAGTTAACATTTCAAGTGTTAAGTTTTAATATTACAATGAAAAAATTACAAGGCATTTATTAAAGTCACATGAAAATGTTATCAGTCAATTCACATGAATGAGCAAAGAGTAACATTTGTCTCCAGGTCATAAAATATAGATGAATCATATCACTTATTAATGGAAAGTATCACTTTACCTTTACCAAAATACAGACTACTTAAGTAGACCATCGATTGATGGATTGTTTGGTATTTTATATTGCTTTTGTAACAGTCCTAAAAGATCCGACCTGATCAGGGCTCGAACCTTTGACCTTTGAGTCCGAAGGCGAAGACTCTACCACGTCTCTATTAAAGCTAGCTCTATAGCAAGGCAGTATAAGTGTCCTCTTATACATATACCTAGGCTACACTTTCAACAATATTTCAGTTATATCACGGCATTTCCTGGGTAAGTTACCAGTACTACTGGTCCATTTATCCTTACACCATCCAGTCAGTCAGTATGCTTAACCCTTTCCCACTTGCAGACGCATTCCGACGCATTTGCAGCAGACGTCTTTTGAAAACATAGTGACAAAAGAAGAAATTGCACAGAACGTGCAATTTCTCCTTTTGTCACAATGTTTTCCACTTTTTGTCATAGGTTATCCATTTAATTATTGAGATTTTCTATGGTTTGACAAAATACGTTCAAAGTCGTCTGCTGCAGAATTTTCTATGTGGGAAAGGGTTAAAGCCTGTAACCCTGAGGGCCAAGGAGGGCAGTTTTAGTATCTGGGGTTGTTTACACTCGCCTTTCGGCATAAAGCCATTTGGTGAGCAATTGCCAAGGAGGGCCCTTACTACCAATTTATATAGTCTTTGGTATGAACAATCTGGGGATCAAACTTGCGACCTCCCGCACCGAGGTGGATGCTCTACAACTACACTACCGAAGCAGTTTGACCACTGGAAGCCTATGCAAGAGAATGTCTAATGAAACAGTGATGTAAAATGTTTGCAACTTCTCCTTATTCCACAATAATGTTTTACTCCGCATCCCGATCATGTAACTTCTAATTTTCCATGTAACAACTTTATTCAAAGCAGAAGACACATACACATAATCAAATAAGCTACATGGTTAAAAACAGAATTTATTTTTCAAACCATTTCTTTCTGATTGACCATTTTTCAAATAGTTATCATGACAGATTGTGCCAGCTTGAAACATTTTACCAGAGTTTCTGACAAATGTTAAGCTTATTTGATTGGATTTCAGTTTTTCCAATCAATCAAATGTACTAGGTCTTTCCGAAAATTCACAAAAGGTGATTGTGACATTAGCTTCATTTTTTCTCCCAACAAAAAAAAGGAAATTTGATGCGCTTAACCCTTTCCCTCATACGACAATTCTGCAGCAGACGACTTTGAACATATTTTGTCAAAAAATAGAAAATCTCTAAAATTGAATGGATAATCTATGACTAAAAGTGGAAAACATTGGGGCAAAAGAAGAAATTGCTCGTTTTGAGCAATTCCTTCTTTTGTCACTATGTCTTCAAAAAGCCGTCTGCTGCAGAGGCTTCAGAAAGCATCTGTACGAGGGAAAGGGTTAAGACCAGTTGCATTGAAAAGATGTATCAAGAATGATCCACTGGTTGCCATTTCATTTCATTTGGAAATTATAACTCAATTGTCTAGCCTGTCAATTCTATAAATGGAAGTATAATTATTGAACAGAGTTGAAATCATTGTGGCAAAAGGAGATATTGCTCATTATGATCAATTTTTCCATTAGCTACAATTATTTCAAAAGCCGTCTGCTGCAGAGGCGTCAGAAAGCGTCTGTATGTGGGAAAATGATTGAGCGAGCTGTAGTTGAAATGATATAGGTTGTAAACACAATCTGTACCCTAATTAATGTAACAACACAAACAGTGACAAAGCCCTGAAAGTTCAATACAATAGAACTTGTTATTCTTCGTATTTGTCCATTTTGTAAAATGAATTCAGTAACAATAATTGATGCACAATGTTTTTCATGTCATCTGCAGCTTATTTATCCCTTTTCCACCTTCAAACACATTTTGAGGCAAAAGCAGCAGATGACTTTTGAAAACAATGTGGCCAAAGGTGAAAATGCTCATAATAAGCAATTTTCCCCATGGCAACAATGTTTTCAACTTAATTTAACAATTAAGCTATCTTTTATGGAGATTTTTCAGGTTTTTGTCGCCACATTTTCATAGTTGTCTGCTGCAAATTTGTTGTATGTGGGAAAGGGTTAAACTAATAAAATCATACCAGAGAATGGATTTTACTCTTTCTCACATAAAGAAGCTTATAGATGCCTCTGCAGCTGGCGACTTTTGAAAACATCGTGAAAAAAAGAAAAATTACTCATCATCCATATTTTCTCCTTTTGCCACAATGTTTTCAACTCTATTCAATAGTATTAATGCATTTATTTAACCCTTTCCCTCATACGACAATTCTGCAGCAGACGACTTTAAACATATTTTGTCAAAACATAGAAAATCTCTATAATTGAATGGATAACCTTTGACTAAAAGTGGAAAACATTGTGTCAAAAGGAGAAATTGCACGTTTTGTGCAATTTCTTCTTTTGTCACTATGTTTGCAAAAAGCCGTCTGCTTCAGAGGCGTCAGAAAGCATCTATATGAGGGAAAGAGATTTACCATGTTTTTGTCTAGCTGTCTTTAAAATCATCTGCTGTTGTTGTATATGCGAAAGGGTAAAACAAACATGTCAAATATTCACATCATTAATGCTTTTGGCAGAACCAAACAATTCTTATATCTACATGCTTTCTGGTAATACCCTTATCATTGCAACTGGGGGGGGGGGGGGGGGGGGGGGGGGGGGGGGGGGGGGGGGGGGGAAGAAGAAAGGCAGAGAATCTGTATAAAGGTAATTTGGTGCAACTAAATGTAACTAAGTGCACTTAAAACGCTTTCTGACCCCTCTGCAGCAGACTGCTTTTAGAAAACATAGTGACAAAAGAAGAAATTGCTCAAAACAAGCAATTTCTCCTTTTGTCACAATGTTTTCCACTTTTTGTCATAGGTTGTCCATTCAATTATACAGATTTTCTATTTTTGGACAAAATATGTTTAAAGTCGTCTACTGCATAATTGTCGTATGAGGGAAAGGGTTAAGATTGAATGAAACTTAATCCCCGATATATATATATGACATTTGATACTTCTGAAGATGGGGATATTAGAAAACTTCATAAAAAAAGAAAAAATTGCTAAAAATCAAGAAATATCTCCTTTTGCAATATCCATAAAAGAACATATATTTATTGAAGAATAGAGTGAACAATTGTGTCAAAAGGAGAAAATGCTCATCATGAGCATTTTCTCCTTTTGCAGCAATGTTTTTTGAAATGTGTCTGCTGCAGTCTGCCAGATAGATGCTTCTATATTTGGGAAAGGGTTAATAATGGAAAGAGTTCAATCGTGACAGAAGGATGTGCATAAAAGAGATGTTACTGGATTTATTGTAAATATATCAGGCAGTGGTACCGTACCCTGTGCACTGTGGTGCATTTTTCCTAGATAACAACAATTTCACCGGAAATCAGTTGGCATTTACCATTTCATCCTTGCCAGAATCAATACAACATTCAACAAATAACCTGATTATTCTATTGGTAGACTCAAAAATCATCTGAAGCAGAAAATTGGATGTAAGAACAATCATTGAAAATGAAAATCAACATAAATTCAATTTTTAGACATAGTAGTAAATATTGTGAGAACACAATTTATGAACATTATGTCACAATGTTTTTAATTGATGTTTTCTATATATACAAATTAGGTATCATGTTTTTGTATCTCAGGGGGAAAGTTACCCTCTGTAGAATGTATCCACATCAGGAAAAGGGTCAACAGGGATAATTGCAAAGATATCAACTCTGAAAAGTCTGGTTGATGCTCCGGGACAAAACAAACCTAAATGTAACTAGAACTATCACGGAAGATGATAAATACCCCCTAAACAGCACCTTGACCTACACCATAACTTAACAAGAGCGCCAAATGTCACAAAATACGCCCGTCCTGTTTTTTCCTGTCACTTAATTAAGTAAAGTGATAATTGGACTTCAACTTGTACATCAGGCAAATTTAGAGAGCAGAAACTGTTAAAACAGTTTTGGCAATTTCGAGGGACATAAGTGTGTAGTGACTAAGATAACGAGGTAATTTATCGAACTTGTCCAAGATATTATGCCAATACACATTCTGACCAAATTTGGTGATGATTGGACAAAGGCTTCTAAAGTTATTGAGCTGACATGACCAATTTTAGGTTATTTCTATAATTAAAGAGCGATAACTCTCGATTGACCAAAGCAATATGGCTAGTTATTGAACTTGTCCGAGATATTATGCCAATACACATTCTGAATAAATTTGGTGAAGATTGGACAAAGGCTTCTAAAGTTATTGAGCTGACAATCCCAATTTTAGGTAATTTCTTTAATAAAAGGGTGATAACTCTTGATTGACTAAAGCGATATGGTTAGTTATCAAACTTGTCCGAAATATTATGCCAATACACATTCTGACAAAATTTGGTGATGATTGGACAAAGGCTTCTAAAGTTATTGAGCTGACAAGACTAATTTTAGATAATTTCTATAATTAAAGGGCAATAACTCTTAAGCGATATGGCTAGTCATCGAACTTGTCCGAGATATTATGCCAATACACATTCTGACTAAATTTGGTGATGATTGGACAAAGGCTCCTAAGTTATTGAGCTGACAAGACCAATTTTGGGTAATTTCTATAATTAAAGGGCAATAACTCTCGATTGACTAAAGCGATATGGCTAGTTATCAAACTTGTCCGAGATATTATCCCAATACACATTCTGACCAAATTTGGTGATGATTGGACAAAGGCTTCTAAAGTTATTGAGCTGACAACATACTGGATGCCGCCCGCCCGCCGCAGGTAAAACTATAATACGATTCGGTTTTTTCAAAACGGGCGTATCAAAAGGCCATAACTCTGTAAAATAACATGCAATTGTAACTGCTATAGGATATGCACATCTCCTCTTGGTATAGATGCTTCATGTAAAATGTTATTGAATTCCACCCAGTGGTTTGTAAGAAATAGGCCGGACAAAATATGGCTTCCGACCGACCGAACCGACCGACAGACAGTCAGCCCGACACAGAGACTCCTATATACCCCCTCTTCTTCGAAGGGGATATAATTATTACATGAGCGGAATAAGACCAGCCTGCAACTGCATGCTAAAGATCTAAATTGATGCTGTTTGACATATAAGCTTCTTGCAACTTTATATAACTGATTGACAAACAGTGCTGGCTGATCTGGATACACAATGATCACAAATGCCTTAACCCTTTCTCATATATAGATGCTTTCAGAGGCCTATGCTGAGTGAGGCCGAGTAGACGACTTTTGAAAACATTCAAAAGTGTCTGCTGTAGATTTGTTGTCTGTTGGAAAGGATTAAAGTTAGTTGCAGAATGCTAACTCATCTACTTTTTTATCTTTCTGATATACTTGTTTAGGATCAACAATTTATCATTGAATATCATTCTCCATTACTAACATGCAACATGCTTTATTAATCATTGACTGCAGAAATCTTTTAATCAACATTCAACCTTAATTAATAGCAAATTTGTTATAATTGAAAAGATATCATGTTTGTTATATATCAAAGAAAATAATCCAGTTTTAACGCTTTAACCCTTTACCTCATATAGACGCTTTCTGACGCCTCTGCCACAGACGGCTTTTTAAAAACATTGTGACAAAAGAAGAAATTACTCAAAACAAGCAATTTCTCCTTTTGCCACAATGTTTTCCACTCTTAGTCATAGGTTATCCATTCAATTATAGAGATTTTCTATGTTTTGTCAAAATATGTTCAAAGTTGTCTGCTGCATAATTGTCGTATGAGGGAAAGGGTTAACTTTGTGAACCAATTTTGTGAAGCATGTACCAGCAGTATATTAGAGCAGGGTGATCAGCCGGTGCATCTGGGTATCTGCACGACTGAGCATGCTCTATACTGTTGGCTACCCAACTCAACTTTTATCTTGATATTCCTAAAATTGGTTATAGACTCTTCCAAATGAGAAGCTGGACAGTGAAGTCTATTTTAAAATGTCAGTTTGGAAAAGGTTTAAGTGGATAATGCAGTCTCATGCTTTTTGAAGAATTATTTGCCCATACAAAATATCTGACATTGCAGTCCCAACATTTTTGGAAGGTGATTATTATGTAATAATCTTCTTCCTATGGGATTGCACACTGACCTTAATGGAATATGCCCTATAACACACATCCTCTCTATAAACTATATGATCTCTTCATACATACGCTAGTCAATATAGTTCGCAAAAATCAAACTAAATTCATACTTAAAGTGTTTTCATGTACAATCAGTTTGATGTAGAAACTGGTTTGGACAATTAAATTTTCAAATAATTCATGTTTTTGTGGCTTTGAAAATTAAAATTGATTTTGATTTTCCAAATACACATCTTTCTGTGGTAAACATTGTTACCTGTATATTCTTACGCGCCACGCTTTTGTGAACAACACCGATACACCGGATCTGATATACATTACACAAACTAAATCAATTTGAGGACATACCGTGTCGTAAGGTAGTTTCCCCAAAATATGCTAATCTATCCTTAATTACGACTTTCAGTTATATTCTTTATATTTCCTCTAGTATATTCATTTATAGGTTTTTACATCAGTTATATATATATTATATGTATATATATATTTACTAATTGAAACGATGTGGGAAAAAAGGAAAAAATCCCTCTCAGATATTTTCAAAATCGTCTGCTGCATTTGGAGTCCTGGGATAAATTTCTTATGTTTTGTCACAATGTTGTCAATAGTTGTGTGCTAGGGAGAAGTGTTAGTTATCTGGTAATTCACGAATGGTGTGTTAATTCTCCCGAACGACTACTCGACATAATATGTATAAGGGTATTAGGGGGGCATTCGAAATGGTAAATTACAGAATGATTATATAAAAAGGATTGATTGATTAGGCTTTAACGCCGTTTTCAACAATGGTTCAGTCATATCAGGCCAGTTCACCTATTCATGTGTTGTCCGTCTTTCTCACACAAGTAATCCACACAACATTCTTTCCAAGCAACTCGCTTCTTTTCCAAATAGACTGTTAGCCCATTGATGAAAGATGAATGACGCTTGTCATAATGACAGAAAGAATGATGGCTGAGCTTCGATTCGAACTTACAACTGCTGGATTGACAGCCCGCGTCGCTACCGACTGATTTACCGGGGGAAAGTTGAAAGATGTGGAAATCACTTTTCCTGAATTGGTATGGTAAAATCGAACTCATGCATACTGGATAAGTACCCTAACGTGTTGCCTCTTTAGATATTGTAGCTCTTGAAACAAAATGTTGTGGGAAAAGAAGCGCTTTGGTATTAATATGCATTGGGTGTTTTTTTTTAACTATTCGTTTCAATCAATCAGATTTTATCCGAATATCTAATTGTTTTAAATTGTAAAATATTTGGAAGTGTTTGAATCCACGCTTGACGCGTAATACACATCAAATAAAATTATTTCTATAAAAATCTGATCATCGTGAGATGTCATGATATTATTTAGATTTTACAACACTTTCTTAATGTTCTTGTTATGTGAGAATTGATTTAAATTGAGGGCACACCTATACTTAAGTAAGCTTTCATGCAAGGAGAAAACATTACGTTCTACGTTGTATCCTCATTCAGACACAGTTTATCGAACATTGTTGCAAATGTAAAATTAATTCATGTTTTCATAATGTTCATTCATAGCACTTGTATACGTTCATTCATAGCATTTGTTCACTTGTGAAAAGCAAATTTGAAAGACAGTGGCTATCATAGATTTTTTTATGACGAGCAAGTTCTCCTATTGTTACAATGTTTTAACTATATATTTATGTTCTCACTTTTGTAATGTTTAATATGAAATGTACTTGCTCTTCAAATTTGGAAGAAATAAAGAATATCTATCTATATATCTTTGTCCTTATACAGACGCATAGAAAGATAGCATTAGCTATTGACGGATATGACTGAATGTTATTCTTTCCTGTACATTTCTGTCTAAATATGAAAAAATGCTTTCTATATTTTTTACAAATATTTCTCTCTATATTCTTTACCAAAATATATTTTGTTTCAATGCAATTTCTAAATGAATTGTATGTATGCAATACTCCTCAATTCTTGACAGTGTTTGCTAACCTGTAACTATTGTGAATATAATATAATGTCCAGCTGTCAACAATTTTGAAGTTTTTATTCTTTCTTTATTATTGTATTCTACTGATAAAGGCGTTCTTCCGAAATTATATAGTATAACCGTATAAACTAAACAACAAGTGTTTGTGTTTTTTATTATATTTGTTTGATTTATTCTTTTAATACAATTTTACCTATTCCGAAACTGCAGCAAAATAAAGAAGTTTTTAAGACTTAAATTCTTTCATTCATTTACTTTCCAACATATTTGCTCTCGTTTGTTCCTATCCGTATATCCTAGCCATGATCTGTTCATACCTTGCATACAATTCATTATCCCATCTGCACCTGGCTGACATTACTCTAAAATCACCTTCCAGCAGTACTTTCAGTACTTTGATTGAAGTCTTATTTGGCAATACAAAATATCTGACATTGCAGTCCCACCATTTTTGAAGACTTATTTACCAATAAAAAATATCTGATATTGCAGTCCCACCTTTTTTGAAGACTTATTTGCCAATACAAAATATCTGACATTGCAGTCCCACCTTTGTTGAAGACTTATTTGCCAATACAAAATATCAGACATTGCAGTCCCACCTTTTTTGAAGACTTATTTGCCAATAAAAAATATCTGACATTGCAGTCCCACCTTTTTTGAAGACTTATTTGCCAATAAAAAATATCTGACATTGCAGTCCCACCTTTTTTGAAGACTTATTTGCCAATAAAAAATATCTGACATTGCAGTCCCACCTCTTTTGAAGACTTATTTGCCAATAAAAAATATCAGACATTGCAGTCCCACCTTTGTTGAAAACTTATTTGCCAATAAAAAATATCTGACATTGCAGTCCCACCTTTTTTGAAGACTTATTTGCCCATACAAAATATCTGACATTGCAGTCCCACCTTTGTTGAAGACTTATTTGCCAATACAAAATATCAGACATTGAGGTCCCACCTATGTTGAAGACTTATTTGCCAATAAAAAATATCTGACATTGCAGTCCCACCTTTTTTGAAGACTTATTTGCCAATAAAAAATATCTGACATTGCAGTCCCACCTTTTTTGAAGACTTATTTGCCAATAAAAAATATCTGACATTGCAGTCCCACCTTTTTTGAAGACTTATTTGCCAATAAAAAATATCTGACATTGCAGTCCCACCTTTTTTGAAGACTTATTTGCCAATAAAAAATATCTGACATTGCAGTCCCACCTTTTTTGAAGACTTATTTGCCAATAAAAAATATCTGACATTGCAGTCCCACCTTTGTTGAAGACTTATTTGCCAATAAAAAATATCTGACATTGCAGTCCCACCTTTTTTGAAGACTTATTTGCCCATATAAAATATCTGACATTGCAGTCTCATCATTTTTGAAGACTTATTTGCCAATACAAAATATAACATATTTGACTTAGATACATCTGCCAATGAGACAATTCATGACAATTTTGTGTGAAAATTATATATATTTTTCAAAAAGATAAAATTATCTTTTCTTATAATGCATCTATTAATTTTCCACTAGTGTTCTTCCAGATTTCTATACTTTCCTTTAAATATTTTGAAAAATATTTTCGTTTATTGACCTAGTTTCTGAGCTAATATGACCCATAGACATTTTTAAGACAAACATTCTGACAAAATTTCAAACTTCTGAAGCAAAAATTGCGGCCTCTAGAGTGTTAACAAGATTTTCCTTCAATTTGACCTTGTGACCTACTTTTTGACCCAACATGACCCATGTTAAAACTTGACTTACATATAATCAAGACAAACATTGTGATAAATTTTCATCATGCTCAAGTTAAAAATACAGTATCAAGTGTTAACCAGATTTTCCTTCAATTTGGCCTAGTGACCTAGTTCTTAACCGGGCATGACCCATATTCGAACTTGACCTTGATATCTTTAAGACAAACATTCTGACAAAATTTCAAACTGCTGAAACAAAAGCCTCTAGGGTGTTAACAAGATTTTCCTTCAATTTGACCTAGTGGCCTAGTTTTTGACCCAACATGACCCATGTTCGAACTGAACCTACATATCATCAAGACAAACATTCTGATAAAGTTTTATCATGCTCAAGTTGAAAATGTGGCCTCTAGAGTGTTAACAAGATTACCCTTCAATTTGGCCTAGTGACATAGTTTTTGACCCGGCATGAACCATAATCGAACTTGGCTTAGATATCATTCAGTTCAACATTCTGTCAAAATTTCAGAAAAAATGTGGCTTCTACAGTGTTAACAATATTTCCCTTCAATTTGACCTAGTGACAAAGTTTCTGACCCAATATGACCCATATTCAAACTTGACCTAGAATGTTTTTAAGACAAACATTCTGACAACATTTCAAACTGCTGAAGCAAAAATTGCGGCCTCTGGAGTGTTAACAAGCTTTTCCTTCAATTTGATATAGTGACCTACTTTTTGACCCGAATTGAACTTGACCTACATATCATCAAGACAAACATTCTGATAAAGTTTCAATATGCTCAAGTTGAAAATGTGGCCCCCAGATTGTTAACAAGATTTCCCTTCAAATTGACCTAGTGACCTAGTTTTTGACTTCAAATGGCCCAGTTTCGAACTTGTCCAAGAATTTTCGGATAAACTTTCATGAAGATTGGATGCAAAATGTAGCCTGTAGAGTGTTAACAAGAGCAAATGTTGATGACGCACAACGCACGACGCATGAGGGATGGTTGCCGGACAAAATGTGATCACAATAGCTCCACCAGGTGAGCTAAAAATACATTTTTTTTATGCATAATACCTATCACAAAATGATAATTAATATCCACTCAAAAACCCCAAAACATACTGATCCTAAACAACAGAATCTCATGTATATAAATGATATTATGATCCACCACACATCTGTATGACCCTTTCCCTCATGCAGACGGGTTTTGACACATCTTGAGTAAACTGTTTTTTAATTCATTGAGCCAAAGGAGAAAGTACTCACAATTAAAAAAATTCTCCGTTTGTCTCAATGTTTTCAACTGTTTTCAATAATTAAACTTTCCTTTATAGATACATGTATCTTCCTTATTTTTACCTGAAAAGTTTTCAAACTGGTCTGCTGTAGATATGTTGTATGTATAGGAAAGATGGGGTTAAATAAATCACAATATTTGAAATACCTCGACCTCCGAAAACATGTACCAAAAAGCTCAGCTGTCAGAACTTTAATATTTCCACTATCTTTCTATCTGTCATCCAAAAAACCATTAACTTCCCAGAATTTAAATTAATAGCTACACACAGCTGGTTTAAAAAATTGATTTTTTTTTTTATTGGTGGACAGTCGCTGACTTTATTTATGGCCTGGAGTGCATGAATGACCCGAGTCAGCATAAATACCAGGACCAGGAGGTGACAAGTCATGGAGAGTGCAAAATTATCCTAACTTAACCCTTTCCCTCATACAACAATTCTGCAGCAGACGACTTTGAACATATTTTGTCAAAACATAGAAAATCTCCATAATTTAATGGATAACCTATGACAAAAAGTGGAAAACACTGTGGCAAAAGGAGAAATTGCACGTTTTGTGCAATTTCTTCTTTTGTCACTATGTTTTCAAAAAGCCATCTGCTGCAGAGGCGTCAGAAAGCGTCTATATGAGGGAAAGGGTTAATAATGTAATAAGTTGTAGTTAGATCCTTTAACTGGATTCTGAGAAAGTATTGAACTGCAGCTCGGTAAACACAATCCAGGAAATCTACATAAACAACCTTATGATAATATAATAATACATAATTTATGCTACATTCAAAAATAACTCTACACAACACTGTTCATCCAACAGAAGTGATTGAAAAATGCATTAACCCTTTTCCTCATGTGGACGCTTTCTGACGCCTCTGTAGCAGACGACTTTTGAAAACATTGTGACAAAAGAAGAAATTGCTCACAATTGTTGTATACGTGTGGGAAAGGGTTAACCTTTGAGGTAGGGGTGACTATTGAGCCCAAAAATCACTATTGCGATAGTATTGATATTCAGAAAGTACTATTGCAATAGTTCAACTATTGCACACTTAATATTGCGATGCATTGCAATACTATTACTTTTATTGTAATGTTCAAATATGTATACTTAAGTATAATTACAATGAAATAAAAATATAAAAAAGAGAACTGTATTGTTTATTTTTAAGAAAAGTCACATAGCTGTTCACAGAGCAGACTGACATGAAGATGAACTGTCCCGTTTTGACAGTGTACGAGCAGACGACAATTTTCTGTTTTTCTTTCATAACTTCCAAATTTTTCCACTAATATGCCTTCTGCCATTTGGGGTAGAAAACCACGCTTTCTTTTAATTATGTATGGGGTTTTTCGCTTTTATAGTGACATTTGATTCATTTTTAGGAGACGTTCGTTGCGTCTCCGTTGATTTAGACGTGAAAACAAATTTGAAAAGGTTAGACATTTTGCGATCCTCTGGAAGATAAACAGTCGTAAACCGGATGTCGTAAACAAATTTACAGGATGTCGTAAAAAGAAAATTGAAACTTTTAATATTCCCACAACAGTGACTGTTTATGAATATGATGTGATGCATAAATTTACAACTAATGTGTGTAAGTTGTTTGTCTTTTAAACACCGCTTATTATTTCATAAAGGGAACTCATCAACTCATAATAATTGTACAGCAATCGGTGTTATAAATAGCTCCATTGGGAATAACCCGTAAGTGCGTGCGCATATTCTATGTAAACATATCCGGTTTACAGAATTCATTTGTTTACTCTCTATCGCAAATTCTACAGCTTAAACTCGACATGTTTGATTTAATATTGACACGATAACATGTGGTATTTGTCTCAGAATATATTTCTGAATGCCACTTGCTCGATCGGACAACTGACGGGGAAAACAACTTGTCCGATCTCGACTTTCACTTGCCCCTGTTAATGTCGAGCCCTGCGGCTTTGTGCATGTACATGAACTATCGAAACTATCGATAGTTCAAAACACTATTGCCGATAGTTATCGATATTCAGTTTTACAATCGATGCAGTACTATCGTCCTCGTCACCATTGCAATATATCGATAGTTCGATCTATCGTTACAGCCCTACTTTGAGGTCCCTTTTCCCACATACAACTAATCTGTAGCAGAATGTAATATCTCCATTAACCCTTTCCCTCATATAGAGGCTTTCTGACGCCTCTGCAGCAGACAGCTTTTTGAAAACATAGTGACAAAAGAAGAAATTGTACAAAACGTGCAATTTCTCCTTTTGCCACAATGTTTTCCACTTTTTGTCATAGGTTATCCATTCACTTATAGAGATTTTCCACTTTTTGACAAAATAAGTTCAGTCGTCTGCTGCAGAATTATCGTAGGAGGGAAAGGGTTAATGAGTGACTAATTATTAACCGGAGTTGAAAACATTGTGGCAAAAGTTATCTGCTGCAGACTTGCGTCAGACGGCATCTTTATGTGGGAATGAATGAATGAATGTATATTGTTTTATGGCGCATCGACAGCTAAGGTCATTTAGCGCGCATTTAAATTTTATTATTCATGTTCCCTGGGTGAACAAACCAGTACTAGGCTAGAAAATGTGCCTTGCCCAAGGGCACTCCACCATGACCGAATTGCCGCGACTGGGGATCGAACCCGGGACACCCGGTTTCGAAATCCCCGACGCTAACCACTCGACCACAGCGGATTCCTCTGTATGTGGGAAAGGGTTTACAATGAATGTACATCTTCTATGCCTGAAATGCAGGTAATTACTTGTTTACTTTACACAAATATTTCCGAGCATCTGGTTTGAGCATCCTGAGGAAGTTTCGCGTAATTTCTTGAAATTTAAAAGTAGAGGTTAAATACAAAGATAAAATTGTAAGAGAAGAGCAAAATGAAGTTTTTTTAAGTAAAACATATTTTTATTAGAAAATACTTACCAGTCATTTAATACCTGATATATCATCTCTATACACCTTAATTATCCAAAAAAAACGCCCACGCTAGCATATCCCTCACGTATCCGTGACATACACGGCCGCCCGGAAGTACAGGCGCGCACGTGAGCGGGTAGTCACTTTTCATTCACCGTTAAGTATTGGTGACGACGCGGGGTTGGGAGGTGGGACTCTATAAATGACTGGTAAGTATTTTCTAATAAAAATATGTTTTACTTAAAAAAACTTCATTTTTATATCAAAAATACATTACCAGTCATTTAATACCTGATGACTTCGTAGCATAGGACGGGAGGTTCGACCAATACTTACTGTCGTTCCAGGTACGTTGTAGTATATTATTCCATATTTTTTAAGAACAAACATACTTGATTCCAACGGATGTATAAAGGGAAAGAGGGGATTGAATACAGGTTCAATCGGTATTCACTTTATTTATGTGTTGGATTATGTGAATTAGCAAACCACTCGCTGTGAAGCCACAAGGGGACCCAGGCAGGACCGACTGCAACTGGTTCTTAGACAGGAACCCTTGTTGACACAGTAGAGTAAGGAGCCATCAGATTCATTGAATCTGATCTGCCCGGTTTCTACAGAGACGATCTGTAGTTAAAGCTAATAAAAAGACGGTTTTATAAGTAAAAAACTTTAAAGACGTCGATTCAAGAGTTCGTATGGAGCTCTTGTAAGCGACCAAAGGACGCAAGACAAATCCTATTTTGGAGTTAACTCCTACAATTGGGTTTTTCTAATTCTAACCATCAGTCTGTGAAACTTAATGTAATTCGTTTCTACTGAAAGCAAAGAACTCACTTCCCTGTTAGTGTTCGCCAAGCAATACGAATTTATAATTCTCAGTAGAACTTAAGAAGCGGTAGCCGTCGACAAACGTTCAGAGAGATTGACCTACCTTATTAACATCAATCGGTAAGAACTGTCTATATCTAAGGAAGATGTAACGGTTATGTCGATAGGCAGGCCAGAAGGACGTATAACCACGGTCTCTGGGCCAGAGGAGTGTTTCTGTCATCATCTTCCCTTCAGAAGTGAAACCGGAAGTTGACGAACTGGTTCTAGCCTCATTATCAACTCGGGGAGTAATTATTATTATTCCTTTGCGAATTCTGAACGTCCACTGCCGAATGAGTGGAATATAGTTGTCTATTCTGTATTAGTGAATCGACTCTGTCCGAAGGTACTCGAATTACCGCTAAGTCGGTGAGAAACGTCATACCCACGAACGTGAACCTCTTTGACGGAATTAATTCCAACTTCTGCGTGTTGGGTATTAAACCCAACCGCAGAATGGTCCGCCAGGCTAGGGATAGATCGTGAATTAGAAGTACACGATCCGTCCTGTGGGGAAGCCAATCGTCGACGTATTGAAGAAGTTGGGGTCCTTTCATACGAAGAAAGGCTCCCATGCCCTGATATCTTCGTAAGCACTCGAGGGGCGGACTTGAGGCCGAAGGGAAGAGTCCTGGAATTGGAGCACTTCTCCCTCTATCACAAACCGACGGTATTTCTTCGAGGAGGAAGCGATCTGGATGTGATAAAAGGCGTATGTTAGGTCTAGAGAGACCGCCCAGTCGCCTTTCCGAATTGCAACTCGGATGGAGCGGGTCGACTCCATTTGAATTTATCGACCGGAATCAATAGATTTAGCTCAGATAAATCTATAACCGGTCTCCACTTGCCGTCTTTCTTCGGAACAAGGAAAAGACGGCTGTAGAAACCCCGAAAATTGAGGTTGAGAACGCTGTCTATGACATTCTTTTTCAGAAGCGATGAAATCACCTCTGACATGGCCGGATGACGTGACGAAATGTCGATCGGCACGCCTGTCAGAGGAGGGGGGGAAATGAAGGGAATCAGATACCCTTCCTGTATCACAGACTAAATCCAACGATCCTATGTGACACTTTCCCACTCCTCCGTGATAAATGACAGGCGGGCCCCGACTGCAATCTCCGACCTTGGGATTGTCATAGAGAGGAGCGAATCCCTAGGGCTGCGGCTTCGGATTCGTGTTAACTCTAGCAGGCTGCCGATGTTAGTACCCTGAAAGGGGCGCTTCGGTTTAGCCGATTTCTGACCCGTGGAAGGGGTTTGTTTAGGCTGAAACGCCTTCACATACCGTTTTGGCTTCTTTGCTGGGTTGGGTTTCTTAGAACTACCCACATTCGCAGAATACGTTGAACGTTTCTGGCCCTGCGCAAAAGCCTTAGCTGCGTTCGCCGAAAGGCGTTGACTGTTCTGAAGCATCAGAAGCTGTCACCGCAGCAATCCTTCCATCAAAGAGTTGTTTCGACTCCAATGGTGCGGCTTTCAGGCTGTCCTTGCTAGCACGTAGCAATGAGTTAGGAGCAACTATAACTGCGTCCCTCCTCATGGACAGTATCTCTGTGATGGTCTGAAGATTCAGTGCCATGAGATGCCTGTTGCCTGTGTCGAAAGCTTCGAGAATTCTGTTAGCCCCTAGGCTAGAGATATTCTCCTCTTTCAACAACAAAGACAGAGCGACTGCGAAATGGTTGTCATGAGATGACACCAATACACCCAGTCTTGCTCTGGCCTCCCACTTCTCTAGTATCTTAAAAGAGACCTGGACAGAAGCGGGTGCAGTTAACCCCAGTGTAGCTGCATCCCCGTCTAAAGCTGGCACTTTGACCGGGAAGAACTCCTTAGACGTAGAATACGCCTTAGAGTTGACCCATTTCCTAGAAATGGGTCCTGGGACCGACCAGCCTGGAGGTATAGCCTCTAGAGACCTGGTCGACTGCAATTGGTCTAACAACCTGCCCAAGTTGTTAGTTTGAGGAAGCAAGTGCACTGGCGAAAAGCTTGTACATTAAGTTCCTCTAGGCTCGAAAGGTTTTGCGACGTGGGGAGCGTCAACCTTAGGGCATGAAGTATTCGGCACCACCCGAAATACTTCGTCAATAGCCTGCTGAAGAGACCAACGCTCTACAGCTGGCTCCTCATCGGAAGTTGACCTATTTCCCTCATTATCGTCAGACGAAGATGTAGGGTTGTAGGTTCTCCTCTGAGGTTGTCTACTCGGTATTCCAACCGGTAGATCTATGTCCGACTCAGACAGGGATAAATCAGAAAATCCATGTTCTGCCGAAGATTTTGCGAAGCAGGCCCCCTCTCCGCAGCAGAGGACGGCCATGCAAAAACTTCTGCCGGGGCCGAACTGACCGTATTGGACGGTTTCGACCTCTCTTTCACAGAATGACGCAATGTATTCTGATCCCGAGGTTGCCTATAACCGGACTGCCTATCAAATAGGTGTCCCCCCGAGAGCAGTGAATCCCCATGAGATGGGTAATGCTGATCCCGGTAAGCCGTTGAACCCTGTCTAACACCTAACGGTTCCATAGTATGGACCGGTGGTTGGCATTGAGGAGCAGCGTATTCTCTAGCGACATACACTGTCCCCCCAGGGGAGGAAAAAGATTTTCCGTAACCCCCATACCCGATGGAAGACAGAGGAATAATAGAACTCGGTGCGATACCTGGGTTATAACTAGAGATTGCTTTTTTCAAAAAGCGCTTGTCTCCCCATTTGTGTGGTCGTAGGGGAGGAAAAGAAATGAAGGAGATGAATTTTTTAGTTTTGGACTGGAGATGAAACAACAGTGACAATCCTCAGTTATTGAGCGGAAACCATTTTTCAGCTGAGGGTTACCATGACCTTGGTCTTTGACCTAGTGACCTCAAAATCAATAGGGGCCATTTGCTGCTGATGACCACACCAAGTATGAAGGTCCTGGGCCCAAGCAATCTTCAGTTATTGAGCGGAAACCATTTTTCAGCCAAAGGTCACCACGACCTTGACCTTTGACCTACTGACATTACAATCAATAGGGGTCATCTACAGGTTAGGACCAAGCTGCACACCAAGTATGAAGTTCCTGGGTATAAGCGTTCTTGAGTTATTGAGTAACACACATTTTTCAGCTGAAGGTTACCGTGACCTTCGACATTTGACCTTGTGACCACAAAATCAAACAAATTCAATAAAGGTCATTTACTGGTTAGGACCAACCTGCACACCAGGTATGAAGTTCCTCAACATAAGCATTCTTTAGTTATTGAGAGGAAACCATTTTTCAGCTGAAGGTTACCATGACCTTGACCTTTAAGCTAGTGACCTCAAAATCAATAGGGGTCATCTACTGGTGGTGACCAACCTGCACACCAAGTATTAACTTCCATGGCCAAAGCATTCTACAGTTATTAAGCAAAAACAATGTTTCAGCTCATTGTCACTGTGACCTTTCAACTCAAGGTCACTGTGACTTTGATTTTGAAATCAAAATTAATAGGGTCTTCTACTGGGCATGGCCAACCTGCATACCAAGTATGGAGTTCCTCGGCCCAAGCGTTCTTCAGTTATTGAGCGGAAACCATTTTTTACCTCACAAGGTCACCATGACCTTAACCTTTGACCTTCTGACATCAAAATCAATAGGAGTCAGCTACTGGTCATGACCAACCTGCATACAAAGTATGAAGTTCCTACGCCCAAGCGTTCTTCAGTTATTGAGCGGAAACAAGTGTGACAGACGGAAGGACGAACGGAACGGGCAAAAACAATATGTCACCCCCATGTAATGGGGGAGACATAATTAATGCAAAAAGTTGAAAACATATTGTGGCAAATGGAGAAATTGCTCGTTTTGAGCAATTTTCTCCTTTTGCCAGAATGCTGCAGAGGCATCAGAAAGCGTCTATATGTGGGAAAGGGTTAAAATTGACTGACACAGACAACATGTGACATTTATGCAGCAGAAAACTTCATGAAACCCAATTATGTTTTAATTGCTGGTCAATTCTATTTTTCACAGGTTAGTTTTCCCCACAATGTTTCTTAACCCTTTCCCACATAAATAACAATTCTGAAGCTGACGACTTTGAAAACTTATTGACAAAAATGTGAAATATTTACATAAATGAGAGTTTAATTATAAAGTTGAAAACGGCGCGAGTACTGCATGGTTAAGTCTTCAGGAAGCAGACATCGAGCGTGATTAATATAAGCTGAAAGCTTGTTTCGCAACTGATGTAAAATAAAATAAATAAGTTTAAAGTTGAAAACATTGTGGCAAAAGAATAAATTGCTTGTTTTGAGCAATTTCTTCTTTTGCTACAATGTTTTCAAAAGTTGTCTGCTGCAGAGGCGTCAGAAAGCGGCTGCAAGTGCGAAATGGTTAAATCAGATAGCTTTAAAGTTATTTTAAAAGTAAACAATTAAATAAGTATCACTTCCTCCTCAATTCTTGAAAATCTAGGGTTTACTATTCTAACCCTTTCCCTCATATAGACGCTTTCTGATGCCTCTGCAGCAGACGGCCTTTTGAAAACATAGTGACAAAAGAAGAAATTTGCTCAAAACGAGCAATTTCTTCTTTTGCTACAATGTTTTCCACTTTTAGTCATAGGTTATCCATTCAATTCTAGAGATTTTTTATTTTGACAAAAAATGTTCAATGTCTCAAAGTTCAAAGCAGAATTGTCGTATGAGGGAAAGGGTTAACCTCTCTGAGACTTCTGCAGCAAATGACTTGAAAACATTGTGACAAAAGGAGATAGGGAGAAAACAGAAAATAAACAAGAGGGCCAAGATGGCCCTAAATCGATCACCTAATTGATAGTAAATTAGTAGCAAATATTTAACTGCAAATATCTGGAAATTTTTATCAGGGAGTGCAAATGAAACTGAAAGGAGTGGACACTTCTCAAGAAACAGCTTATCAGTAAAGGCCATTTATATCTTGAAATCTAACAAGAACTTTAATAAGAATGGAATTATAAAGTTTTTGTCATTTTGCACCTTTCCTGATGCCGCCTTGCTGCCCTGTTTTTCAACGAAATCAATATGGCTTCAACAGTTTATTTATAGGGTCACTTAAGAAACATTTCTACCAAATTATCTTGCAATCGCACAAGTAGATTATGTAGGAAAAGGATTTTCAAATTTGGGTATTTTTCTCACTTTCTGATGCCGCAGCAACCAAAGTTCTCAATGGAATTTAAATCTTTGAACAATTTTGAAAGAGGACCACCAAAGGAACATTCTTGTGATGTTTTGTGGAAATTGGTCTATTGGAATGGTAGGAGTTGGTTGTCATTTGTAGCTAAAAGTTCAATTTACCCTTTTTGTGATGACGCCTGGTTGATATGATTGTGTAACCAATCAAAACGGCTTAAACAAATTAAAAGGAGGATCATTACAGTAAGATTCGTATTATATTTTCTTAAAATCAGACAAACACTTTCATAAAAATGGAATTTTCAAATTTTGTCATTTTGCCCCTTTTCTGATGCCGCCTGACTGCCATGTTTTTCGACCAATCAGTATGGCTTGAACAATTTTTATAGAGGGTCACCCAAGAAACATTTCTACCAAATTATATTTGAATCTGACAGGCAGATTCGGAGGAGAAGATTTTTAAAGTTTGGACATTTTGTCCCCTTTCTGATGCCGCAGCAACCAAAGTTCTCATTGGAATTTTATTCTTTGAACAATTTGAAAGAGGACCACCAAAGGAACATTCCTGTGATGTTTTGTGGTAATTGGTCTATTGGAATGGTAGGAGATGGTTGTCATTTGTAGCTAAAAGTTCAATTTACCCCTTTTGTGATGACGCCTGGTTGCTATGATTGTGTAACCAATCAAAACGGCTTAAACAAATTAAAAAGAGGATCATTACAGTAAGATTCATATTATATTTTCTTTAAATCAGACAAGCATTTGCATAAAAATGGAATTTTCAAATTTTGTCATTTTGCCCCTTTTTTGATGCCGCCTAACTGCCATGTTTTTCGACCAATCAGTATGGCTTGAACAATTTTTATAGAGGGTCACCCAATGAATATTTCTACCAAATTATATTTGAATCTGACAGGCAGATTCGGAGGAGAAGATTTTTAAAGTTTGGACCTTTTGCCCCCTTTCTGATGCCGCAGCAACCAAAGTTCTCAATGGAATTTAAATCTTTGAACAACTTTGAAAGAGGCCAACCAGAGGAACAGTCCTGTGATGTTTCACGGAAATTGTCCTTGGAGTTTGGGAGGAGATGATGTTTAAAGCTAAAAGTTAACGCCGGACGGACGGACGGACGGACGGACGGACGACGGACGACGGACAAAAAGTGATAGGAATAGCTCACCTGAGCCTTTGGCTCTGGTGATCTAAAAAAGCTGAGCTGAACAAAAAAAACTTAACCAGACGACCACGCCGCCAACAAAAAACCTTAACCGGAACCGGACGACCACGCCGCGGACGACGCCAGGTTCATGACAATAGCTCTCGTTTTTTCAAAAGTCGAGCTAATAAAAGAGATATTGTAGAAAAACCACTTGTTTGCTCAGCTTCATTTGACCTTTGATTCAACAATTGCCTGCTGCAGCAGTCGATCATCATAGGTTTTTTTGTTATTGAAAAACTTGAAAAATTATGAAGTCAAACACAATGTGGATTATCCCTTTCCCTCATAAAGAGGTTTTCTGACACCTCTGCAACAGACAGCTTTTTGAAAACATGGTGACAAAAGCAGATATTGCTCAAAACTAGAAATATCACTGAAGGTGATGAATACCCCCAGCTGGTGCCTGACAATATACTGTATGAAAAATTCAAGGGGCCATAACTCATTTAAAAATAATTCCAGTGCAACACGCCCACAATATGCACAAATAGGCTTGGTATCAATCATTCTTGTGAAGTTATATTGAATTCTGACCAAGGGTTGCTGAGAAATAGTGTTCACAAGAAATGTCTTCAGACCAGCTATGTATGAGAAATTCAAGGGGCCATTATAACTCATTTAAAAATAATTCCAGTGCAACACGCCCACAATATGCACAAATAGGCTTGGTATCAATCATTCTTGTGAAGATATATTGAATTCTGACCAAGGGTTGCTGAGAAATAGTGTTCACAAGAAATTTCTATAGACAAACTATGTATGAGAAATTCAAGGGGCCATAACTCATTTAAAAAAAAATCCAGTGCAACACGCCGACAATATATGCACAACTGGGCTTGGTATCAATCATTCTTGTGAAGTTATATTGAATTCTGACCAAGGGTTGCTGAGAAATAGTGTTCACAAGAAATGTCTTCAGACCAACTATGTATGAGAAATTCAAGGGGCCATAACTCATTTAAAAATAATTCCAGTGCAACACGCCGACAATATGCACAACTAGGCTTGGTATCAATCATTTTTGTAAAGTTATATTGAATTCTGACCAAGGGTTGCTGAGAAATAGTGTTCACAAGAAATGTCCAGACCAACCGACCAACCGACCAATCAACTGACAAACCGACTGACAAGCGTGACTCCTATATAGCCCCCATATACTACGTATCTGGGGGTATAATCAGCAATTTCTCCTTTTGTCACCATGTTTTCAATTATTGTTCTTTCATTTAAAGGGATTTTCTGCCTAGACGTTTTCGTCTGCTGCAGATTTACTGTATGTGGGAAAGGGTTAAGGGGAAATTGCTTCTTTTGGGCAATTTTTCCTTTTTCCAAATGCTGTCAGTTTCAAGAAATATCAAGCATCGATCTGGATCAGCCTAAGCATGCCATGCAGGCTTACCCGGATAGACACGTTTTGCCTCCTGTGGATGTTCTGTTTCAGGAATAACTAGAGATTGCTTTTTTGAAAAAGCGCTTGTCTCCCCATTTGTGTGGTCGTAGGGGAGGAAAAGAAATGATGGAGATGAATTTTTTAGTTTTGGACTAGAGATGAAGCAACAGTGACAATTCTCAGTTATTGAGCGGAAACTATTTTTCAGCTGAGGGTTACCATGACCTTGGTCTTTGACCTAGTGACCTCAAAATCAATAGGGGTCATTTGAGATGAAGCAACAGTGACAATCTTCAGTTGTTGAGCAGAAACCATTTTTCAGCCAAAGGTCATCGCGACCTTCACCTTTGACCTACTGACATCAAAATCAATAGGGGTCATCTACAGGTTAGGACCAAGCTGCACACCAAGTATGAAGTTCTTGAGTTATTGAGTAAAACACATTTTTCAGCTGAAGGTTACCGTGACCTTCGACATTTGACCTTGTGACCTCAAAATCAAACAAATTCAATAAAGGTCATTTACTGGTTAGGACCAACCTGCACACCAGGTATGAAGTTCCTCAACATAAGCATTCTTTAGTTATTGAGAGGAAACCATTTTTCAGCTGAAGGTTACCATGACCTTGACCTTTAAGCTAGTGACCTCAAAATCAATAGGGGTCATCTACTGGTGGTGACCAACCTGCACACCAAGTATTAACTTCCATGGCCAAAGCATTCTAGTTATTAAGCAAAAACAATGTTTCAGCTCATTGTCACTGTGACCTTTCAGCTCAAGGTCACTGTGACCTTGACTTTGACCTCAAAATTACTAGGGTCTTCTACTGGGCATGGCCAACCTGCATACCAAGTATGGAGTTCCTCGGCCCAAGCGTTCTTCAGTTATTGAGCGGAAACCATTTTTTACCTCACAAGGTCATGATGACCTTGAACTTTGACCTTCTGACATCAAAATCAATAGGAGTCATCTACCGGTCATGACCAACCTGCATACCAAGTATGAAGATCCTATGCCCAAGCGTTCTTCAGTTATTGAGCGGAAACAAGTGTGACGGATGTGACCTTGACCACTGTGACCTTGACCTTTGACCTAGTGACCTTAAAATTAATAGGGGTCATTTGCTGGTGGTGACCAACCTGCACATCAAGTATGAAGTTCCTGGGCCCAAGCAAAAACTATTTATCAGCTCATTGTCACTGTGACCTTTCAAGCTCATGGTCACTGTGACCTTGACTTTAGACGTACTGACCTCAAAATCAATAGGGGTCTTCTACTAGGCATTGCCAACCTGCATACCAAGTATGGAGTTCCTCAGCTAAAGCGTTCTTCAGTTATTGAGCGGAAACCATTTTTTACCTCACAAGGTCACCATGACCTTGACCTTTGGTTATCAAAATAAATAGGGGTCAGCTACTGGTCATGACCAACCTGCATACCAAGTATGAAGTTCCTACGCCCAAGCGTTCTTCAGTTATTGAGCGGAAACAAGTGTGACAGACGGAAGGACGGAAGGACGGACGGAACGGGCAAAAACAATATGTCACCCCCATGTAATGGGGGAGACATAATTATTCTGATTCTGTAGTGGAGCAGAGATCGACTGATAATTTGAATCAATACGGTCTATCACTACAGAACCCGTGCCTGGACGCGCCATGTTTACATAGCCGGCCGGCAGTGTAGACGAGGCATTGAAAAATGCCTGACTACTCGGTTGCACTGTGTTTACACAAGACACTGGTGTTTGTGTCGTGTTCACAAGCGTGACCGATTGGCTCGTAGCACCATAATGAAATGGGCTACTGACCTGATGCGGCATGGCTACATGCGCGCGAGTTTGGCCAGTCGTCGAATCATTTAAGAAAGTCTGACTGCTGATGAATCGTTGCTAAATGATCAACCTTTTGCCTGGCTGGGTCCTTGCAATAAGACCTTTGCCCTGTCGCCTCACGGCTAAGTGAGCGACTACCTGGTCTAGTCATGGCAACGTGACTGACTGGCCCGGTCGTGTCCAAAAAGGACTGACTGGTGACAGGTCGAGTCATTGACAAATGACTCCTCTCCGGTTGCCCGGTGACCTGACGTGCCTCGGCATTTGGGTTTTGTTGTGCAGCCCAAACAAAACCCGGTTGACTATGCATAGGCAGGAGTGAAGCTGCACTATACCAAGTCTCCGGAGAACTACGTCCGCCGACGTAGGTAACCGGTACTCTGCAGCTGTCCGAAGACCGCTGTAGCTCGGAGTATGGTGTCGGATTGGTACAATTCCTGCGGTTTCCCGGAAAGCTACCAAAGGCATCTCCTTCTTTCGAAGGCCCAGCCACGACACCAGGCGACAGATGGCGAGGTTCAGCGGTTGAACGTTCCAGCTGAACATTTTCCCCGCTGTTTCCGTACGGTGTCTGACGTTTCCCGACGGAGCAACTCTCACCCAAAGCTACCATCCCGAGGTTGCCTATAACCGGACTGCCTATCAAATAGGTGTCCCCCCGAGAGCAGTGAATCCCCATGAGATGGGTAATGCTGATCCCGGTAGGCCTGTCTAACACCTAACGGTTCCATAGTATGGACCTGTGGCTGGTATTGAGGGGCAGCGTATTCTCTAGCGACATACACTGTCCCCCCAGGGGAAGAAAAAGATTTTTCGTAACCCCCATACCCGATGGAAGACAGAGGAATAATCGAACCCGGTGCAATACCAGGGTTAAAATTATTCTGATTCTGTAGTGGAGCAGAGATCGATCGATAATTAGAATCAATTCGGTCTATCACCACAGAACCCGTGCCTGGACGCGCCATGTTTACATAGTCGTCTGGCAGTGTAGACGAGGCATTGAAAAATGCCTGACTACTCGGTTGGCCTGTGTTTACATAAGACACTGGTGTTTGTGTCGTATTCACAGGCGTGACCGATTGGCCCGTAGCACCATAACGAAATGGGCTACTGACCTGATGCGGCATGTCTCCATGCGCGCGATTTTGGCTAGTCGTCGAATCAATTAAGATAGTCTGACTGCCAGGATGAATCGCTGCTAAACGATCAACCTTTTGCCTGGCTGGGTCCTTGCAATCGGACCTTTGCCCTGTCGCATCACGGATACGTGAGCGATTACCTGGTCTAGTCATGGCAACGTGACTGACTGGCCCAGTCCAGTCCAACCCGGACTGACTGGTGACAGGTCGCGTCATTAACGAATGACTCCTCTCCGGTTGCCCGGTGACCTGACGTGCCTCGGTATTTGGGTTTTGTTGCTCAGCCCAACAAAACCCAGGTTGACTATGCATAGGCAGGAGTGAAGCTGCACTATACAAAGTCTCCGGAACACTACGTCCCCCGACGTAGGTAACCGGTACTCTGCAGCTGTCCGAAGACCGCTGTAGCTCAGAGTATGGTGTCGGATTGGTACAACTCATGCGGTTATCCCGGAAAGCTACCAAAGGCACTCCTTCTTTCGAAGGCCCAGCCCTGACTACAGGCGACAGATGGTGAGGTTCAGCGGTTAAATGTTCCAGCTGAGCATTTTCCCCGCTGTTTCCGTACGGTTTCTGAAGTTTCCCGACGGAGCAACTCTCACCCAAAGCTACCATCCGAATTTCCTCAGCACGCGGAAAAACGGTTGTGTTGAGCGGAGAAGAAGGCTCAGCATTGCCCTTCGACTCGCTCAACACCGTTGCAGTCCGGTTGGGAGAACCCCTCGAACTCTGCCTCACTCGATGAAGATAAAGGCACCCTCTTAGGGGTCTTCTTTATCTTCCTGCTTTTACGAGTCTTACTCCGCACGACCTTTTTCCAAATGGAAATAGGCCATGTCGAGCAGTACTCGCAAGGTGAAGCCTGTGTGCATTTGGTGCACACAACGCAGGTCGGATGCGAATCCCATAGGTGCACAGCATGACCACATGGGCTCCGCATCCCTTCACCAGTGATTGACATAGACATTATTCAAAATACTCACCAAACAGTAAATAATCCGTATATAATCAGTTTTTCTATATCCACGCCACGGGGACACCGGTAGCTTGGACACGTATATTGAAATAAATTTTGTTTCAAATTTTTTTCACAAATATTGAATAGAACAGTCAATAATTCATACAGCAATAGTTAATGTACTATCGCTAACAGGGTAGGGAAAAAGTATTGAAAACAGCACGACTTCCGCACCCGAAGACGGTAACTGAAATTAGCGGGTGGGGTAATCCACGTGCTTCTCAGAGTATCGTCCGCTACAAAACAATAATACAGCAATAAAGTAAATAATTTACGGCTGTGACGTTAATGCAGACAAAATATATTTGGACAATTAAATGATTATAAGGCAGGGCCTTATAAAACAAAAGAGTTAATTGGAAGAAGAAATAATAATATAAATTTTCTTATCGACTACTCCGGTGAATCCAAAAATGAAAAGTGACTACCCGCTCACGTGCGCGCCTGTACTTCCGGGCGGCCGTGTATGTCACGGATACGTGAGGGATATGCTAGCGTGGGCGTTTTTTTTGGATAATTAAGGTGTATAGAGATGATATATCAGGTATTAAATGACTGGTAATGTATTTTTGATATAAAAATGCAGAGTTAAATCATGATACAGCCATCTTAGATTCAAATAACCCTTTCCCTCATATAGACGCTTTCTGACGCCTCTGAAGCAGACAGCTATTTGAAAACATAGTGACAAAAGAAGAAATTGCACAAAACGTGCAATTTCTCCTTTTGCCACAACGTTTTCCACTTTTAGTCATAGGTTATCCATTCAATTATGGAGATTTTCCATTTTTTGACAAAATACGTTCAAAGTCGTATGCTGCAGAATTGTTGTATGAGGGAAAGGGTTAAATCATAAGACATCTGTAGAGATGAATGGGAAAACTCAACAAATGCAAGCAGAATTTTAAGTCACAGTTAAAAGCAATTTGAGAAAGGCAGAACTTACTCATAGCAAACAATTATTTTATGAATATATTCCTAAAAGTCTCCAGTGTATACACAATGCGCTATAATGGTATGATGGGGTTCAGGGTTGAATCAACAAAGTACAGTATTTATAATATTTACAATAAATGATTGTTCAATATTCAGTTCTTAATCAGGAATAAACCCTTACCCAACAACTCATAAATAAAAAGAAATATTATATCAGACAAGTTAAATCCATTTATTTAACCCTTTCCCTCATATAGACGCTTTCTGACCTGTCTGCAGCAGACAGCTTTTTGAAAACATAGTGACAAAAAAAGAAATTGCTCAAAACGAGCAATTTCTCCTTTTGCCACAATGTTTTCCACTTTTTGTCAAAGGTTAATTATCCATTCAATTATAGAGATTTTCTATTTTTTGACAAAATATGATCAAAATCGTCTGCTGCAGAATTGTCGTATGAGGGAAGGGGTTAATAAACTTCTGTTGTTCTACCTGTACATACAAAAGTGGTATGCTGAATGTTTTGTGTATGTGGGAAAGGGGGTAGATTGATATTGACATGAACAGATTACTTAATTTAGCTGTTTCTGACAGAACATTGTAACAACCTGAAACAGACCACATTTTACTCCATTGCAGCAGATTTTTAACTTTTCAAAGGAGAACTTTGTGAAAAATCAAATTTTACTTTATACTTTGTACCTACAATGTTTTAAACCATACATAATCAAAGCGCCAATGGCACTGTAGTGGCGATCGTATGGAAAATCCTGCAAAGTAACAAGCAGTATATCGGTGTAGGGCTTGCGATGACTCTGGTGCGGGTATATTTGAGAATGTATCAACCCTGCATCTTTTGACAGTAGAATAATGTTAGTTTGCCAGAATGTTGTCTTGGTGATTATTTAGTTACGTTCTGAAATTGGTCATGATGTGTTCAAAATTAGGCCATTCCAAAGTTATGAAAAATCTAGTTGGTATTCGATAGACTACCGTTTTAGCTCATTAGAATGACTATTTGTAATCTAAATTGTTTGGGTAATCACATGTTTATCACCAGGTCGTTAGGCCATATTAAGATAAAATATATTTTACACTTTAGAAATGACTAAAGAAAGGAGAGAAAACAGTATCCATTAGTTTGGTGTTTGTTTCAATTATGTCCGATATTAAACAGGTCTGTTCAATTTAGTCCCTTCACATTGCATGATTGAGGGTTGTCACAGTGTATTTATATGTCTCTGAGGTTGTTAAACTGCTTCGAATAATGTGAGTGCAAAAACAAACACAAAACATGCTCCAAAAGCACAATTTCACTATTTGCCAAACTGTTTAATTTATGAAAATATAGGCATATATTATAATGCTAGATCTTCAAACTCAATTAGGCTACACTGTCAGCATTGATTGCTAATTGACTCTAGAACGTGCAGACGTGTATACATAACGTGTGTACACACTGCCATCGTGTGTCCTTTAAACCTTTGTAAACCAGTCTTATTATCTAGACGCTTTCATATATTTAAACAAGTACAAAATAAAGCGTTTATAATATTGAGATTTACAAGCTTTTCTGGTTTTTGGTCTCGCGAGCTATTTATATAACCTTTTGGAATTTCCAGATTTGAGTATCACCAGAGTTGTCGTTATTTGCAAGGCAGAACGCGCAATGATATTTATTATCTGCCAAATCATGACGAAGATAATCAGAGTACAACCAACTCCTGCCGAATCAGGTTTAAGGTCAAAAGGTTACGGTTGACTACAGTAAAAATAAAACGAGGCACAGGAGTATCATGATACTCTGCATAGCGTACCCAAGACGCCCGATGATATTTATTATCTGCCCAAACATGAAGAAAGATAATATGTAAATAGTTTAACTCTATTTAGATATTTTCTCGATAAATCTCAAATATTAGTACCAATCCGGTATCAAAGTAGCACTAACATTATCATTATTAATCGTGTGCCTGCATCACTGATGGAACTATATATATATATGGCGGTTTAACGGAAGTGAGTAAATTGCCTTTGCAGAAATATCCAACCGATTGTTCAAATACGACTATATAATTTTTTTTTCGTTGTTGTTGTTTTGGTAGCACTGTGGCGATTGTCAACCAATCGCCACAAAAATTACACTTCTACTTTAACCCTTTCCCTTATATAGACGCTTTCTGACACCTCTACAGCAGACGGCTTTTTGAAAACATTATAAGTGACAAATGAAGAAATTGCTCAAAACGAGCAATTTCTCCTTTTGCCACAATGTTTTCCACTTTTAGTCATAGGTTATCCATTCTATTTTTTGACAAAATATGTTCAAAGTTGTATGCTGCAGAATTGTTGTACGAAGTAAAGGGTTAAAAGATATTTTAATATTTGACTGGGATGTCAGAGCTATAGAGGACTATCATATAGGTAAAACACAACCAATATTTCAACTTTGAAGATGTCTCACCTTTTCCCCATATACAGCAAATCTGCAGCAGACTATTTGAAAATATCTGAATTAATTATGAAATATCTCTATATAAATAAGAACAAGAGCTGTCGGAGGACAGCGCGCTCGACTATTCCACCGCTTATTTAAGTTACCGAGATAATGGACTCTAATGTAGTTGCATGCAAAACATTAACCACAATTTCTTAGTGGGTGATAATTTGCATTATATGCAGGATAGTGTTATTTAACATGATTATTTTCATAGGTTTGATGGTTAGATAGGGTTGTATAACCTTTCAATGGAATGCATCAAGTAGTTACTAAGATATGGACTCTTAATGTAGTTGCACGCAAACCTTTAACCATAATTTCTAAGTAAAAAAAGGGCAACAATTTGCACCATATACAGGATAGAGTTATCTTAATTGGTTGTGTTTATAGTTGTACAATTGGGAAAGGTTGTATAAAGTTTCAATACAATTGTTCAAGTTGTTACTGAGATTACACTCTAAATGTAGTTGCAAAACTTTAACCAGAATTTCTAAGTCCAAAAAGGTCCATAACTTGCATAAAATGCTGGTTGGTAAGGGCTGTATAACGTTTCAATGCAATGCATCAAGTAGTTACTAAGAGATGGTCTCTTTATGTAGTTGCATGCAAAACTTTAACCAGAATTTATAAGTCCAAAAAGGCCATAACTTGCATAAAATGCAGGATAGAGTTATCATACTTGATAATCTACATAGGTGTGATAGTTGGGTAGGGTTGTATAAAGGTTCAATGCAATGCATCAAGTATATACTGAGACGTGGACTCTTAATTTAGTTGCACGCAAAACTTTAACCAGTATTTCTAAGTAAAAAAAGGGCCATAACTTGCATAAAATGCAGAATAGAGCTATCATACTTGATAATCTACACAGGTGTAATAGTTGGGTAGGGTTGTAGAAAGTTTCAATGCAATGCAGCAAGTAAATACTGAGATATGGACTCTTAATTTAGTAGCACGCAAAACTTTAACCAGAATTTCTAAGTAAAAAAAAGTGCCATAACTTGCCTAAAATGCAGGATAGAGTTATCTAACTTGTTAATCTACATAGGTGTAATAGTTGGGTAGGGTTGTATAAAGGTTCAATGCAATGCATCAAGTATATACTGAGATATGGACTCTTAATTTAGTTGCATGCAAAACTTTAACCAGAATTTCTAAGTAAAAAAAGGGCCATAACTTGCATAAAATGCAGGATAGAGTTATCTTAGATGATAATCTACACAGGTGTGATAGTTGGGTAGGGTTGTAGAAAGTTTCAATGCAATGCATCAAGTAAATACTGAGATATGGACTCTTAATTTAGTTGCACGCAAAACTTTAACCAGAATTTCTAAGTAAAAAAAGGGCCATAACTTGCATAAAATGCAGGATAGAGTTATCTAACTTGATAATCTACATAGGTGTGATAGTTGGGTAGTGCTGTATAAAGTTTCAATGCAATGCATCAATTAAATACTGAGATATGGACTCTTACTTTAGTTGCACGCAAAACTTTAACCAGAATTTCTAAGTAAAAAAGGGCCATAACTTGCATAAAATGCAGGATAGAGTTATCTAACTTGATAATCTACATTGGTGTGATAGTTTGGTAGGGTTGTAGAAAGTTTCAATGCAATACATGTAGTATTTAAGAACTTGCATGCAAAACCTTAACCAAAGTGTGACGTGGACGCCGACGCCGACGCCGACGCCGACGCCGACGCCAGGGTGAGTAGTATAGCTCTCATATTCTTCGAATAGTCGAGCTAAAAAGTGATTATTGAAAAGAGCTGAAAACTATGTGGCAAAAGGGGAAATTGGTCATTATGAGCAATTTCTCCTCGACTGCCACACTGTTTTCAAAAGTTGTCTGCTGTAAGAGAGGCATCAGATAAGTTTGGGGAAGGATCAACTTATTACATCCCTAATATATATCATCATCCATTTACCTCATATGAGTGGAGTTCTGTGTTTCGAAAACATATGAGCGGGAAAATGTTACAACTGAATAATTTTGCATTTTTTTCCTTTTGCCTGCATGACCTTGTCAAACGTCTGCTGCAGAAGCATCCAATGATATCTTTGAGAAAGTCAGTAATATAAAGAGACAGGTCAAGTATGTAGACTGCTTACTCGGCTTCATTTTAAATCTGTCTCAATACTAATTTGAAAATATCTAAATGAAAAGTCAGAACTTTTAACCCTTTCCCACAAACAGACGCATCTGCAGCAGACGACTTTTGAAAACATTATGACAAAAGAAGAAATTGCTCAAGATGAGCTGTAAATTTCCGATTTGCCACAATGTTTTCAAGTCTATTTAATAAATAAACTCTCATTTATACATATTTTTAAAGTTTTTGCCAATATGTTTTCAAACTCGTCTGCTGCAGAATTGTTGAATGTGGGAAAGTTTTAAATCATAATCCAGACAATTCTCATTATTGTTACAAAAAGAAATCAAATGCTGCGATCTAATGATGTTGAAGAACATCATCCTCAAGTCTGATGATATAAAATTACATTTTAAATTACAATGGAGAATATTTCAACCCTTCAGATCTTGTGGGGGGGGGTTTGGCACCATGGATTTACCCAATAGACAAATGATATAGACTTCCCCTAATATAGGCGCTTTCCAAGGCCTCTGCAGCAGATGACTTTTGAAAACATTGTGGCAAAAGAAGAAATTGCTCAAAACGAGCAATTTCTCCTTTTGCCAAAATGTTTTCAACTCTTCAATAATTATAGGTTATTGACCCTGTACTGTGAAATCATCGTTGGACAGACTTCTTGGGTTGACGTTGCCGAGCTTGTGAGGCTACGTTCACCAAAGAACGAGGTCCAACGATGATTTCACAGTACAGGGTTAATAACATTTTTAGCTCGCCTATTCGAAGAAATAGGGGAGCTTATGTAATAACCCCGGCGTTGGTGTTGGCGTACGCGTTGCCAGCTTGGTCAAACCTTTGCGTGCAAGGCCTTTTCTCAGACACTGTGTATGCTGTTGCTTTAAAACTTCACACATTTATTCAGGGTCATTAGATGACCTTGTATGTCAAGTCCCATAACTCTGGAATGGATTTTGACTGAATTGTGCCCCTTTTTGGACTTAGAATTTTGGTCAAACCTTTGCATGCAAGGCCTTTTCTCAGACACTGTGTATGCTGTTGCTTTAAAACTTCACAAACTTATTCAGGGTCATTAGATGACCTTGTATGTCAAGTCCCATAACTCTGGAATGGATTTTGACTGAATTGTGCCCCTTTTTGGACTTAGAATTTTGGTCAAACCTTTGCATGCAAGGCCTTTTCTCAGACACTGTGTATGCTGTTGCTTTAAAACTTCACAAACTCATTCAGGGTCATTAGATGATCTTGTAAGTCAAGTCCCATAACTCTGGAATGGATTTCGACTGAATTGTGCCCCTTTTTGGTCAAACCTTTATGTGCAAGACTGGGAATTTTGGGTTATAGTTGGGCATTCAAGGCCTTTTCTCAGAAACTATATAATTTATGCTGTTGCTATTAAACGGTTTTCTTTCTTTTGTAAATTAATTTTCAACTGAACTTTTACCAATTCTATAACTGTTCTGAAGTAGGCCCTGATAGATGATGGCCCTGATAGGCGAGCTATATTGTCCTCCGACAACTCTTGTTATTGCATACTTTCATATTGTAAACTATTTAGTTTACACTAAGGAATTTTTGTTTATAGCTAGATTTGATCAATCTGCTTCCGAAATTGAAACAAACTGTTTGTTTACAAATGTAGTCATTTTGTTGCAAATGCCATTTGGAAAGTTGAATTATAACGGTGACGTTTTTTTTTTTAAATGACGTCATGCACATGCATAACCAACAAACATTTTAGACGCGTGTTTCAGACTGTTATTCAGTCAAAATCTTACTGTTACCATGAGACAGTAAGAAATTGTGCCTGATCAGTATATGAGAATTTAACATTACCAAGTCACGTTAGAAAAAATAATGATATTTATGTCAGCTATGTTTGTTTTACATAAAAAGGGAGTCCCTAGCATGTAAATTATGCGGAATATTCATGCACCCTTATCTACGATCATGATCACTCATTGACAGCGGTCATGATCGAAAAATAATGACCACTTTCTACAATGCAAAGTGAATGGAAAAATATGAAAGTATGCAATTATAAACTGACTCATTCATTTATAGAGATTTTCCATATGTTTACCAAGATATTTTGAAAGTCGTGCATGTGGAAAAGGTATAATCTGTAGCACGAGTAGATGATTGGAAGTATGATGAGTATAATCAATATGTAATGAGATTATTCATAAGCATTTGTTTGTTTTCTATCATGTTTCTGCAAAGTCGATCAAATGCTGTGTGTATTTGGGAAGGTGTTGTGACCTTTGTATGATCAGCTTTTCTTTCTTATTTCCCGTAAGCAATAAAAACACATTTCATCCATTTCCAAATAAATCAAAAAGTTATTTATAACTAAGATTTTTGGATATATAAATGGTTATATAATGGTTAACGATAACAAAATTTTATTGCATAATCAGGCCTCTGGCCTATACACAAGATGTTACAAATACATATATACAATCAAATATCAATGAAACGTATATAATTATAATGGTAAGACTCTTAAAAATTGAAAAACTCTCAAAAAGAATAGAAATGTGTATAAATATTTGTAAAGAGTCTCATTTCTGCTTTTCCCACAACATTCAAAATGCATATTAACCCTTTCCCTCAAATGACAATTCTGCAGCAGACGCGTCAGAAAGCGTCCATATGAGGGAAAGGGTAAAGGGATAGATTACCTTTGCTAATTGCCATTAAACCACTATTTCAGGGTTTAAAGCAAACATTCTTTGCATGTTCATGTCTTCAAATGTTTAACCTCAAGGAGACTGGAACACAAATCATAATGTAAATAGGGTTAAGTTTGATTATTGACGAACAATATTATTAGCATGTTTGAATGAGCGTCAATTGTTACATTATCTGTTTGATCTAACCAATTCCGCCATCTAACCGATAAACGTTGTCAAGGTATTGGAACACAATACCATTACAATGTATTGCGAAGTTGCCAAAAACCAATTTCCGTTCAATCAATCTCAAATGATGTAAATTTTATAATTCAAAGGACAATAATAGAATTAAAAAAATTATATCTTCTTTTACAGAAGAAATTTTTGATGGGTCTACAGCAGACAACCATGGTAAACATTACGGTTCATTAACTATTGTCCCCCCCTGCCCAAACCGTAAAAAGAAAAGTGTTGATGTGGAAAAGAAGCCATTGCCAGTTGCAAAGGGGAAAATGTTCAGTGTTAGTTGTCGGCATCAATTCATCTGTAATATGCAGACACCTTTGATTTATCTGCAGCAGAAAGCTTTTGAAAACATAATGAGCAATTTCTCATGTTGTCACAATGTTTAACTCTATAATCCAATAATTATACCTTCCTTTATAAACAGACACATTTTGACGCAATAGCAGCAGACACCTTTTGAAAACATTGTGGCGTTGGCCGCAATATTTTCAACTTTATTTTACAATTAAGCTATCTTTTATGGAGATTTTTCAGGTTAATGTTTACAGTCATCTGCTGCAGATTTGTTGTATGTGGGAAAGGGTTATACAAAAAAATCCAAGGTTGTGTTAACCCTTTCCCACATACAACAAATCTGAAGCAGACTACTTTGAAAACATACCCAAACAAAATTGTAAACTCCCTTTATGAAATAACAATAATTGAACAGAATTGAAAATAATAGTGGTTACAAAAGAAACAAGAGGCCCATGAGGGCCTATGCTCTACTGGTATGGTTCTTTGGTCATTTTCAATCCAGAGCATGTATGTATGGTGAAGATCGGATAGTAAATGGAGGCTCTTTTGTGTTCACAAGCTGTATTATAGCAATTTTTACAATTTCATGGGCCATAATCCAGTCTTGCATGGGCGGATCTAGCTGGTTTTCAAAAGGAACCAAGCTCTCATCAATATTTAACTACTATCTAAGTTTGGTGAAGATCAGATAGTAAATGGAGCCTCTATTGTGTTCACATGCTCAATTATAGCAATTTGGACAATTTCAAGGGCCATAATCCAGTCTTGCATGGGCGGATCTGGCTGGTTTAGGAAAGGAACCGAGCTCTCATGGATATCTTATTACTGTATAAGTTTGGTTGAGATACAATCAAAAGTGAAGACTGTATCGTGTTAAAAAGTTCTTTTATAGCAATTTTGACCATTTCAAGGGCCATAATCCAGTCTTGCATGGGCGGATCTGACTGGTTTTCAAAAGGAACCGAGCTCTCATGGATATCTAACTACTGTATAAGTTTGGTTGAGATACAATCAAACGTGAAGACTGTATCGTGTTAACAAGCTCTTTTATAGCAATTTTGACCATTTCAAGGGCCATAATCCAGTCTTGCATAGGCGGATCTGACTGGTTTTCAAAAGGAACCGAGCTCTCATGGATATCTAACTACTGTATAAGTTTGGTTGAGATACAATCAAACGTGAAGACTGTATCGTGTTAACAAGCTCTTTTATAGCAATTTTGACCATTTCAAGGGCCATAATCCAGTCATGCATGGGCGGATCTGGCTGGTTTTCGAAAGGAACCGAGCTCTCATGGATATCTAACTACTGTATAAGTTTGGTTGAGATACAATCAAAAGTGAAGACTGTATCGTGTTAACAAGAAATTGTTTACGGACGGACGGACGGACGCACGCACGGACGACGGACACATCGCCACGACATAAGCCCTTCTGGCCTTTGGCCAGTAGAGCTAAAAATTGCTCAAATCAAGCAATTATTTATTTTTTCGCCATGTTTTCAAAAAGCGGTCTGCTGCAGAGCAATCAGAAAGCGTCTATATGAGGGAAGGGGTTAAGCTGTTATAACTGATATTTTTTGCAAAGCTTTGCAATAAATTATTTTGTTCATTCTTTCCCACATACAACACATCTGCAGCAGACGACTTAGAAAATATTAAGACAAAAATATGCATAAGTTCCTATAAATGAATGCATAGTTATTGAATAGAGTTGAAACTATTCTGACGGATGGGGAAAATGCTCATCATCAGCAATTGATCTTTTTGCATCAATGTTTTCTAAAGTCGTCTGCTGCAGATGCGTCAATATAAATCTGCATGTAGGAAAGGGTTTAAGTAAACACACAAAAATTATTATCTCCAGAGATAAAAAAAACAAAATGAAACCCCTCAACAATGGTTTGAATATGGTAAAATAATCACATACCTGAATTCAATTTTATTTCACCTGGGAAAATTGATTTTGGAACATTTCCACCTGTTACCAATTAAGTTTTCACTCAAGTATAATACTGGTTTAAAATTAACATATGTTCCACTTGCCTTTTTAAATTAGATTAAAGTTGGATTACACTAATAGTTTTTTTAACCCTTTCCCTTATATAGACACTTTCTGACGCCTCTGCAGCAGACGGCTTTTTGAAAACATAGTGACAAAAGAAGACATTGCACAAAACGTGCAATTTCTCCTTTTGCCACAAGGTTTTCGACTCTTTGTTATCCATTCAATTATGGAGATTTTCTATGTTTTGACAAAATACGTTCAAAGTCGTCTGCTGCAGCATTGTTGTATGAGGGAAAGGGTCAACTCATTATTTCATAGGTTAGTTACTTTAAAACTTTCAATATTAACCTATTCCCATATACTGATACAGATGACTTTTGATATCTCTGCAGCAGACAACTTATGAAAACATTGTGAGAAAAGGAGAAATAGTATTGCTGACATTTTATTTCCTCAGTGGCTTTCAAAGCGGCCATCTTTCAATCAGGTAAATATTTTAAATCAATTTAAGAGAAGAGTACAAGGTAAATATCCTGGTATTGCTTTAAAGGGAGGTAATTTGAAGAAAACAAAAGTCTTCAAAAGGAGAAATATATCAGCATTACCGTCTACAGTTTAAATTGTTCTATTGTTTGTGGATTTAAAAATGTTCTTTTTTTCTTATTTCTACATGTACAACGAAATATTGCGGCTTCTCTTTGACGCTTTGCGTCAAACATTCGTCTTGTACTTGTCTAAAATAAAATAATATCACTCGCTTTTTCATATCGAAATGCGCATGCGCGAAAATCGATGTTAAAGGTCACGAAACTACACAACAGAATAGGGTCTATATTTAGCTTAGAAACAGTTCCTACTTTAGATATTCATGGATTAACATTATTAAATGAATTCTACACAAATCAAGACATCTCTTTGAACATGAAAACAACATTTAGTAAGTTAAAATTGCTATTAAAAGGAGAATCCGAAATTGACCTCAATGATGACACATAAGAGTCTGCATTAGGGGGTGTTGGTTCACGTCTTGAAGGGACCACTTTTGTCTTCGTAAATAAGACAAAAAACTTAAATGCGAGTGAAATAAAAAAAAATGCAAACATTAAAAAATCGGAATATTTATTTCATTTTAGATGTGTCATTTATTAGTGTTCGTAAACAATCACAATTGTAATATGTTCAAATCATCTAGATTTGTTTCTTTCTAATAATAAGCCGCCCTCCCATGTGATTTCCGAAAAGCTATTAAAAATAGAAGTCGCGGGCTTCTGCCCGGCGACTAATAAAATCTGGACAAAGTTAATCCTTTCCCACAAACAGCAGTACTAGTATTATCTGAAATGAAAGTATGACTAATGAATAGAGTTGAAAACATTGTGGCAACAGAAAAATTGCTCATGAAAATTTTCTCCTTTTGCCACGATGTTTTCAAAAAGTTGTCTGCTGAAGATTTGTCTGTAAATGAGAAAAGGTTAATAAAGTTTATTTGAATGGAGTAGACAAATTTGTCCTTCACCCTATCCTGATATAGACAATATGTGACTTGTATGTGGCAGACACATTGAGAGAAGGACTCTGGAGAACTCTATATTAAATTTATACATTGTACTGCAAACAGTTTAGATGTTACATTTCTTTCTCACATATTTTTGCCTCTTAAATATAATATAAAGAAAATAAATGAGAGGAAACAAGTAAGCAATAATAAAGTCCCCTACTGGACACAAATTTACAAGTTGAAAAAGGCACTTTATTCTGTCAAAACTCACTTTAGAGTTATGCCCCTTGACATGCATGGTCTTCTAATGGTTCTGATTAAATGTTCTTGAGTTGTAGACATAAAATTGCGGAACAAAGTCTTCAAGTCTGACCTTGACCTTGGGAATAAGTGGTTGGTTATTGTGCACGACACATCATCTTGCGATGAAGAAAAATAGTGTAACAAAATGCATTCAAGCATGTGCATGTGACACAGCCTGGACATGTCAGAAAAGCTTAAGAATGTTTGAGTCGAAATGGTGACCTTGACCTTGAGAGTAGGTGGCTGGATGATGTGCATGACACATCATCTTGCTATGGAGAAAAATTGTGTGTAGTATATATCAAAATCCATGCAAGTCTGTGGAAGATAAAGCCTGGACACAACATTTTGGACAGACTGACAAACTGTGACCTTGAACTTGGAAGAAGGTGGCTGGGCGATGTGCATGACACATCACCTTGTTATGGAGAATAAGTGTGTGAAGTAATATCAAAATCCATTCAAGCATGTGGAAGATAAAGCCTGGCCAAGGAATTTCAGACTGACGGAGGCGAGAAAACCTCTAGTCCTCAAACTGTCTCTGACCGGTAGAGGATTAACCCTTTCTCTCATACGACAATTCTGCAGCAGACGACTTTGAACGTGTTTTGTCAAAACAGAGAAAATCTTCATAATTAAATGGATAACCTATGACAAAAAGTGGAAAACATTGTGGCAAGAGGAGAAATTGCACGTTTTGTGCAATTTCTTCTTTTGTCACTATGTTTCCAAAAAGCCGTCTCCTGCAGAGGCGTCAGAAAGCATCTATATGAGGGAAAGGGTTAACAAGTTCATTCATTGAATTGAGATCCCAAATAGAACTATCACTGAAGATGATAAATACCCCCAAAACAGCACCTTGACTCAAAATATGGCTTCCGACCGACCAACAAAATACACCGCACTTCCTCTCAATGTGTTGTATCATCCTATGAAGTTTTATTAAATTCCAACAATTTGTTTTAAAGTTATGCTCTGGACAAGACTCTACGAATAAGAAAAACAAAGTTTAAATTAGAGTTATGGTTCTTGTACACTGCACTTCCTCTGATTATGCTCTACCATTGTATGCAGTTTTATTAGATTCCATCTGTTAGTTATTAAGTAATTCTCCGGACACGAAAAAGTAACAAAGGGCAATAACTCTGTATTTAGATTAAATAGAGTTATGGTTCCTGTACACTGCACTTCCTCTCAATGTGTTGTATCATCCTATGAAGTTTTATTAAATTCCAACAATTTGTTTTTAAAGTTATGCTCTGGACAAGACTCTACGAATAAGAAAAAGTAACAAAGGGCAATAACTCTGTAATTATGTAAATAAGAGTTATGGTTCTTGTACACTGCACTTCCTCTCATTATGCTCTACCATTGTATGTAGTTTAATTAGATTCCATCTGTTAGTTATTAAGTAATTCTCTGGACAAGAAAAAGTAACAAAGGGCAATAACTCTGTATTTAGATTAAATAGTTATGGTTCCTGTACACTGCACTTCCTCTCAATGTGTTGTATCATCCTATGAAGTTTTATTAAATTCCAACAATTTGTTTTAAAGTTATGCTCCGGACAAGACTACGAATAAGAAAAAGTAACAAAGGGCAATAACTCTGTAATTATGTAAATTAGAGTTATGGTTCTTGTACACTGCACTTCCTCTCATTATGCTCTACCATTGTATGTAGTTTAATTAGATTCCATCTGTTAGTTATTAAGTAATTCTCCGGACAAGAAAAAGTAACAAAGGGCAATAACACTGTATTTAGATAAAATAGAGTTATGGTTCCTGTACACCGCACTTCCTCTCAATGTGTTGTATCATCCTATGAAGTTTTAATAAATTCCAAGAATTAGTTTTAAAGTTATGCTCCGGACAAGACTCTACGAACAAGAAAAAGTAACAAAGGGCAATAACTCTGTAAATATGTAAATTAGAGTTATGGTTCTTGTACACTGCACTTCCTCTGATTATGCTCTACCATTGTATGTAGTGTTATTAGATTCCATCTGTTAGTTATTAAGTAATTTAATTTAAGTAACAAAGGGCAATATATCTGTATTTAGGTAAAATAGAGTTATGGTTCCTGTACACCGCACTTCCTCTCAATGTGTTGTATCATCCTATGATGTTTTATTAAATTCCAACAATTAGTTTTAAAGTTATGCTCCAGACAAGACTCTACGAACAAGAAAAAGTAACAAAGGGCAATAACTCAGGGCAATAACTCTGTATTTAGATAAAATAGAGTTATGGTTCCTGTACACCGCACTTCCTCTCAATGTGTTGTATCATCCTATGAAGTTTTATTAAATTCCAACAATTTGTTTTAAAGTTATGCTCTGGACAAGACTCTACGAATAAGAAAAAGTAACAAAGGGCAGAAGTCGTCTGCTGCAGAATTGTCGTATGAGGGAAAGGGTTAACCAAGGTGTTGTCACACACCAGGGTGAGTAGAATAGCTCTCATATTCTCTGAATAGTCCAGCTAAAATCTAATTTCTGATTCTTGGTGCATAACATTTCCATAAAGTTTTTTATCAAAACCAACCAATCATGTCTTTAACCCTTTCCCTCATAGGACAATTCTGCAGCAGAAGACTTTGAACGTATTTTGTCAAAACATAGAAAATCTCCATAATTGAATGGATAACCTATGACAGAAAGTGGAAAACGTTGTGGCAAAAGGAGAAATTGCACATTTTGTGCAATTTTTTCTTTTGTCACTTATGTTTTCAAAAAGTCGTCTGCTGCAGAGGCGTCAGAAAGCGTATATATGAGGGAAAGGGTTAATATGTCTCTGGACAGACGGACGGATGGATGACGCCAATCCAATATCCAATCCTTTGGCACAGAATAATTATTCGTTATGAGCAAACTGTCTTCTTCTTTTGTGACACAAATTTAATTTCCCACCACCAGGCACATCTGCAGCAGATGACAATAATTATTTCAGGTAAAGGAATAATAATATAATTCACTAACTCAAAAAATAATCTTTTCAGTAACTATTTCTTACGGTCCAATAATTGTTTACCTGAACCATATTTTGAAACATTACTAATTAAATATGAGCAGCTACAGAACAAGTTCAAAAACTTGATATTGTTAATACAGGCACAGATAACATGAACACGAGTTAAAAACTTACAAGTTTTAAGATATCCATATTCATTTCGAACAAATACATGTCTTCATCTAGAAAGTTGTCTGTAAGAACCAAAATCACATAATTGCAGTAATCCAACAATACAAAAAATATTAAAACTGACAAAACAACTAAACAGCCCAAAGACTTTTAAATACAAACAAAACTTAGGACTACAATGACTCAGACATTTCTAACCCTTCTTCTATTTTGATAATTGCTTTCGATTTTAGTGTCAGAATAAAAAAGATGCCAAATGGGTGTATATATAAGTAAGCTGGTCTGTAGTGTTCCCTTTTCCCCTATCTGTCTATTCCTGTCTTTAAAGAACATCCCTTTGAATATTATCTAACTTATATCTGGAACTTTTTCATTATTATCTTTCAAAGTTTTCTGTTTAAAAGTCTAACACTTGATAGATTAGGTAATGAGGATAAAGAGTATGAACTACATAGTTTGACTATGTACTAATGCTTATCACTGCTTGAGTCATACATAGATTCCTGATGAACAATAGGAATGAAAACATTGAACAAAAGTTAAAACGGCCTCTGTCTACAATAAAGCTATCAAGTAAACAGTTGAAAAGATCATGTAACACTATGTACATACGGAAGTCTGGTCCTGAAAAAAACATTTGCCAAATCTTGACAAAAATAAATATGTTGAAATGTCAGATGGTGCAGCGTTGAGGCAAAGATAATAACACGAGGACAAAAACTTTCACCCTTTCCCACAAATTGACACATCTGCAGAAGATGACTTTTGAAAACATCATGACAAAAGAAGAAATTGCTCAAAACGAGCAATTTCTCCCTTTGCAACAATGTTTTCAAGTTTTTTCAGTACCGTAATTATATATACTTAAAATTATAGAAATTTTCCTTTTTTTTTTCAAGTAGACATTTTCAAAGTCGTCTTCTGCGGTTTTGCTGTATGTGGGTAAGGGTTAAGAATGTTATCGTGATAAACTAAATAAATGTTATCATTGTCCAAACATACAATAATCACTTCTACAAACATGTCCTGCCAATTCTTCTTCTCTCTAGTACATGTCAGTAATTTTCTGTTATTTTTATAATAATCTTCTTCATTTTTTCCCAACTGCAGATGCATCTGCAACAGATAACTTGGAAAACATTGTGTCAATGGGAGAAATAACTCATAATGAGGAATTTCAACTTTTGCCACCATGTTTTCAACTCTAATCAATGATAATACTTTCATTGATAAGAGATTTTCAATATTGTTGACTAGATGTTGACAATGCTGTTTGCTGCAGTTTTGTTGTTTGTAGGAAAATGTTAATTATGTGTAAACATTAGCCAGCTTTGAATATATCAACTTCTGAAATCAATGTTGGAAATGATCATTTACCCCTTTCCCTCATATAGACACTTTCTAACGCCTCCTCAGTAGATGGCTTTTACAAAAGAAGAAATTGCTATAAACGAGCAATTTCTCCTTTTGCCACAATGTTTTCCACTTTTAGTCATAGGTTATCCATTCAATTATAGAGATTTTCTAACTTTGAGAAAATATATTCAAAGTCGTCTGCTGCAGAATTGTCGTATGAGGGTAATTAAGGGTTAAATGGCCAATATTTACTCTTTGCACAAATTGTTGAATTGCACATGTTTTCATGATTTTTTCATAGACAACTTGTTTCTGAAGAAAAGAAGAGCTGTCACCTTATAAGCTGGCAGCTTTTAATTTTGCTATGACCATGACAAAGCCATCACCAACACCAGGCTGACACAGTCCAAGCTATAAATTGTCAAATGTAGTCACATGATACCCTGAGTTGATGTTATTGCTAATTGAGACTTGGAACCAAGACATTGAGATCTACAGGAGGGTGTTTTTACATCCGAGGCAGTGAACAATCACTACAATATTTAAAGATTGTGCTGCATTAATTAGTCCGCTGTGGCCTAGTGGTTAGCGTCATGGAGGTCAGTGCCCTTAAGTTTGGCAAGGCACATTTCCTAGCAGGGTTCTGGTTTGTTTACCCAGGGATCATGAATAAGTGAACTGTTACTGTTACATAAATGAAATAATGTTGAAAACAGCGTAAAACCCCAATATAACTAAAACAAACAAAAAACTTAAAGATTAATAAGTATACCTCTATCGATCTGAGGAGGTGTAAGCAGGAACTGGACACATGTGTCACCTGAATGATGGACATATTACAAGTGTCACCCTCCCAAAAGTTAAGTCATTAACCCTTTCCCACATATAGACACTTTATGACACCTCTGCAGCAGACAGCTTTTTGAAAACATGGTGACAAAAGAAGGAATTGCTCAAAACGAGCAATTTCTCCTTTTGCCACAATGTTTTCCACTTTTAGTCATAGGTTATCCATTCAATTACAGAGTATTTCTATCTTTTGACAAAATATGTTCAAAGTCGACTGCTGCGGAATTGTCAAATGAGGAAAAGGGTTAAGACAAGCGTTCATGTTTTTATCCTCTAACACAATGCACTGTCAAATGTCATGCGATTGATTCAGCAAGTGAACATTATATATTTATATGTAAACTTGCCATATTGCAATAAACAGCATGGGACAGTTGATAGTGCATGGGGGATAACAAGTACCAACTAATGAGCCATGCATGCAGACACAGAGAGCTTTCTAAAGGATACAGAATCATGGTGTAACACCTGCATTTACTTTCACTATACTGCAGATGACCCTTTCCCGCATATTCCAAATCTGAAGCAGATATGACTTTGAAATTAGCTACATCATTTATATGGACGATTTCTATAAATGCGAGGATACGTATTGAATCGAGATGAAAACATTGTGACAAAAGGGAGAAATTGCTTAATATGCTTAATATGAGCAATTTCTTCTTTTGCCGCAATGTATTCACAAGGCGTCTGCTGCAGAATTGCATCAAAATGTGTCTGCATGTGAGGAAGGGTTAATACCACCCAAAACTAATTAATTTCACCTGGGAACATTTTGTCACACCTGGAATTACTTGGGTTTATTGCACTTTTCAATCATGGGTAAGTTAATGACTCATAGAATTGAACATTTACTCATGACTTAACCATTTACTTTCTACAGACAGACATTTGAAACTATGCAAACATTGTGGGGGGGGGGGGGGGGGGGGGGGGGGGGGGGGGGGGGAAAGGAAAATTTATCAAATTAAACTTTATACTATTCCGGTAATTTCCCTCAGATATTTCCAAGGCCTAAAAGTTATAGAGATTTCCATATTTTTGAGTAGACATTTTCAAAGTTGTCTGCTGCAGATTTGCTATATGTGGGAAAGGGATATAAGCCTAAAGCTGCATGTCTCAGCTTGTGCACACATGTTACTTATATTGAACATACAGATATATTTTTCATACCAGTCATTTCTATTATTCGAATAATGAAGGATGTAGCTTAACCCTTTCCCAGAAGCAGACGCATTTTGTCGCATCTGCAACAGGCAGCTTTTGAAAACAATGAACAATATTTCTATTGACAGTAACCAATGCTTTTATTTAAGTGATTTTCCATATTTTTGATGTGTTCAGGCATCTGCCACAGATTTGCTTTATGTGGTAAAAGGTTAAAAAGCGAAATGTTCATCATAGCTATACATTAAAATTGGTTGGTATCAGTTGGACATGTAAAGTTGTAACACTCAAGTATTAATCTCTTGGAAACAATGTGATTTGTTATCATTATGCAAACCACAATAACTCATTTTCCATTCAGTTAAGCTAATACAAGTGGCCAAAGAGGACCAGTATATAGCTCCACTGCCACAAGGTGAAATAACCCACACCATAAGTATGTTGTCTGTCTTTTGTCAAATGAATAAGACTTGGAAGGTCAGCAAAGAAATGTGTATATACCCGAGTCAGTACTTCAAAATCAGACATTTGAGTTTCTTAGGAAAAAAGTTAATGTTGTATTGCAAGCAATACAAAAATCCCCTACCGGACAAGGACGGCACATTGTGTATTGTATGTGCATTTGTTGACAAAAAACAGCAATGCACTGCATAAATTTTAGATAGTCCTATCAAACATTTCTCATTTCGACCTTTGACCTGGAAGTGTGACCTGGACCTTCCAGTTTCAGGCCCGTGTCTTGTACGCCACATGTCAACTCATCATGGTGAATGTTCGTGCCAAGTTTCTTTGAAATTCTATGATGCATGGTTGAAATGTGGGCCGGAAAAGGTAGTCCTATCAAACAGTACTCATTTTGACCTTTGACCTCTAAGTGTGATCTTGACATTTGAGGTACAGGCCTGGGTCTTGTGCGCGACACGCCGCCTCATCATGATGAACGTTTGTGCCAAGTTTTTTTGAAATCCTATGATGCATGGTTGAAATGTGAGCCTGATAAGGTACAGTCCTATCAAATAGTACTCATTTTGAACTTTGACCACTAAGTGTGACCTTGACACTTGAGGTAGAGGTCTGGGTCTTGAGCATGACACGCCGCCTCATTATGGTGAACGTCTGTGCCAAGTTTCTTGGAAATCCTATGATGCATGGTGGAGATGTGGGCCGGACAAGGTAATCCTATCAAACAGTACATTGGCACTCCTCTATAAAGCTCTCCGTTTTAAAGCTGATCTCATTATAACACTGTCTATTGACAGAATTTTTGGTGAGGCCATTGAAATAATGCTTTCTGTGAAGTTACATCCTCATTGACCCACTGGTTGCAGAGGAGAAGATATTGACCAACAATGGACCCCTGACAAAGGGCCATCACAATAAGCCACATTGAGCAATTTAATATTGTACTGTCGAGCTAAAAAGGAAATTGATAAAACCTTTTTCCACATGCAGATGCATTTTGACACGTCTGCAGCAGACGACTTTTAAAAACATTATGGCATGACAAGCAATTTCTACTTTTACCACAATGATTACAACTCTGTTCAATCATCACTATTCACACTTACATTTAGCATGTTCAGGGCTCTCGTGAGGGGGTGACTTGAGCGAAGTGGTCGCCTTAAATTGTCAGACTTCGCCCATTCACTCGATCAAAGCGATGTCTGACTTTGAATCCGATTTAAATGAGATCGATGTCAAAATAAACCTTAAATATTTCAACCATTTGAATATTGTGAACTGATTCTTGCTTTTATGAAACATACGGCTTCAAAAAAAGGAGTGATTTTCAGGACATTTTTTTAATATAATGTTGTAATAGGGGGGCCGTACTAATTGACATTAACCAATCAAAAGACACTATCTATGTAGCCTTTTTCCTAATGGATTCCTCCCCAAATATTGAATTTGATTGGTCAGAATTGAAATGATAAATACGTCGTCAATCTATTCTGAAGAGGTTTCCGAGATTCCAAAATCAAATAAATAAACATTACATTTTGTTTAAAAAGATGTGTATGACAAACGACCCTTTGTTTTGTCATAATTATTAAAATCAAATAAATAAACATTCATTTTCGTTTAAATACATGTGTTACAGTGTATCCCAAACGTCCCAGTTATGACTCAAGAAATATCACTTCTCCTTTAAGTCCCCCCACTTCTCCCTAAATTGACTAGAGAGAGAATTAAGTCACTTCTCTCCCAAAAAATAGCCTCGTGAGAGCCCTGCATGTTCCCATATTTTTTAAGAAGATGACTTTTGAAAACAATTTGTGACAAAGTTGCTCACAATGAGCAATTTCCATTTCTTGTTTTTAAGTTTATTCAATAATTAAACTATAGTTTATAGAGAAATTTCCACATTTTTGATGTACGTGGGAATGGGTTAAGTTACAACAGCACAACTAATTGATTTTAATAATATCTATATGCTTGGGCAAAACCACAGTAATAATAATTATTCAAAGTCAAATCATAACGATCATTGAACATTTTGAACTGACATTCAGTTGGAGTTGGGTTGTGTTATTGCACTGTCAAACAAAGTATTGTTGACAAGATACAGTTGAAACATGGAACAGTGTTTCAAACAAAGCAGGCATGTATATGTAGATTTCCAATCTGCTCACATCTTTTTATCCCACCACCATTTGTCAAATTTATAAAATGTTACATCCCAATATAAATCTTTACCAAGATGTTCATCATAATATCTTTAATTTCCTGAAGTCTGTCAATTTGTTATAAGGCAATGCTCCTGTTTTGCACCAAAGCATTCATACAGAAGCATTAAGGTGTAGATAACAACATTAACCCTTTCCCTCATACGACAATTCTGCAGCAGACGACTTTGAACGTATTTTGTCAAATAATGGAAAATCTCTATAATTGAATGGATAACCTATGACTAAAAGTAGAAAACATTGTGACAAAAGGAGAAATTGCATGTTTTGTGCAATTTCTGCTTTTGTTACTATGTTTTCCAAAAGCCGTCTATATGAGGGAAAGCGTAAATAACAACATTACTGAGTAACCCGAGGCAAGAATACAATAGGCCGTAGATTGCTGCTAATGTTTTTGTTCCAGGAAACTAAAAACTGAGACCTATGACAATGGAAGTGATCTTGGCTTTAACTATCTTTATCTCCCATATTTCTCAATGAAACACTCAAGTGTGTGTACTCATTCAAATTGTCTCTAGTAAGTAATTTAGTACGTATAACATAAGGTTTTGAGTGGAAATAAGGATTTCAGAGTCTGTAATATTCCTGTGTTCAAGAGCATTGTATTAACCTTGGAATACCCAGGGCTAATGAACGAAATTCACTCAAGATGGACACTAATTGAGACAGAGAGATAATCCCAATTCATGGCAAAAGGGGTTTATAATCCTTACAGAACATGATTTCCAGTCACATATCTATATGTTACTATCTTCATGGAACATTACAACCGGCTTCTTTTTATAAGAAGTCACACACAAATCAATCTCAAAGACATGTTATGTTAACAGTGAAAGATCTGATGGCAGCCAATGCAGCGATCTGTCTGTGCCTTCACCAATACCAAAGCATTGAGTTCTGACCATTAATAAGATGGCATGGCTTTGGGATAATACAAATTTCATTGCCAGGAAGTTGCTTTTAACCATTCCAATCATTTACAGAACTTGAATGTACAAAGGCTGAAGACATTTGCAATTACAATGCCAACAGGAAAAATAATGCATATAATTATAAGCCCTCAAATCTTTGAATGTAAATGGCCGGGTCAAGTCACACAAAAGCAGGCTTTGTCATGTGGCCCAAATAACAAAATTAGTGGCTTATTTCGGACTACATGTATCTAATATCTCAAATTCCGTTTCTTTACAAGGATACAGACAACAGACAATGTAGCCTTCGATAATAGTGTGTGTATAGAACTGTAGTCCATCAGAAAGCTCTGCAACATGTGCATGGTGCTCACACTGGAATAACCAAAACTGATTGAAATGACATTTAACCCCAATCCATTCCGTTTGAGAAAGATGACTTGTTTCAAAGTTAGGAAATAATATATAGTTTTCAAAACAGTCTTAACTCTTTCCTTACTGAGATGCATCTGCAGCAGAAGACTTGAAAATATTGTGTCAAAAGATGAAATTGCTTACAATGAACCATTTCACTTTTTGCCACAATGTTTTCAACTTTATTCAATAACTAGAAATATCACTGAAGGTGATAAATACCCCCAAAACAGCACCTTGACTCAAAATATGGCTTCCGACTGACCAACAAAAGGGCCATAACTCTGTAAAGTAACATGCAATTGTAAAATCTTTATGATATGCACATATCCTCTTGGTATAGAAGCTTCATGTAAAATGTTATTGAATTCCACCCAGTGGTTTGTAAGAAATAGGCCGGACAAAATATGGCTTCGGACAAAATATGACTAACAACTTATTAAGTAAAAGGGCCATAACTCTGTAAAATAACATGCAATTGTAAGATCTTTAGGGTATGCACATGTCCTCTTGGTATAGAAGCTTCATGTAATTTTTATTGAATTCCACCCAGTGGTTTGTAAGAAATAGGCCGGACAAAATATGACCAACAACTTAATAAGTAAAAGGGCCATAACTCTGTAAAATATCATGCAATTGTAACCCCTTTAGGATATGCACATCTCCTCTTGGTATAGAAGCTTCATGTAAAATTTTATTGAATTCCACCCAGTGGTTTGTAAGAAATAGGCGGGACATAATATGGCTTCCGACCGACCCACCGACTGACCGACACAGTGACTCCTATATACCCCCCCAAAACTTTGTTTTTTGGGGGTATAATTATACTTTTCAATTATATTTATATTCTCAATATTTTGGCTAAGATGTTTAAATAGTCTTCTGCTGCAGAATTGATGTATGTGGGAAAAGATTGCTGCAGTAAATGTTATATTTGTCCGAAGTATCTGAAACCCAAAACGCTTGTTATAAAAGTCAATAATGAGATACTGAATTCTTGTTACAGTCTACCATGAGATTTCCCACATGGCTTTCAAACAAACTGATTGTTAACCCTTTCGCTCTTACAAACGATTTCTGAGGCCTCTTCAGCAGATGACTCTTGAAAACATTGTACATGTAGCAAATGGGAGAAATTGTTCATAATGAGCAAATAATCCTTATGTCAAAATATGTTTAACTCTTTACCATAATAATACTTTCCTTGAAAGAGATTTTCTATAATAATGCATATATCATATTTTCAAAGTCATCTGCTGCAGATTTCCTGCATATGGGGAATGGATTACCCTTCTCCTTCTGATACAGTTATGCAGCAGATAACATACCGATGCTTTATGACGCATCTGCAGCAGCCGTCTTTTGAAAACATTGTATGTGTGTCGAGTCCCGGTAGCTCAGTCGGTAACGACGCGGGCTGTCAATCCAGGGGTTGTGAGTTTGAATTCCTGCTCGGCCAACTTCCTTTCCGACGTTTGACAAAAGTCAGTGCGACATGCGTCATTCGTCTTCCACCAATGGGCTAAGTCTATGTGGAATAGCAGCCAGTTCCTTGGAAAGATTGTTGTGTGGAGTACTGGTGTGAGAAAACCAGGAAACACATGAGTAAGTGAACTGGCTGCCGTGATATGACTGAGAAATTGTAAAAAACGGCGTAAAACCCCAATCAATCAATCAATCAATCAATTGAAAACATTGTGACACAATGTTATCAACTCTATTCAATTGGTACACTTTCAAGTACATATTTTTACCAATTTTTGCCAAGATGTTTTCAAAGTCATCTGCAGCAGATTATATGTATGTGGGAAAGTGTTCAACAAGCAAGTTCTGCCTTTCGCATTTAATTTGTTCAACTCCATAAGAAAATTTAGACGACCAATTTTCAAGTAGTCTTCTTTGCTCAGATGTTTTCAAAGCAAACGACTATTTAAATAGCATACATGTGTATCAGGAAAACAGTTAAGATATCATTTGGAAACATTCTGCTAAGGATAATTGGAATAATGTATTTAATTCAGCAGAAACTGACAATATTCCTTATTTGAACAATAATTAAAATGTATTAAAATCTCCTAATTGCTCTGAACAATCTTTTGTTGTAGTTACATAGGATTTAACCCTTTCCCTCATATGACTTTGAACATATTTTGTCAAAAATTAGAAAATCGTTATAATTGATGGATAACCTATGACTAAAAGTGGAAAACATTGTGGCAAAAGGAGAAATTGCTTGTTTTGAGCAATTTCTTCTTTTGTCACTATGTTTTCAAAAATCCGTCTGCTTCAAGTGTCAGAAAGTGTCTACATGAGGAAAAAGGTTAACCATTTCCCACTTTGAACAAATCTGCAGCTGACATTTTTTAACTATATAGTAGTAAACATAAGAGGAAAAGGAACAAATTTCTCATTTGGCCATTATGTTTTCATTAGTCCTGTGTACTGCAAAACTGATGCATCAAAATCTGTTAACATGTGGAAAAGGCTTAACTTGATAATACCTATGTGAATGAACAGCTAGGAATAAACATGTTTTATGACTTCTGAAATGAACAAGCACTTACAGATAATTGTTTTCTAACTAGTTATGTCTGTAAACATATCAATTAACCCTTTCCCTCATATAGACGCTTTCTGACGCCTCTGCAGCAGACAGCTTATTGAAAACAAAGTGACAAAAGAAGAAATTGCTCAAAACAAGCAATTTTCTCCTTTTGCCACAATGTTTACCACTTTTAGTCATAGGTTATCCATTGAATTATAGAGATTTTTCAATTTATTGACAAAATATGTTTAAAGTCATCTGCTGCAGAAGTGCCATTATGAGGGAAAGGGTTAACACATTCACACTCTCAGACTCATTTGCAGCAGATGACTTTTGGAAACATATTGAAAAAAAAAAAGGAAAAATTGCTCATAAATAATGTTTTCAATTCTATACAATAATTATCCTTTAATTAATAGTTATTTTCCATAATTTTGCCTAAATGTCTTCATAGTCGTCTGCTGCAGATTTGTTGTATGTGGGAAATGGTTAAAAACATAACAACTAAAGCAGAAATATTTAACCCATTTACCTGATATTAGAATTGGTAGCTTGTTTGAAAAAGTCAGGTAATAATTTTCTGTTGCATCTGTAAAATTTGAAATTACTCTTGATACGGAGTTGAAATACAGGAAATGGAGAAAACAATTGAACATTTTGAATTGAACAAAAGTTGTCTGCTGTGTATTATGGAATGAATAACTCTGGATGCTATTTAAAGATTCAAAAAATGTTGTATGTAATCATAAGAATCCTGTAGATTTGTAGAATGAATGTGTTTTATAAAGAAAATGGTTGTTTGATTGATTTGATTTTAACGCCATTTCAACAAATGTTCAGCGGTAATCCCGGCATCCAGTTCATCTGCCAATGTGTTTCCTGGCTTTCTCACACATGTTCTCCACAAAGACTGTTGGCACATTGGTGGAAGATGTATGACACTTGTAGCTTTGACTTTTGTCAAAACGTCTGAAAGAATGTTGGCCGAGCTGGAGCTTGAACTCACAAGCCCTGTATATGACAGCCTGTGTCACTACTCGACCTAGCTACATATAGATAATTGGATAAATCATTGCGATCATTAAAGTCAGTCCCACCTCACATACCTGTAATGAGGAGGAGTTGACAGGTATCACACAGTATGTTCACATTCACACATATCAGGTGTATGTACTTGACCACATACACAACTAGGTCAATTCATACCTATCAACAATAACATACATTGAGCCTGTTCTTAGGAAAAGGTTGGCTTTTTGTGAACAATGTAGATCAAGATCAGCTTGTGCATTCAAACAGAGACTAGTCAAAATCTACACTATTCACTCCTTACACAATTAAGCTTGTTAGAAACTTCTATCAACTTGTGTAGTTTCTGATAAGAAGCAGGTTAAAAAGTATGATGTAAAGTTGTGAACCTACTATGACATTCAGAAATGCCAATTTGATCGAACCTTCTCCCATGAGTCTCAATTCAGAGGACCTAAGATAAGGAGGAGTGAACTGGTCTTTTCCCATCCATCATTTCTCTTATGACTCCACTAAACTCTATGTTGTGGGTACTCAAAAGAATCGTCTCACTGAGGGTCAAATATGGATTTGGGAATGTTTAAACCAATCTGACGGAATGCAATGGTGGTAGTGTAAACCCAGATCAACCAGCACATTCTACCAGTCTGATTTAGATCTGTAGTTGCCTACAAATTATTTGTAATTCTTTTGAAGAAATCGGACAAATACCCTTCCTATAGATCAGGAATGATAGTCTAAGCCTAGACACTGTAGATAGATCTTTATCTTCACTACAAATACACTGGGTTGAGTATGGCTAATGTTTAACCCTTTTCCACATAAAGACGCTTTCTGACGCCTCTGCAGCAGACGGCTATTTGTAAACATAGTGACAAAAGAAGAAATTGCACAAAACGTGCAATTTCTCCTTTTGCCACAATGTTTTCCACTTTTAGTCATAGGTTATCCATTCAATTACAGAGATTTTCTATTTTTTGAGAAAATATGTTCAAAGTCGTCTGCTGTAGAATTTTCGTATGCAGTCTCTCACATTATGCCTGAATCTCCAAAAATCCCCAAGAAAATGTAACGGTAAACAATTCTCACACCTCTGCAGGAGTCATTTACTGCCCAGCATCTGACCCCTATTTCAGTGAAAGCCCCGTTGATATGTTATCACATGACCAGAGAAACCACATCTGTGTCGAGTTTGTTGTTAGACCAGCTATTTCACTTTTGAAACTTGTACAGAACCAAGTTGAAGTGAAGGTAGAATATGACATGTGTCCCAATGCAAGCTTGTGAACCAGAGGAAAACAATGTGGAAAGGAAAAGTTACTTCCCTATTTCATGATACAGAAAGCTGTTCATGACTGAACTAGCTGCATATGTATATTGAAACAATCGCAGGAAAAGTAGCCATGTAATCCCCGTTTCCAACAATAAAATGAATCTGCAGGAGACAATATTGAACATATCTTTAACCCTTTCCCACATACAGCAAATCTGCAGGAGACGACTTTGAAAACCAAGCTTAATTGTTAAATAAAGTTGAAACATTGTGGCCATCATAAGCAACTCACCTTTCGCCACAATGTTTTCACAAGTAGTCTGCTGCTAGTGCGTCAAAATGCTTCTGCAGGTGGGAAAGGGTTATAAAACATGGGGAGCCTCTATGAATGAAAGTTAGATAATAGAAAAGAGAAGAAAACATTGTTGGAAAACAGAAAATTACTCCATTGAGCAAATTCTCTTTTTCTCACAATGTTTGACAGTGTACTGCAACTGCTGGAAACGTATTAAAATGTATCTGCATTTGGGAAAGGGGGTTAAGCAATTAATTTCATATTTTCCAAATCAATATGTGTATTTATATACATGAATGTACTGTAGATTGTTTAACCTTAAGAATGACAACATCCAACATTAAAACTAATAAGCATATAATAAGAAATACTACCACCCCCCCGCCCCCTGTCTGTCTGCGGTCGGTCGGTCGGTCGGTCGGTCGGTCGGTCTGTCTGTCTGTCTGTCTGTCTGTCTGTCTGTCTGTCTGTCTGTCTGTCTGTCTGTCTGTCTGTCTGTCTGTCTGTCTGTCTGTCTGTCCCATTTGGCAAGACATACAACAATGCAATACATTACAAATTACTTTGCTTTCATTTTAGCATTTTCAAAATAATTGTGTTCATTTGTAACCCTGGACCAACATTGCTTATGTAGTTATGCCCACTGTACACATATGCTATCTTTTCAAATTGCTATCTTTGCAAATCTAAATTCTGGTTAAAGTTTTGCGTGCAACTACATTAAGAGTCCATATCTCAGTATTTACTTGATGCGTTGCATTGACACTTTCTACAACCCTACCCAACTATCACACCTATGTATATTATTATGTTAAATAACTCTATAATGCAAATTATCACTCTTTAAGAAATTGTGGTTAATGTTTTGCATGCAACTACGTTCGAGTCCATTATCTCAGTTACTTAAATAAGCGGAGAAATAGTCGAGCGCACTGTCCTCCGACAGCTCTTGTTAGATCGATTCTTGCTATTCTGATAAATTTTTGTCCATCGTTAACTTTTAGCTTTAAACATCATCTCCGGCTTAACCACAGGACCAATTTCAACCAAACTTCACAGGAATGTTCCTTTGGTGGCCCTCTTTCAAAAGTGTTCAAAGACTTAAGTTCCATTGTGAACTTTGGTTGCCACGGCAACAAAAAAAGGATAAATTAACCAAAACTTAAAAAATCTTCTTGTCTGAAAGTAGTCTCAAGGCCCATGCCTTTTTATATTTGGTATGTAGCATTATTTAGTGGACCTCTACCAAGATTGTTAAAATTATAGCCCTGGGGGTAAAAATGACCCCTCCCAGGGGATCACTTGTTTTACATAAGACTTGTATAGGGAAAAAACTTTAAAAAATCTTCTTTTCCAAAAGTAGGAGGCCAAGGCCTTTGATATTTGGTATGAGCTTCATCTAGTGGACCTCTACCAAGATTGTTCAAATTATAGCCCTGGGGTCAAAATTGACCCTCCCTTGGTGTCTCTTTTTTTTTTAAAATAGACTCGTATAGGGGAAAAAAATCTTCTTGTCTAAAAGTAGAAGGCTAAGGCCTTTGATATTTGGTAAGTAGCTTCATCTAGTGGACCTTTACCAAGATTGTTTAAATTATAGCCCTGGGGTCAAAAATGGCCCCTCCCTTATGGTCACTGGTTTAAAATAGACTTGTATAGGGAAAAAGCTTTAAAAATCTTCTTGTCTGAAAGTAGAAGGCCCATGCCTTTGATATTTGATATTAGCTTCGTCTAGTCGACCTCTACCAAGATTGTTCAAATTATAGCCCTGGGCTCCCCAGTTATCACAAATGGATTTTAAAAGATCATATAAAATGTGTACATATTAGCTGATCAACTGTTAAGATGGATTGTAACTGCACTATGTGCTTCAGAAAGATAATGTATGAGGTACAGTCCTTATTGTTATTAGTCGCCGGGCAGAAGCCCGCGACTTCTATTTTTAATAGCTTTTTGGAAATGACATGGGGGAGAGTTATTATTAGAAAAAAACAAATTTAAATGTCTTGAACATATTACAATTGTGATTATGACACATCTAAAATGAAATAAATAATCCGATGTTTTAAGTATTTGCAGTTACCTTATTTTGACTCGCAGAACATGTATATATATGTTTATATGTCAATGGGCCAACCTACCTTAGAATGGAGATTGATCATAAACAATGAAATTCTGTGAAGGACATTCACTTCGTTGACAAAAAAAATGCAAGGTATGATACATTTTCACTTGACCCCACCCCTGATGTTCCAATATGCCCTTTAGTTGATAAGTGTTTTTTTCATCTACTATAATGTAAGTGTTATGCATAACTGCAGTATGGATTTCCGGCAACATTGATGTGTTACATCTACTTTATCTTGTCTTCTTTCTTAAACAAATGCGCATGTCCTGAGAACACAGCCCACAGTCAGAGTTATGGGACTTGTCCTGCAAGGTCATTTGATGATGTCCAATAAGTGAGTGAAGTTTCAAAATTTAACCAAAGTTGCAACGCCAACGCCGACGCACAAGTGACTGTTATAGCTCTCATATTCTTCGAATAGTCGAGCTAAAAAAACTACTAAGTTTTAAAGCAAGTTTAAAACAAACAAAAAACATGATCAAATGCAATTATTAATTACATTTTCAAAATAATTCGTTAGCAGTACTTTCAGTACTTTGATTTCTTTAACAAATGCAATGTGCATGCCCTGAGAACACAGCCCACAGTCATATACCGGTCAGACAAACATCTTGGCAATTTAATCACCTTATCAAGAAAATTAATAGTCTTATGACCCATGGGTAATTGATGCTGGCATTTAATAGCCTAAAAGCTAACTGTTTATCATTTGCAGATTTGAGAAAAATTTCACCCATAATGTGGGAGACTGTATGAGGGAAAGGGTTAACCCTTTCAGCCGCCTTTGCAGCAGACAACTTTTGAAAACATTGTGGCAAAGGGTGAAATTGCTCATGATGAGCAATTTCACCGTTTGCTACAATGTTTGCTAACTCTATTTAATAATTAAACTGTCATTAATTAATGGAGATTTTTCAAATTTTTGATAAGATGTTGTCAAAGTCGCCTGCTACCGATTTGTTGTATGTGGGAAAGGGTTAAGAAAGTAGGGTCATAACCCTTATCCCACGCATTTAAATGTAATTGTAGCAGTTTTCCAAAAGAAGTAATAACTATTAGCATGACTTTTCTAAATGTAGGCACAAAATGAAGTCTCAAGTGATCGGGACTGCATAAGTGAGGCTTCACTGTAAGCTGATCCCTTTTTGCCCGATGCTGCACATATATCTAACCCTTTCCCACATATAGCAGACAATCTAGGCAAAAATAACAAAAATGTCTAGAGATGGAAGTATAATTATTGTACCAATTGAAAACATCTAGCAATTTCTCCTTTTGTCACAATGCTTTCAAAATGTGTCTGCTGCAAATGTGTCATATAGTGGGGGGAACAATTAAAGCTTTATATATTAAAAGCTATTTAGACTTATTTCCTTGCACATGCTCTGTCCAATGTTGAATACATAAGGGGAATGTTTTAAGGAACATAATATATCTGGCCAATAACCAGAGGTTGATTGATTGATTGGGGTTTAACGCCCTTTTTAACAATTTCTCAGTCATATCACGGCGGCCAGTTCACCTACTCATGTGTTTCCTGGTTTTCTCACACCAGTACTCCACATAACAATCTTCCCAAGCAACTGGCTGCTTTTCCACATAGACAAGCCCATTGGTGGAAGACGAATGACACATGTCGCAATGACTTTTGTCAAATGTCGGAAAAAAAGTTGGCCGAGCTGGGATTCGAACTCACAACCCCTGGATTGACAGCCCGCGTCGTTACCGACTGAGCTACTGGGGCCCGGTACCAGAGGACTCGAGGAGGAGTAAACTTATCTTTTACCAACTTTATCTCTTTTATTTTTGAACAAAAAACCCAATGTTGTAGGTACTCAAAGAATCATCTCATTGAGACCAATCTTTTGAGTACCAACAACATAGTGTTTAAGGATTTTAAAACATGAAAAATACACCTTATCTAGAGCTCTGAATAACCTACTAGGACAGACAGACAGATGATGGACAATGGATACCTAAATGTCACCCTGCTAAGGCAGGCGATATAAAAAAGTCAGTTTACATGGACTTATTTATTGTTCTAGGACTGAATCAGAAGCCAAACAGTGAATGTTCAATCTGCAATGGATATATAATGTAACACATGAAGAATATCTCTACATGATACATAATATAGTAGCCCAGACAGAACAATTTATGAGTGTGCCACAGATGTTACCTAATAGCCAACCACATTCTCTGATTCATCTAACATTAACCCTTTCCCTCATATAGACGCTTTCTGATGCCTCAGGCTCTGCAGCAGACGGCGTTTTGAAAACATAGTGACAAAAGAAGAAATTGCACAAAACGTGCAATTTCTCCTTTTGCCCCAATGTTTTCCACTTTTAGTCTAGGTTATCCATTCAGTTATAGAGATTTTCTATTTATTGACAAAAATGTTCAAAGTCGTCTGCTGCAGAATTGTTGTATGAGGAAAAGGATTAATCCTTTCCTGCATACAACAAACCTGCAGCTGTCGCTTTGAAAACTTCCAGGCAAAAATTATGGAACATCTCTATAAACGCAATTACCGGTATAATTAAATTATTATACATCATTGAGGCAAAAGGAGAAATTGTCCAATGTGAGTAATTTCACCTTATCACAATGTTTTCAAAGTAGTCTGCTGCAGATGCGTCCAAATGCATCTGCATGTAAAAAAGGGTTAATCCAAAAAATACTTTGAATCTTTAAATAGCAATCCCCTCTATATTCATTTATAACTGGCATGTTTGTGATTGCTTCTTCAATCTTTTACCTGATATAGAAGACATGTGATGCCCCTGAAGCAGATCAACATTTAAAAACACTAAGAAAAGGAGACATTGCTCAATATGAACAATTCCTCATTTTCCCACTATGCTTTCAACTCGGTATCAAAATTGTTCTTCCTATTATCCAGATGTTTCAATATTTCCCCAAAATAATTTCAATGCAGATCTAGATGACTGGAAAATTATTATAAATTGTAAAAACAGAAAATCCATAATAATTCATGTGACTTTTGATCTGTGGTTAATAAATTCTATGTATAATATAATAGCTGATGTCAAAAAGCACTCTCAGAAAATGTAAATAATGAAGACCTGCTGACTGAATTAATAAGGTTACTCCTTTTGCCAAGTTTTAACGGTTTATCATTTCGAGGGGGGACAAAATCTTGATTTACATCAACTTGAAATTCAAATTCAAATATATCTGTTGAGAAAAAAAAAGAGTGTAAGTACAGTTGAAAACATGCAATATATACGGTAACAATAGCTTCCACTTACACTTGGAAAATCGCCATTATTTGGAAAAGGAAATGGAAAAGTACCAGGATTCGGATAAACCTGAAATGGGATACCAATTTTTATTCGAAAAACGAATATTCGAATATCTTTTTCAGTATTTGTTCCCATCCCTAATAGAAAGACCATATTTTGTGCATAAATGTTTACAGTGTTCTTAGTAACTTCAGATTTGTTGTATGTGGTTAACCCTTTCCCACATATAGACGCTTTCTGACACCTATGCAGCAGACGACTTTTGAAAACATTGTGACAAAAGGAGAAATTTCTCCTTATAGCCACCATGTTTTCAACTCTATTCAATAATTATAAAATCAATTATAGAAATATTCCCTTTTTTGAATAGATGATTTCAAAGTCGGCTGCTGCATTTAATTTGTTGTATGTGGGCGATGGGAGTTAAGGCTATTTTAATTGTAAGGTTGGCAGGAATATTCTTCTGACAATACAAATCCAACATAACCATAGCAACTTTAGCTGTGCCCTGGTTCATAATAATTATACAGAAGATTCTATAAATAGACCATCACTTATTAGTCGCCGGGCAGAAGCCCGCGACTTCTATTTTTAATAGCTTTTCCGAAATCACATGGGAGGAGGAGTTATTATTAGACAAAACCAAATTGAAATGTCTTGAACATATTACAATTGCGTTTGTTTAAAAACACTAAGTTATGACACATCTAAAATGAAATAAATATTCCGATGTTTTAAGTTTTAGTAGTTTCTTTATTTTGACTCGCATCTCTTTTTTGGGGTTTTATTTACGAAGACAAAACCGTCCCCATGAGACTTGCAGCAAGCAGACTGTTATGTGTCAATATCAAGTAAAAATCACGTCGAATTCTCCTTTAAAATAGCAATCTTAACTTACTAAATGTTATTTTCATGTTCAAAGAGATGTCTTGATTTGTGAGGAATTAATTTTATAATGTTTATACATGTATATCTAAAATATGAACTGTTTCTAAGCTAAAACTGTTGATCGCGTGACTCGCGAATACCAACTGCGTAGATCAATCTCCTTTGCAGAGAGCCGCTCTTTACACTCACTTAAAAATAGTAAATTATAGGTGATTTAAAATGTTTATTTGGTTCGAAACAAATGAAGAAAAGAACAAACCGAGATAAAACTGGTTTTAATAGAAAAATGACTTTGAACGAACACTCTCTGCCTATAAAGAGAGTTTCAAGAACGACACCTCTGCGAAGAAGAATGTAGGTCACGAATCGGGTCTTTCGTACAAAATTATTTCGTCCTTGACAATTTTAAATGTGTCATTAAATTCCCTAAAAGCATATTGCTTCCGATCTGCATATTGTTATGCATCATTGACACAAGGGTGCTCATCATAATATAATTTTAAAACATGAGTAGTTTGTTATTTTCATTATAAAAAAGGAAGGAAAGAATATTACAATAAATTAACATGTATGGCTCAGTTTATGTTCGAAATTAAGTTTAAATTATACAACAATTTCAATGAGATTTAACTGTTTAGTTGATATTATATTTCGAAGGTGGTCTAATTTATAAATATTGGACTACATTTCAACATTTGTTAAAGTATGATATAATTAGGATGCCAAGCTAATATCATTTTGAGAAAAAGAGAAAACTCATGTCTTCAGCGATTTAACCCTTATCTCATTGTTTTAAAAGTAGATTCCTGCAAAGGTGTCCACTGTTGACTTTAATAGGGGAAAGGTAAAATGACGTGCTATTGCATGCAAATCCTAAATTGTCTGTTTTGTGGTTTTATTGAAAAATAATAAAATTCAAATATTCTGACAAACATCTTGAAAAGTGTATGTGGAATTCACAAATCTTATAAGTATTCCTTAATGAAAGCACTGTATACATACTTAAACTAATGATTGGCAAGATTACTCATTTCCATGTTTTTTACTGTTTATGATCAATAATTAGTTGGTTGTGTGTATGGTCAACCTACTTTGGAATGGAGATTGATAATAAACAATGAAAGGCTTCAATTATCATTCACTTCGTTGAGAAAACAATGCAAGTTATGATACATTTCTTGACCCCACCCCTGATGTTCCAATATGCCCCTCAGTTGATAACTGTTTATTCAACTACTATAATGTTAGTGTTATGCATAACTGCAGTATGCATTTCCGGCGACATTGATGCGTTGCATCAACTTTCTCTTGTAGTTATTATATATTGCATAATTATATCAGTCTTTACTGAATTGAAAACCTAATGTAAAGAGAAAAGTTAAAATTGGATAAACAAAGACATATTTCTCAAAGTAGAAAACACAAGACCTCAGGCTGAGGGTGTCTCGCCCTTCTAAGAAAATCAGATATTAAATGGTATCACTATGCAAAAAGAAAGTAAAGTTGATAAAATGTGAAAAAGTGTGACGTTGACGGATGTCCCATGACCTAACAATACATCTGACAAAGTTTCAGAAAAATTCCAGCAGGGGTTGCTGAGATATAAGAAAGTTTAAGTTTTGAGGTTAAGTTACCTAACAAAGGTCAAGTTCTGCACAATTATGACCTCGACCCTGAAAATTTTGATGTTGACACGGATGTCCCATGACCAAACAATACATCTGACAAAGTTTCAGAAAAATTCCAGCAAGGGTTGCTGAGATATAAGAAAGGTTAAGTTTTGAGGTTAAGTTATCTAACAAAGGTCAAGTTCTGCACAATTATGACCTTGACCCTGAACATTTTGACGTTGATGGATGTCCCATGACCAAACAATACATCTGACAAAGTTTCAGAAAAATTCCAGCAGGGGTTGCTGAGATATAAGAAAGGGTCAAGTTCTGCATAATTATGACCTTGACCCTGTAAATTATGACTTTGACAGATGTCCCATGACCAAACAATACATCTGACAAAGTTTCAGAAAAATTCATGCAGGGGTTGCGGAGATATAAGAAAGGTTAAGTTTAAAGGTTAAGTTACCTAACAAAAGTCAAGTTCTGCACAATTATGACCTTGACCCTGAAAATTTTGACGTTGACAGATGTCCCATGACCAAACAATACATCTGACAAAGTTTCAGAAAAATTCAAGCAGAGGTTGCAAGATATAAGAAAGGTTAAGTTTTGAGGTTAAGTTACCTAACAAAGGTCAAGTTCTGCAAAATTATGACCTTGACCCTGAAAATTTTGATGTTGACAGATGTCCCATGACCAAACAATACATCTGACAAAGTTTCAGAAAAATTCAAGCAGAGGTTGCAAGATATAAGAAAGGTTAAGTTTTGAGGTTAAATTACCTAACAAAGGTCAAGTTCTGCACAATTATGACCTTGACCCTGAATATTTTGATGTTGACAGATGTCCCATGACCAAACAATACATCTGACACAGTTTCAGAAAAATTCCAGCAGGGGTTGCTGAGATATAAGAAAGGGTCAAGTTCTGCACAATAATGACCTTGACCCTGAAAATTATGACGTTGACAGATGTATCATGACCAAACAATACATCTGACAAAGTTTCAGAAAAATTCATGCAGGGGTTGCTGAGATATAAGAAAGGTTAAGTTTTGAGGTTAAGTTAACTTACAAAGGTCAAGTTCTGCACAATTATGACCTTGACCCTGAAAATTTTGACGTTGACATATGTCCCATGAACAACAATACATCTGACAAAGTTTCAGAAAAATTCAAGCAGAGGTTGCTGAGATATAAGAAAGGTTAAGTTTTGAGGTTAAGTTACCTAACAAAGGTCAAGTTCTGCAACAATTATAACCTTGACCCTGAAAATTTTGACGTTGACAGATGTCCCATGACCAAACAATACATCTGACAAAGTTTCAGAAAAAGTCAAGCAGAGGTTGCTGAGATATAAGAAAGGTTAAGTTACCTAACAAAGGTCAAGTTCTGCACAATTATGACCTCGACCCTGAAAATTTTGAAGTTGACAGACGTCCCATGACCAAACAATACATCTGACAAAAGTTTCAGAAAAATTCAAGCAGAGGTTGCCGAGATATAAGAAAGGTTAAGTTTTGAGGTTAAGTTACCTAACAAAGGTCAAGTTCTGCAACAATTATAACCTTGACCCTGAAATTTTGACGTTGACAGATGTCCCATGACCAAACAATACATCTGACAAAGTTTCAGAAAAATTCAAGCGGAGGTTGCCGAGATATAAGAAAGTTTAAGTTTTGAGGTTAAGTTACCTAACAAAGGTCAAGTTCTGCACAATTATGACCTTGACCCTGAAAATTTTGACGTTGACAGATGTCCCATAACCAAATAGTACAGCTAACAAAGTTTCAGAAAAATTCAAGTAGGGGTTGCCGAGATATAGCTATTTGTAAAAGCGGCCGCCGTCGCCGTCGCCGGAAAAGTGACTGCTATGTCTCACTCCACTATCGTGGGCGAGACAAAAATGAAAGCGATTTTTATTTTCCTCAAGATGATTTTTTAACTCTTTTACAGCTGAACCCTTTCCCTCATATAGACGCTTTCTGACGCCTCTGCAGCAGAAGGCTTTTTGAAAACATAGTGACAAAAGAAGAAATTGCACAAAATGTTTTAATTACCATTTAATTATGGAGATTTTCTATGTTTTGACAAAATACGTTCAAAGTCGTCTGCTGCAGAATTGTCGTATGAGGGAAAGGGTTAACAGCTTAGATGCATGTATTAGGGAAAGGGTTATACAAAACAGTCCATGAAGTAAGTGGTCAAGCATTCACTAATTAAAGATGCCTAGTGTAGTGGTCATTTCTGCAGAGCTTAGGCACAGAATTAATATGGAGATCATTAATAAGTCAACAGCTATTGATTAGTCCATGTGATTTATTTGGATGAGTCTGACTGGTGTGAATAAACAATTGACACATGTTGACCAGAGCTCGAGGTTTTACATGTTCTAAAATACTTCATGACCCTCTTACCCTATGTTGTGGGTACTGAATTTTTTTTATTCTTTTGAGTACCCACATCATAGGGTTTAGTTGGAAAATAAGAGATATTGTTGTATACTCTTCTCTTATCTGGACCTCTGCAGCAGACAGCTTTGAAAACATCCATGTAAAATATGTAAAATCTCTATAAATGAAGGTACAAGAGAAAGTTGATGCAAGGCATCAATGTCGCCGGAAAAGACTGCATTGATTTATTTATGTATTCTTGACTTTCCTTAGTCTATTCAAACATTAGGAACATAGTAATGAAAACATTTGCTTATAAATTTTATATACATACCTATACATTAGGGTATCTATAAAAAATTAACGAAATGTGTACACATTTATCTGGCTTAAATTTAATTTTGCTGTTGTTACTTATTTAAATAATAGTATTCATTCATATAATTTCAATGTTTGTCAATCTTATTCGAATCAGAAGGTAAATATCCTGGTATTGCTTTAAAGGGAGGTAATTTGAAGAAAACAAAAGTCTTCAAAAGGAGAAATATATCAGCATTACCGTCTACAGTTTAAATTGTTCTATTGTTTGTGGATTTAAAAATGTTCTTTTTTTCTTATTTCTACATGTACAACGAGATATTGCGGCTCGCTTTGCGTCAAACATTCGTCTTGTACTTGTCTAAAATAAAATAATATCACTCGCTTTTTCATATCGAAATGCGCATGCGCGAAAATCGATGTTAAAGGTCACGAAACTACACAACAGAATAGGGTCTATATTTAGCTTAGAAACAGTTCCTACTTTAGATATTCATGGATTAACATTATTAAATGAATTCTACACAAATCAAGACATCTCTTTGAACATGAAAACAACATTTAGTAAGTTAAAATTGCTATTAAAAGGAGAATCCGAAATTGACCTCAATGATGACACATAAGAGTCTGCATTAGGGGGTGTTGGTTCACGTCTTGAAGGGACCACTTTTGTCTTCGTAAATAAGACAAAAAACTTAAATGCGAGTGAAATAAAAAAAACTGCAAACATTAAAAAATCGGAATATTTATTTCATTTTAGATGTGTCATTTATTAGTGTTCGTAAACAACCACAATTGTAATATGTTCAAATCATCTAGATTTGTTTCTTTCTAATAATAAGCCGCCCTCCCATGTGATTTCCGAAAAGCTATTAAAAATAGAAGTCGCGGGCTTCTGCCCGGCGACTAATAATTTGTTAAACATTGTAGCAAATGGAACAAGCCCGCTACGATGGCCCTTGATTGCTCACTTGAGTAATGCAAAATGATTTGTCATGCAAACCACAATAACTCATTTTGCAGTCAGGTAAGCTAATATAATAGCTCCATTGCAACAAAAGCAAAATAACCCACACCCTATGTTGTCTGCCTTTTGTCAACTTAATATGACTTAGGTCGCCAAAGAAATGTTCAAGTACCAGCTTGTATTTCAAAATCTTGGGATTTTTTTTCCTAAATCGTACAATCTCTGAACAAATAAGGTAAAACAGCCCCAGCCATGTCTTTTGACTAATGAACATGGCTTGAAGGAATCAGGTAGAGGGTCACCCAAGGAACATATATCTACAAAATTATTAGAAAATCAGTCCGACTTTCAGAAGAGAATATCTATTCACTATTGTTATATGAGGTGAAACGGCCCTGCCTTCGGAGAAGATTTTTAAGTTTCCACTTAAGCCATATATAAGGCAGAACAGCCCTGCCAAAAAAACATAGTTTGAGGGAATCTGATATTGTTATTATGCCTCAAGTTTTCATTATACTTTCAGGAGAAGTTTTTAAGTTTTCACTATATATAGCCATATACAGCAAACAGCATTTGCATGGAGACATTGAGAAGATATGCTTCCTATGAAGTTTCATCCAAATTGGCCTTGTGATTACAGAGGAGAATTATTTTTAAAACAAACGTTCATGCAAGGACACTGTGACACATGGATGCACGATGGACAATTCACCATGACATTTTAGCTTAAAACTATTTATTATATTTTCACAACCGAATACTGCTATAGAAATGTATTTCGAGTCAAAGGTCAAGAGTTCAATACCAGTATCTCACAATCTCATATATAGCATCGAGGGGGGGTATTGATTTTTGTCATGGACATATTTCTAGTATCCATCATGACATTCTGATGACCCATCTCAGCGATTTCCCTGAAACAAAAGACTTTTTAAAATGTCATGCCTGACAGGAAAGGACTGTCTGCAGATGACACATTTTAAAAACATTGATGGAAATGTAGCAATTGCTAAGAATGGCATAATGAGCATTTTGTCTCTCTGTTTTGGTCCAGCAAAAGCTTAGTTGGTGAATTCAAAACATGAAAGATGCTAGTCAAGCTATCTTAGAGCTTTAACCCTTTCCCTCATACGACAATTCTGCAGCAGACGACTTTGAACGTATTTTGTCAAAACATAGAGAATCTCCATAATTGAATGGATAACCTATGACAAAAAGTGGAAAACATTGTGGCAAAAGGAGAAATTGCACGTTTTGTGCAATTTCTTCTTTTGTCACTATGTTTTTAAAAAGCCGTCTGCTGCAGAGGCATCAGAAAGCGTCTATATGAGGGAAAGGGTTAAGGATAGATTTTCATTTGTTTCAATGTCTACAGTTCTTTTGAGGAAATACTTTTAACCCTTTCCCAGATGTCAACACATTTTGATTTGCTTGTGCAGATAATTTTTGAAAAATTTTGGCAATGATTATAGATCTAAGCAATTTTTCCTTTTGCCACAATATAATCAACCCTATAAAATATTAATCCTTAAATATATAGGGATTTTCTATAACACTATTTTCACATATACATTTTCATAGTAACCTACAGATTTATTGTGAGTAAAAAATGTTTAAATCATATTTAGTACATTGTCCTGTATTGACGTTATTAGTCATGAAGTGACAATATATTGACTGGATTGTCAAACATCTTATATATAAAAACAGTCTAAACTCTTTCCCACATATAGACCCTTTCTGAAGCCTCTGCAACAGACCACTTTTTAAAACATTGTGACAAAAGAAAAAATTGCTCATGATGAGAATTAACTTTCTCCTTTTGCCACAATATATTCAACTCTATTCACTTATCCTTCAGTGTATAGGGATTTTCCATATTTCACAGATGTTTTAAATTATATGTGGAACAGTGTTAATTAATAGAAAGTTGTAGTGATCTGTGCACAGGCTTTAAGTTGTAACTCATGAAGTGAAAATATTGACTGGATTGGCAACAATCTCCCTTTCCCACTTGTACAGAGGCATTCTGATGCATTTGCAGCTGACCACTATTGAGAACTATATTCAATAATTCTACATTAAGTTATAGATATTTCAATTTTAGTTATGCCTTAATGTTTTAAAAGCCTTCAGACTGTTGCAGTTTTTTCCTTTATTGGAAAGTTAAATTGAACAACTTCCAACTTCCAAACCAATAAAACAGGCTCACTGAGTTTTCATAAAATTCAGAACACTTTTCAAAGCTCTCTCAAATACTTAATCTCATTTTTAAGTTCCAACAAAGTCTCACAATTAAAGATTCATTTTCATTCTCCAGTCTTTTCCAGGATTACCATTTTTTTTAAGCATCTGCTCTTAACCCTTTCCCTCATACGGCAATTCTGCAGCAGACGACTTTAAACATATTTTGTCAAAACTTGGAAAATCTCTTTTATTGAATGGATAACCTATGACAAAAGGTGGAAAACATTGTGTCAAAAGGAGAAATTGCATGTTTTGTGCAATTTTTTCTTTTGTCACTATGCTTTCAAAAAGCTGTCTGCTACAGAGGCGTCAGAAAGCGTCTATATGAGGGAAAGGGGGATAATTTCAAAGGCCATTAGTATATAAGCAAGTTGATTTGCATGGACTGACTGGTCATAACATTTTATACTTGTGCATTCAGAACAAATTTTTGTTAATTGATTCCATAATTTCTGATTGTTAACCCTTTCCCTCATACGACAATCCTACAGCAGACGACTTTGAACCTATTTTGTCAAAAAATAGAAAATCTCTGTAATTGAATGGATAACCTATTACTAAAAGTGGTAAACATCGTATCAAAGGGAGAAATTGCTCGTTTTGAGCAATTTCTTCTTTTGTCACTATGTTTTCAAAAAGCCGTCTGCTACAGAGGCGGCTATATGAAGTAAAGGGTTAAAGGTCAACAACAGGTATGGATCCATAATGACTGCTACCTTAACCCTCAACCACATGCAGACGAATGTTGATGAAACTGTAACAGATGACTACAGATAACATTGTGGCAACAGGGAATATTGCTCATAACAATAACTTTCTACTTTTCCCAATATAATGTTTTCACATTAATCAATATAAATTTATGATTAATACTTTCAATTATTGAGTTTTTTTAATATATTTACCGAGATGTTTTTTAATGTGGAAATTAAAGTGGGTATAGTCATTCTGTTTTATCCCGCCCGCATGTACACCTGTTACAATTGTTGCATATCTAATATAATAGGTTAGTTTATGTTTAAAACATACAATGTTTACAGAATGTATCAGTCAACTGTATCTCACATTCTAAATATGTTTTATTAATCCTTTCCCTGATACAGATTAAATTTGAAAATATTAATTATGGGGAAAAAGGATCGGTTGCTCATTATGCATTATTCCTTTATAGTTTAATTCTTAATTTTCCCATTAAGTTAGGGGCAAACAAATCATGAGTTGCAATATTGATTTCATTTGTCAATATTTTTCATTTGGTACTCTAAGCATCTAACTGTTTTAACCCTTTCCCTCATACGACAGTTCTGCAGCAGACGACTTTGAAAGTATTTTGTCAAAACATAGAGAATCTTCATAATTGAATGGATAACCATGACAAAAAGTGGAAAACATTGTGGCAAAAGTAGAAATTGCACGTTTTGTGCAATTTCTTCTTTAGTCACTATGTTTTCAAAAAGCTATCTGCTGCAGAGGCGTCAGAAAGCGTCTATATATGAGGGAAAGGGTTAAGCCATACAGATATAGGCTTAGTTCTTAATTATCACTTATTCATACATTATCTCATCTCAAAAGCTTTTAAAAAAAACAAGCAAATTCAGAGAATCATGGTCCCCCGCCAGGGTCAAGGTCACAACAATTGGTATTGATGGAAAGGGGTTGTCACAATGAATACACATGTGAAATATGAAAGCAGTACCTATTACGGTTCAGAAGTAAGGGCCATAACTCCGTGAAAAATCATCCAACCGGAACGCAAACACGATATGCGCATCTACACTTGGTGGTGATCCTTCCTATGAAGTTTCATAAAATTCCAAAAAGCGGTTGCAGAGAAATAGCCCGGAAATGAATTTAGTCATACATAGCCTGATGGTGGAGTAAAGGGCCATAACTCCGTGAAAAATAATCCAACCGGAACGCAAACACGATATGCGCATCTACACTTGGTGGTGATCCTTCCTATAAAGTTTCATCAAATTCCAAAAAGCGGTTGCAGAGAGATAGCCCGGAAATGAATTAAGTCATACATAGCCGGATGGTGGGGTAAAACTCCGTGAAAAATCATCCAACCGGAACGCAAACACGATATGCGCATCTACACTTGGTGGTGATCCTTCCTATAAAGTTTCATAAAATTCCAAAAAGCGGTTGCAGAGAAATAGCCCGGAAATGAATTTAGTCATACATAGCCTGATGGTGGAGTAAAGGGCCATAACTCCGTGAAAAATAATCCAACCGGAACGCAAACACGATATGCGCATCTACACTTGGTGGTGATCCTTCCTATGAAGTTTCATAAAATTCCAAAAAGCGGTTGCAGAGAAATAGCCCGGAAATGAATTTAGTCATACATAGCCTGATGGTGGGGTAAAGGGCCATAACTCCGTGCAAAATAATCCAACCGGAACGCAAACACGATATGCGCATCTACACTTGGTGGTGATCCTTCCTATGAAGTTTCATAAAATTCCAAAAAGCGGTTGCAGAGAAATAGCCCGGAAATGAATTTAGTCATACATAGCCTGATGGTGGAGTAAAGGGCCATAACTCCGTGAAAAATAATCCAACCGGAACGTAAACACGATATGCGCATCTACACTTGGTGGTGATCCTTCCTATGAAGTTTCATAAAATTCCAAAAAGCGGTTGCAGAGAAATAGCCCGGAAATGAATTTAGTCATACATAGCCTGATGGTGGGGTAAAGGGCCATAACTCCGTGCAAAATAATCCAACCGGAACGCAAACACGATATGCGCATCTACACTTGGTGGTGATCCTTCCTATGAAGTTTCATAAAATTCCAAAAAGCGGTTGCAGAGAAATAGCCCGGAAATGAATTTAGTCATACATAGGGGTAAAGGGCCATAACTCGTCAGGGTCAAGGTCACAAGGTCAAAAAAATTGGTATTGATGGAAAGGGGTTGTCACAAGGAATACACATGTGAAATATGAAAGCAGTACCTATTACGGTTCAGAAGTTATGACCAAGGTTAAAGTTTTTGTGACAGCGTGACTGACGGACTGAGGGACTGACGGACAGACTGACGGACTGACGGACGGACTGACTGACGAATGAGAAATAATAGTCCCCAGCTTTCGCTAAAAGCGGGGGACAAAAATCCCTCATACAGACACATTTTGAAGCCTTTTGAATCAGATGATTTTAAAACATTGTGACAAACGGAGAAATTGCATGTGTTCAACTCTATTGAATTACTATACTATCTTTTACAGAGATTTTTCATATGTTTTCCAAGATGTTTTCAAAGTTGTACGCTGCAGATTTGTTGAATGGTGGAAAGGAGGTTAAAAGCTTCAGTTCACCAACAAGTAGCATGATAATTAATGCCATTAAATCGGAACTTCAACTGAAGGTTGAGATTACTGAACAGTCTAACAGGAGGATTAAAGTCTCAAGCATAGCTTAAATTAAAATCTCAAGCATAGCTTGAATCAAGATCTCAAGCATAGCTTAAAACTGAGGAAACATGTTTTTTTGGCTACTTCAACACTTTCCCTAAAACAGACACATTTTGAATACATTGTGACAAAAGGAGAAATTGCTCGTGCTCATCTGATATAAACTTCTTCTTTTGACACACTTTTTTCAAAGTCATCTGATGCAGTTTTATTGTATGACGGAAAGGGTTAAGTAGTTTAGTGTTGACCTTAACCCTTTCCCTCATATAGACGCTTTCTGCTGCAGAATTGTCGTATGAGGGAAAGGGTTAACCAAATCTATATGATTGAATGGGGTGTAATGCCGATTTCAATAGTGCTTTAGTCATATCACAGCTGCCAGATCTTTCCAAGCAACTGGCTGCTTTTCCACAAAGACTGTTAGCCCATTTGTGGAGGACGAATGTCGCTCATTGCATTTACTTTTGTCAAACATCAGAAAGCATTTTGGCTTAGCTGGGGTTGAACTCGCAACACGTGGAGTCACAGCCAGCGTCGCTACCGAGGCTCAGCTAGACTTCTATCTGAATAGCCGTACTGCAAAATCAAGCTGTAAGAAGTTTCAATTTGGGTTCAGTAAGCGTATGTAGAGGGTAAAGAATTTGGCAAAACTTCATCTAACCCTTAACTAGTTGCACATGCATCCAGGGCTATTATAGGTACTGCAAACATATTCTCAGTCTCATCTAGGATTCATTTATGAACAAAGTGAGGTATTTTTGCTTTTGATTAACCCCCCTTCAATACAAATTTAGGGGGGAATATTCAAAACAGTGTGAGAATTAGCATGATCCCCCTCCTAGATTGGACACCGATTCTTATTATCCCTTTCCAATAGAAAGATGATTTTAAAATATTCAAAAGCATTATTTTCTTTTAAAGGAACGTACCAATGAAAATATAAATTTGAGTAAGAGTAAAAAGGACTAACAGAGAAGGAGAAACTAGAAATATCACTGAAGATGATAAATACCCCCAAAACAGCACCTTGACTCAAAATATGGTTTACGACCGACCAACAAAAGGGCCATAACTCTGTAAACAAGAAAAAGTAACAAAGGGCAATAACTCTGTATTTAGATTAAATAGAGTTATGGTTTCTGTACACTGCACTTTCTCTCAATGTGTTGTATCATCCTATGAAGTTTTATTAAATTCCAACAATTAGTTTTAAAGTTATGCTCCGGACAAGACTCTACGAATATGAAAAAGTAACAAACGGCAATTACTCTGTCATTATGTAAAGTAGAGTTATGTTTCTTGTACACTGCACTTCCTCTGATTATGCTCTACCATTATATGTAGTTTTATTAGATTCCCTCTATTAGTTATTAAGTAATTCTACGGACAAGAAAAAGTAACAAAGGGCAATAACTCTGTATTTAGATAAAATAGAGTTATGGTTCCTGTACACCGCACTTCCTCTCAATGTGTTGTATCATCCTATGAAGTTAAATTAAATTCCAACAATTTGTTTTAAAGTTATGCTCTGGACAAGACTCTACGAATAAGAAAAAGTAACAAAGGGCAATAACTCTGTAATTATGTAAATTAGAGTTATGGTTCTTGTATACTGCACTTCCTCTGATTATGCTCCACCATTGTATGCAGTTTTATTAGATTCCATCTGTTAGTTATTAAGTAATTCTCCGGACAAGAAAAAGTAACAAAAGGCAATAACTCGGTATTTAGATTAAATAGAGTTATGGTTCCTGTACACTGCACTTCCTCTCAATGTGTGGTATCATCCTATGAAGTTTTAATAAATTCCAAGAATCAGTTTTAAAGTTATGCTCTGGACAAGACTCTACGAATAAGAAAAAGTAACAAAGGGCAATAACTCTGTAATTATGTAAATTAGAGTTATGGTTCTTGTACACTGCACTTCCTCTGATTATGCTCTACCATTGTATGCAGTTTTATTAGATTCCATCTGTTAGTTATTAAGTAATTCTCCGGACAAGAAAAAGTAACAAAGGGCAATAACTCTTTATTTAGATTAAATAGAGTTATGGTTCCTATACACTGCACTTCCTCTCAATGTGTTGTATCATCCTATGAAGTTTTATTAAATTCCAACAATTAGTTTTAAAGTTATGCTCCGGACAAGACTCTACGAATAAGAAAAAGTAACAAAGGGCAATAACTTTGTATTTAGATAAAATAGAGTTATGGTTCCTGTACACCGCACTTCCTCTCAATGTGTTGTATCATCCTATGAAGTTTCGTTCAAATCCTATGTTGCATTGTTAAGATATGGTCCGGACAAAATATGGCTTCCGACCGACCGACCGACACAGTGACTCCTATATACCCCCCCAAAACTTTGTTTTTTGGGGGTATAATTACAAATGATAAACGCTTCTCCTTTGCCAAAATGTTTATAGAAGTTGTCTGAAGAGTCGTCAAAGGTTCATCAGATACCCCAATACATGTACCTGTGATCTGAAATAATGATCTATCACTACAATGTCTGTAGATTCCATTACTAGACACTTGAGTCGACATGTATAAGTCATCCCTTTCCCACAAGAACAGTTTAACTCATCTGAGGCAGATAACTTGCGAACACATCGTGATAAAAGGAGAAGCAGCTCAATCAAACCATGCAGGGATAACTCCAACAATATGCATACTAGAATTATATTTCTTGTGCACTGCACATCTATCTGAACATCACAAGCTATCTATATACCATGATTGAAGGTGATACATGTATTGGAAACTAATTGAGAAAATGGCCGAATAAACAAGAGGGCCATGATGGCCCTGGAATCGCTCACCTGATTTTTTTTTCTTCACTTTAGCTATATAAGCCCCACCCCCTGGCAGCCAGTTTCCGACCAATCAACTTGACACATTCGGAGAGAAGATTTTTTAAGTTTTCACTTACTGATAGCCATATAAGGCAAAATAGCCCCGCCCCCCCCTGGCGGCCATGTTTTTCGACCAATCAACATGGCTTGAAGGAATCAGATAGAGGGTCATCTAAGGAACATTTCTACAAAATTATTTGAAAATCTGCCAACCAGTTTGGGAGAAGAAGAATTTTGAAGTTTTCATTTTGCTGCCATGGAAACCAGAATTCTGCATGGATCCCAACATTTTGAAGGAAATCTGGTGAGGTCATTGAGAGGATGCTTTCTGTGAAGTTTCATCCCAATTGACCCAATGGTTACTGAGGAGAAGAAGTTGACGAACGATGGACGACGGACGACGCACGCCGGACAAAAGGCGATCACAATAACTCACCTTGAGCAAAGCTCAGGTGAGCTAAAAAGCATGCTAGAGTTATGGTACTTTTGCACAACACATCTGCAGGTCACAAGCTACCTACAAAGCAAGTTTGAAATTGATATTTATTTGTATTGTTCCATTCGTCTGATCACAAAGGTATCATTGCAACTTTGAATTTAATCCGCCAAACAAAATTATGACCAATTATTGCAAAGCATGATGGACGGACAGATGGACAGACAGATGACAAAGAAGTGATCCCTAGTGTCTTACAGACAGGCATTACAAAAAGTTACAAAATGATAAAGCTTTCTTTTCTCAGTCATGGTTAAATTCTGTTGTTTAAACAAGAGCACCGCGTACGCCACAGACGCTCGACGATAGGGAGAAAACAGAAAGAAAAAAAATGAAGTTTTTTAAAGTAAAACATATTTTTATTAGAAAATACTTACCAGTCATTTAATACCTGATATATCATCTCTATACACCTAAATTATCCAAAAAAAACGCCCACGCTAGCATATCCCTCACGTATCCGTGACATACACGGCCGCCCGGAAGTACAGGCGCGCACGTGAGCGGGTAGTCACTTTTCATTCACCGTTAAGTATTGGTGACGACGCGGGGTTGGGAGGTGGGACTCTATAAATGACTGGTAAGTATTTTCTAATAAAAATATGTTTTACTTTAAAAAACTTCATTTTTATATCAAAAATACATTACCAGTCATTTAATACCTGATGACTTCGTAGCATAGGACGGGAGGTTCGACCAATACTTACTGTCGTTCCAGGTACGTTGTAGTATATTATTCCATATTTTTTTAAGAACAAACATACTTGATTCCAACGGATGTATAAAGGGAAAGAGGGGATTGAATACAGGTTCAATCGGTATTCACTTTATTTATGTGTTGGATTATGTGAACTCGCTGTGAAGCCACAAGGGGACCCAGGCAGGACCGACTGCAACTGGTTCTTAGACAGGAACCCTTGTTGACACAGTAGAGTAAGGAGCCATCAGATTCATTGAATCTGATCTGCCCGGTTTCTACAGAGACGATCTGTAGTTAAAGCTAATAAAAAGACGGTTTTATAAGTAAAAAACTTTAAAGACGTCGATTCAAGAGTTTGTATGGAGCTCTTGTAAGCGACCAAAGGACGCAAGACAAATCCTACAATTGGGTTTTTTCTAATTCTAACCATCAGTCTGTGAAACTTAATGTAATTCGTTTCTACTGAAAGCAAAGAACTCACTTCCCTGTTAGTGTTCGCCAAGCAATACGAATTTATAATTCTCAGTAAAACTTAAGAAGCGGTAGCCGTCGACAAACGTTCAGAGAGATTGACCTACCTTATTAACATCAATCGGTAAGAACTGTCTATATCTAAGGAAGATGTAACGGTTATGTCGATAGGCAGGCCAGAAGGACGTATAACCACGGTCTCTGGGCCAGAGGTCATCATCTTCCCTTTCAGAAGTGAAACCGGAAGTTGACGAACTGGTTCTAGCCTCATTATCAACTCGAGGAGTAATTATTATTATTCCTTTGCGAATTCTGAACGTCCACTGCCGAATGAGTGGAATATAGTTGTCTATTCTGTATTAGTGAATCGACTCTGTCCGAAGGTACTCGAATTACCGCTAAGTCGGTGAGAAACGTCATACCCACGAACGTGAACCTCTTTGACGGAATTAATTCCGACTTCTGCGTGTTGGGTATTAAACCCAACCGCAGAATGGTCCGCCAGGCTAGGGATAGATCGTGAATTAGAAGTACACGATCCGTCCTGTGGGGAAGCCAATCGTCGAAGTATTGAAGAAGTTGGGTCCTTTCATACGAAGAAAGGCTCCCATGCCCTGATATCTTCGTAAGCACTCGAGGGGCGGACTTGAGGCCGAAGGGAAGAGCCCTGAAATTGGAGCACTTCTCCCTCTATCACAAACCGAAGGTATTTCTTCGAGGAGGAAGCGATCTGGATGTGATAAAAGGCGTCTGTTAGGTCTAGAGAGACCGCCCAGTCGCCTTTCCGAATTGCAACTCGGATGGAGCGGGTCGACTCCATTTGAATTTATCGACCGGAATCAATAGATTTAGCGCAGATAAATCTATAACCGGTCTCCACTTGCCGTCTTTCTTCGGAACAAGGAAAAGACGGCTGTAGAAACCCCGAAAATTGGGGTTGAGAACGCTCTCTATGGCATTCTTTTTCAGAAGCGATGAAATCACCTCTGACATGGCCGGATGACGTGACGAAATGTCGATCGGCACCCCTATCAGAGGAGGGGGGGGAAATGAAGGGAATCAGATACCCTTCCTGTATCACAGACTAAATCCAACGATCCTCTGTGACACTTTCCCACTCCTCCGTGATAAATGACAGGCGGCCCCCGACTGCAATCTCCGACCTTGGGATTGTCATAGAGAGGAGCGAATCCCTAGGGCTGCGGTTTCGGATTCGTGTTAACTCTAGCAGGCTGCCGATGTTAGTACCCTGATAGGGGCGCTTCGGTTTAGCCGATTTCTGACCCGTGGAAGGGGTTTGTTTAGGCTGAAACGCCTTCACATACCGTTTTGGCTTCTTTGCTGGGTTGGGTTTCTTAGAACTACCCACATTCGCAGAATACGATGAACGTTTCTGGCCCTGCGCAAAAGCCTTAGCTGCGTTCGCCGAAAGGCGTCGACTGTTCTGAAGCATCAGAAGCTGTCACCGCAGCAATCCTTCCACCAAAGAGTTGTTTCGACTCCAATGGTGCGGCTTTCAGGCTGTCCTTGCTAGCACGTAGCAATGAGTTAGGAGCAACTAGAACTGCGTCCCTCCTCATGGACAGTATCTCTGTGATGGTCTGAAGATTCAGTGCCATGAGATGCCTGTTGCCTGTGTCGAAAGCTTCGAGAATTCTGTTAGCCCCTAGGCTAGAGATATTCTCCTCTTTCAACAACAAAGACAGAGCGACTGCGAAATTGTTGTCATGAGATGACACCAATACACCCAGTCTTGCTCTGGCCTCCCACTTCTCTAGTGTCCTGGACCTGGACAGAAGCGGGTGCAGTTAACCCCAGTGTAGCTGCATCCCCGTCTAAAGCTGGCACTTTGACCGGGAAGAACTCCTTAGACGTAGAATACGCCTTAGAGTTGACCCATTTCCTAGAAATGGGTCCTGGGACCGACCAGCCTGGAGGTATAGCCTCTAGAGACCTGGTCGACTGCAATTGGTCTAACAACCTGCCCAAATTGTTAGTTTGAGGAAGCAAGTGCACTGGCGAAAAGCTTGTACATTAAGTTCCTCTAGGCTCGAAAGGTTTTGCGACGTGGGGAGCGTCAACCTTAGGGCATGAAGTATTCGGCACCACCCGAAATACTTCGTCAATAGCCTGCTGAAGAGACCAACGCTCTACAGCTGGCTCCTCATCGGAAGTTGACCTATTTCCCTTATTATCGTCAGACGAAGATGTAGGGTTGTAGGTACTCCTCTGAGGTTGTCTACTCGGTATTCCAACCGGTAGATCTATGTCCGACTCAGACAGGGATAAATCAGGAAATCCATGTTCTGCCGAAGATTTTGCGAAGCAGGCCCCCTCTCCGCAGCAGAGGACGGCCATGCAAAAACTTCTGCCGGGGCCGAACTGACCGTATTGGACGGTTTCGACCTCTCTTTCACAGAATGACGCAATGTATTCTGATCCCGAGGTTGCCTATAACCGGACTGCCTATCAAATAGCTGTCCCCCCGAGAGCAGTGAATCCCCATGAGATGGGTAATGCTGATCCCGGTAGGCCGTTGAACCCTGTCTAACACTTAACGGTTCCATAGTATGGACCGGTGGTTGGTATTGAGGAGCAGCGTATTCTCTAGCGACACTGTCCCCCCAGGGGAGGAAAAAGATTTTCCGTAACCCCCATACCCGATGGAAGACAGAGGAATAATAGAACCCGGTGCGATACCTGGGTTATAATTATTCTGATTCTGTAGTGGAGCAGAGATCGACTGATAATTTGAATCAATACGGTCTATCACTACAGAACCCGTGCCTGGACGCGCCATGTTTACATAGCCGGCCGGCAGTGTAGACGAGGCATTGAAAAATGCCTGACTACTCGGTCCCCTGTGTTTACATAAGACACTGGTGTTTGTGTCGTATTCACAGGCGTGACCGATTGGCTCGTAGCACCATAATGAAATGGGCTACTGACCTGATGCGGCATGGCTACATGCGCGCGAGTTTGGCCAGTCGTCGAATCATTTAAGAAAGTCTGACTGCCAGGATGAATCGTTGCTAAATGATCAACCTTTTGCCTGGCTGGGTCCTTGCAATAAGACCTTTGCCCTGTCGCCTCACGGCTAAGTGAGCGACTACCTGGTCTAGTCATGGCAACGTGACTGACTGGCCCGGTCGTGTCCAAAAAGGACTGACTGGTGACAGGTCGAGTCATTGACAAATGACTCCTCTCCGGTTGCCCGGTGACCTGACGTGCCTCGGCATTTGGGTTTTGTTGTGCAGCCCAAACAAAATCCGGTTGACTATGCATAGGCAGGAGTGAAGCTGCACTATACCAAGTCTCCAGAGAACTACGTCCGCCGACGTAGGTAACCGGTACTCTGCAGCTGTCCGAAGACCGCTGTAGCTCGGAGTATGGTGTCGGATTGGTACAATTCCTGCGGTTTCCCGGAAAGCTACCAAAGGCATCTCCTTCTTTCGAAGGCCCAGCCACGACACCAGGCGACAGATGGTGAGGTTCAGCGGTTGAACGTTCCAGCTGAACATTTTCCCCGCTGTTTCCGTACGGTGTCTGACGTTTCCCGACGGAGTAACTCTCACCCAAAGCTACCATCCCGAGGTTGCCTATAACCGGACTGCCTATCAAATAGGTGTCCCCCCGAGAGCAGTGAATCCCCATGAGATGGGTAATGCTGATCCCGGTAGGCCTGTCTAACACCTAACGGTTCCATAGTATGGACCGGTGGCTGGTATTGAGGGGCAGCGTATTCTCTAGCGACATACACTGTCCCCCCAGGGGAAGAAAAAGATTTTCCGTAACCCTTATACCCGATGGAAGACAGAGGAATAATCGAACCCGGTGCACTACCTGGGTTGTAATCATTCTGATTCTGTAGTGGAGCAGAGATCGATCGATAATTGGAATCAATCCGGTCTATCACCACAGAACCCGTGCATGGACGCGCCATGCTTACATAGCCGTCCGGCAGTGTAGACGAGGCATTGAAAAATGCCTGACTACTCGGTCGCCCTGTGTTTACATAAGACACTGGTGTTTGTGTCGTATTCACAGGCGTGACCGATTGGCTCGTAGCACCATAATGAAATGGGCTACTGACCTGATGCGGCATGGCTACATGCGCGCTATTTTGGCCAGTCGTCGAATCAATTAAGATAGTCTGACTGCCAGGATGAATCGTTGCTAAATGATCAACCTTTTGCCTGGCTGGGTCCTTGCAATAAGACCTTTGCCCTGTCGCATCACGGCTACGTGAGCGACTACCTGGTCTAGTCATGGCAACGTGACTGACTGGCCCAGTCCAGTCCAACCCGGACTGACTGGTGACAGGTCGCGTCATTGACAAATGACTCCTCTCCGGTTCCCCGGTGACCTGACGTGCCTCGGTATTTGGGTTTTGTTGCTCAGCCCAACACAACCCAGGTTGACTATGCATAGGCAGGAGTGAAGCTGCACTATACAAAGTCTCCGGAACACTACGTCCCCCGACGTAGGTAACCGGTACTCTGCAGCTGTCCGAAGACCGCTGTAGCTCAGAGTATGGTGTCGGATTGGTACAACCTGCGGTTTCCCGGAAAGCTACCAAAGGCACTCCTTCTTTCGAAGGCCCAGCCATGACACCAGGCGACAGATGGTGAGGTTCAGCGGTTAAATGTTCCAGCTGAGCATTTTCCCCGCTGTTTCCGTACGGTTTCTGAAGTTTCCCGACGGAGCAACTCTCACCCAAAGCTACCATCCGAATTTCCTCAGCGCGCGGAAAAACGGTTGTGTTGAGCGGAGAAGAAGGCTCAGCATTGCCCTTCGAATGGCTCAACACCGTTGCAGAGTCCGGTTGGGAGAACCCCTCGAACTCTGCCTCACTCGATGAAGATAAAGGCACCCTCTTAGGGGTCTTCTTTATCTTCCTGCTTTTACGAGTCTTACTCCGCACGACCTTTTTCCAAATGGAAATAGGCCATGTCGAGCAGTACTCGCAAGGTGAAGCCTGTGTGCATTTGGTGCACACAACGCAGGTCGGATGCGAATCCCATAGGTGCACAGCATGACCACATGGGCTCCGCATCCCTTCACCAGTGATTGACATAGACATTATTCAATATACTCACCAAATACAAGACTAAATAAAATTGTTATTATTTATCTATATCCACGCCACGGGGACAACGGAAGCTTGGACACGTATATTGAAATAAATTTTTGTTTCAAAATTTTTTCACAAATCTTGAATAGAACAGTCAATAATTCATACAGCAATAGTTAATGTACTATCGCTAACAGGGTAGGGAAAAAGTATTGAAAACAGCACGACTTCCGCACCCGAAGACGGTAACTGAAATTAGCGGGTGGGGTAATCCACGTGCTTCTCAGAGTATCGTCCGCTACAAAACAATAAATACAGCAATAAAGTAAATAATTTACGGCTGTGACGTTAATGCAGACAAAATAATTGGACAATTAAATGATTATAAGGCAGGGCCTTATAAAACAAAAGAGTTAATTGAAAGAAATAAATAATATAAATTTTCTTATCGACTACTCCGGTAAATCCAAAAATGAAAAGTGACTACCCGCTCACGTGCGCGCCTGTACTTCCGGGCGGCCGTGTATGTCACGGATACGTGAGGGATATGCTAGCGTGGGCGTTTTTTTTGGATAATTAAGGTGTATAGAGATGATATATCAGGTATTAAATGACTGGTAATGTATTTTTGATATAACAAGAGCTGTCGGAGGACAGCGCGCTCGACTATTCCACCGCTTATTTAAGTTACCGAGATAATGGACTCTAATGTAGTTGCATGCAAAACATTAACCACAATTTCTTAGTGGGTGATAATTTGCATTATATGCAGGATAGTGTTATTTAACATGATTATTTTCATAGGTTTGATGGTTAGATGGTTCAATGGAATGCATCAAGTAGTTACTAAGATATGGACTCTTAATGTAGTTGCACGCAAACCTTTAACCATAATTTCTAAGTAAAAAAAGGGCAACAATTTGCACCATATACAGGATAGAGTTATCTTAATTGGTTGTGTTTATAGTTGTACAATTGGGAAAGGTTGTATAAAGTTTCAATACAATTGTTCAAGTTGTTACTGAGATTACACTCTAAATGTAGTTGCAAAACTTTAACCAGAATTTCTAAGTCCAAAAAGGTCCATAACTTGCATAAAATGCTGGTTGGTAAGGGCTGTATAACGTTTCAATGCAATGCATCAAGTAGTTACTAAGAGATGGTCTCTTTATGTAGTTGCATGCAAAACTTTAACCAGAATTTATAAGTCCAAAAAGGCCATAACTTGCATAAAATGCAGGATAGAGTTATCATACTTGATAATCTACATAGGTGTGATAGTTGGGTAGGGTTGTATAAAGGTTCAATGCAATGCATCAAGTATATACTGAGACGTGGACTCTTAATTTAGTTGCACGCAAAACTTTAACCAGTATTTCTAAGTAAAAAAAGGGCCATAACTTGCATAAAATGCAGAATAGAGCTATCATACTTGATAATCTACACAGGTGTAATAGTTGGGTAGGGTTGTAGAAAGTTTCAATGCAATGCAGCAAGTAAATACTGAGATATGGACTCTTAATTTAGTAGCACGCAAAACTTTAACCAGAATTTCTAAGTAAAAAAAAGTGCCATAACTTGCCTAAAATGCAGGATAGAGTTATCTAACTTGTTAATCTACATAGGTGTAATAGTTGGGTAGGGTTGTATAAAGGTTCAATGCAATGCATCAAGTATATACTGAGATATGGACTCTTAATTTAGTTGCATGCAAAACTTTAACCAGAATTTCTAAGTAAAAAAAGGGCCATAACTTGCATAAAATGCAGGATAGAGTTATCTTAGATGATAATCTACACAGGTGTGATAGTTGGGTAGGGTTGTAGAAAGTTTCAATGCAATGCATCAAGTAAATACTGAGATATGGACTCTTAATTTAGTTGCACGCAAAACTTTAACCAGAATTTCTAAGTAAAAAAAGGGCCATAACTTGCATAAAATGCAGGATAGAGTTATCTAACTTGATAATCTACATAGGTGTGATAGTTGGGTAGTGCTGTATAAAGTTTCAATGCAATGCATCAATTAAATACTGAGATATGGACTCTTACTTTAGTTGCACGCAAAACTTTAACCAGAATTTCTAAGTAAAAAAGGGCCATAACTTGCATAAAATGCAGGATAGAGTTATCTAACTTGATAATCTACATTGGTGTAATAGTTTGGTAGGGTTGTAGAAAGTTTCAATGCAATACATGTAGTATTTAAGAACTTGCATGCAAAACCTTAACCAAAGTGTGACGTGGACGCCGACGCCGACGCCGACGCCAGGGTGAGTAGTATAGCTCTCATATTCTTCGAATAGTCGAGCTAAAAATGAGCTAAACCAAAAACCTTAACCGGACGACCACGCCGCCGCCGACGACGACAGGGTCATGACAATAGTTCTCGTTTTTTTCAAAAGTCAAGCTAAAAAACATTATTTCTGTTTAGCTGACCTAATACACGATATTTTCATATTTGTCTCAATTGTCACTTTGAAAAGATCATAGTAAAATAACACAAACAAATCTATCTAAACCAACCTTATTTTATATTCATCGTCCAATCGATCAATTTATACAGTCTATAGCATCATTAAAATTGGAAGAAATACATGCAACACTGTGAGAAAAGGATTAAATTGCTTAACTAAGAACAATTTCTTCGTTTCGTACTACACTTTCAAAAGTTATCAAAATTTATCTAGATCAGGTAAATGAATAACCCATTTCCACAGTCATGTAGACGCATTTTGAAAACATTGTGGCAAAATACTCATTAGGAGTAATATGTCCTATTGTAGTCATTTATATGGATTTTTTCATATTGTTGCCTAGATGTATTTAGTTTTCTGCTGCAGATTTGTTGCATATGGGACAGGGTTAAACAATGTCTGCAGATTCCATTACAGAAAAGTTCAGTAGACATGTAATTATAACAAAAACATTCCAGAATCATCTTATATCCATCACATTTACCTTCATTCAGCAATTATTATATTTACATAATAACAGCTAGTATGTATCATACTGACTCATCTTATCTGATGTATATATATAATATCAATGTTTAACCCTTTCGATACAGACAAATTTTGAAATTACTACAGTATAGACAATTTTTTAAAACATCCTTGCAAGATGAGAAATTGCTCTTTTCAATAACTGCACTTATAATTTCATATTTGTGTGTAGATGTTATCAGAGTGGTCCATTGCATATTTGTCATAATTGGGAAATTGCACATAAAAGGTTAGGTTGACGAAATAGCAAACAATTGCGTTGCATATTAACATGTGATGACTAACTTTAATAACATCAATAACAACATAAATACTAAATTCTATTTTCTATATTTAGCATTGTGAATGTCCTACATGAAACATTAATATATGACTTAGATAATCGCGGTCTATAATGACCAATCTTCAAACCAAGCATTGTTGACCACACTTCCGGACATTCTTAACAACTGCAACAACTCTTTGGTATGTCACTTACAGGGTTTCCGCTGTAATTCGCCCAACATGCCAATGGCTGAAAAATGATTCGCCGTAAACTGTTGCTTTTTATACACGAAATTCCCTTTACTAAACTTCTCAATCTGGCAGTAAATCTGCATAACACACAGCCGAAAACACAGTACACAACGAATCGTGTCACACACCAAGGTGATAACATTGGGGTAAACAGCGTATATTTTATCACCTACTCGTATCGGTTGTACTTTGATGTTTAATAATTTATTGAAACAACGACACACGCTGATGATTGTTTACAGTTTGCGCCTTATTGTTTATTAATAATATGTTAATCAAAACTAATTAAGTATGTAAAAAAATCATCTAGGTAGCGCTTTTATTTATTACAAAAAAGAAGAAATCGGCAATTGAAAACAAGAGTGCCAGTGCCGCCACAATCTACGCCGCCACAAAATATAAAGATCAAGATTGGTCCTTTTAATTATTGCTTTTAATATGTCTGTATACATAAGCTCAAAATGAAGTCTGTGAGACCAGTTAGCTTAGCTGGAAGAGACAGGGACCTGAGATCATGGTTGCCTGGGTAGTAGGTTCGATCCCTGCAAGGGCAGCCGGGTGTTTCCTTGAGCAAAAGAATTTATCCACACTTGTTCACAGTTGAAAGTCTTACTCTGCTTACAAGCCTAGCTGACTTTGGTATTAACTAAAGAAAATAGGATACATATAAACAGAGATAGAACCCTATAGAGGCTTCCAATATGAAAGTAGGTCAAATGGCAGTGTCGATATGTATCCTTTTTTCCTTCTGAGCAGAACTCTTGCAAAAATCACTCAACCGGATAATCCCTGCTTTATGCACTTCTACCTGTTTGGAAACTTGAGTTGCGTCCTCAAGTGAATATGCTATAGAGACCAAGTTTCGAAAGGCATGAACTATTGCAGAAATTGCTGAACCGGAAAATCCCTGCTTCATGCACATCTACCCATTATAGTAATGATATTGACCAAGTTTTGAAAAGATTCAGTCAGAAACGTAGGAAGAGTTGCGTTCACAAGCCGCAATATCAATCAGCTACAGAGACTAAGTTACAAGGGACATAAATCTTGCAAAAATCAATGAACCGGAAAATCGCTGCTTCATGCACATCTACCCATTATAGTCATGACATTGACCAAGTTTTGAAAAGATTCAGTCAGAAACATAGGAAGAGTTGTGTTCACAAGGCTGCAATATCAATCAGCTACAGAGACTAAGTTTCAAGGGACAAAAATCTTGCAAAAATCAATGAACTGGAAAATCGCCGCTTCATGCACATCTACCCATTATAGTAATGACATTGACCAAGTTTTGAAAAGATTCGGTCAGAAACATAGGAGGAGTTGCGTTCACAAGGCTGCAATATCAATCAGCTACAGAGACTAAGTTACAAGGGACATAAATCTTGCAAATATCAATGAACCGGAAAATCGCCGCTTCATGCACATCTACCCATTATAGTTATGACATTGACCAAGTTTTGAAAAGATACGGTCAGAAACGTAGGAGGAGTTGCGTTCACAAGAAATGGACGTACGTCCGGACCCCAATATACGACCGCCTCCGGTATATTATTTAAAGAGGGTAACACAGTTAGTAACACTAAACTTCCGGCTACAACGGACCGACCAACCGCCATGTGCAAAGCAATATACCACCCTCTCTTTTTCGAAGGGGGCATAATAATATAATAATAATATAATAATAATATACTTTATTTAAAGAGAAACTTCCCTGTGGCCCTCAACAATGAACATCAAAACAAGTAATACAGTGAAACAATTTTTCTATTATATATATAGTTTCAATTGGGTGTTTTCAACAATGTCTCACTTTATGCCTTACAATTAGTGATACCTGGTTTATATATTTGGTTAAGCAGCGGGTAGCCAAATAGAGAATATCTTAATGTTATCTCTGTACAATCCTTTAAGCAGACGGCAAAAAAGAAAATCTGTATTTTCATTTCAAGTCATCCATTATAATATGTCAGGGAAAATGAACCTTCTCAATGGGGATTCTGAAGCTTAGTTACAAAATAGTGAGAATATGCTCTATGAAAACCAACAATACTTTTTTGCTAACAGTGTAGATCCAGATCAAGTGGTTCATCTACCCAGCTATAGATCTGGCTTTGCTCAGTTTCCCAATTACAGGTTTCAAAAAGCTTCAGTAAAACTGCTGAATTTGGACCAGATTTCGTGGATATGACGGCAGCTCTTTATCTACACATGTCTTAACTTAATTTAAACCCTATCCCACCTGTAGACGCACTTTGACAAATCCGCAGCAGATTGTCTTTTGAAAACATCATGGCAAAAGGAGAGTACCAACAATAATGCCAACTAACGATTTCAAAAAACAAAGTATGCCAGCGATTTGGAGCTCATTTGGATAGAAATTATTGTAAGTGTTATATGAATGAGTACAATGATTAATCCATTCCTTATTTAGTCTAGAACACGTATCATACCTGCACTATGCAAACATTCTCTCTTAACACTTAAAAAATGTCACTGCAAACCAATATCATTTATCTTTCATAAATGATTTCAATGACGGTAAGACATGAACAAGGAGGGCTTTGTATTTTTTGTTACTTTGAGCATTATTATATATTGTCCATATGATTTGAAATATCAGGGCTTAATAGGGGATAGGGGCTTAATATGGATCACTAAATATTGTTAATTGTTAAGGTTTTTACAGAATTAATCGTAATTAACTAGCTATGCACTTTCAGCATTTACAGTTACTCAACATGCACACATCATAAGAGTGAATATAACTTACTGTTTACTTAAAAAACTTGTTTTGCACGAAAAACCAATTTGCATAGATTAAATGCACCATGATTTCTTAACCCTTTCCTTCATACAGATGCCTCTGCAGCAGATGACTTTGAAATCATTAGCAATTCTGCCTTTTGTCACAATATTTTCAACTTTATTCAATTAATGTTCTTTCATTGAAAGAGGGTTTCCTTCCCAGGCGAAATGAACACCATGGTTGACCATGGATACCACGGTATTTTCTGTTGACCATGAACTACCATGAACAGTCATGTTTTTCCATGGTTTTACAAGTCAATTACCATGGTTCAACCATTGACACAAATATTAACCATGGTCAACCATGGTCATGATCAAGTTTAACCATGGTCATAAAAAATATTAACCATTGTCAGGAATCAAGGTTAACCATGGTCAACCATGGTAATAAATGTCCTCAAGCTTGATCATAGTAGAAATTATTCTGCTGGTTGATTTGCCAGTTATGTCAGAATGTGTTCTCTATCTGCTGTTACACTGCAAGAACTTTGTAACAATATTTTTTAAATATTAATGGTTTTATTTGGACTCTAAAAAAATGTTTATGGTGCCATTTAACATAACATGGTTTTCAATGGTAGAAAATCCATGGTTGTACAGTGATGGTATATATCATGGAATACATTGAAGAATACCATGGTTTTTCGCCTGGGATATTTTTGACTAAACATTTTCAAAGTCGGCTGCTACAGATTTGTTGTCTGTGGGAAAGTGTTAAATAATCAGGGAAATACTGGTAAATCACAGGGATGTCTAGATCATTAACCATTAGTCTACCAGCACTACCAGTGAATCTATCCTGATACCACCTGTATACTGCTGAATCAGTGACTTCCATTTCTTGATTCGAGTTTAACGCTTTTTTCAACAGTATTTCAGCTGTAGTAGGGTGGCCAAACATGTGTCCTGTCTTTCTTACATCAGTACTAAACACATTCTTTACAGTAACAGGTAACCTAACCGGCTATCCGACATTTTCACAATGACTTTTGTCAATCATCAGAATGAATAAATGGCCTTGCTCCCGGATCCAACTGAGCTATCATGGCTCGAGATCTAACAAACCTGTTTAAGATTATACTCTGATGTGATTGAATAACAAATCCTAGATCAGACAGCCGACCTTTAAAATTAGAACCAAAATATAACAGACAAGAAAATCAAGCAATTAGTGTCATGAAGCCTGGAATTAGCTCTGTAATCACAGAATGTTTATACTCATTCCCCCTCAGAGAAGAAACATTCCCAGGTTTCTGCAGCAGCCAACTTTGAAAATATTTTGAGAAATGGAGAAACTTTAAAATTAGCAATTTCTCCTTAAATCTAATTTTTTTTTTTATTTCTGGCAGAGGATTGTGTAACAAGCACTTTCAGAGGATTGGATATATTAACCCTTTCCATACTGCAGACGCATTTTGACACAAAAACAGCAGGCTACTTTTGATAACATTGTGGCCAAAGGTGAATTTTTTTTGGCCACAATGTTTTCACATTTATTTAACAATAAGAGTAAGCTATATTTTATGGAGATTTTTCCGGTTTTTGTCACTATATTTCAAAGTCGTCTGCTGCATATTTGTTGTATGTTGGAAAGAGTTAAAAGTCAGTACATCAGATGGAACATAAGATATAGATTAATTGCCTTTCGAAAGTGAAAATCCTTTGCTTTAGTATCCCTCTTTACCTGATACCAACATCATTTGAAGCATAGGAAGCAGTCAACAATTGAAAAAAAAACATTGTGGGAAAAGGAGATGCGTGTATTGTCAAAAACAGTGTCTCCATTTTCCACATTGTTTTCAACTTGGTATCAATAGAACACTTCCTAAGCAAACATTTATTTTCAAACAGTCAACACAGGTAAACTGTCGAAGAAAGTATTTCATGCAAAATGTTGACTATGATTGCAATGCTGTCATGTCCAGAGAGCGTATAAATTTACATGCAGATCGAGTCTTTAAATGCATCTGCAGTGCAGTATGCCTGAAAAAAATGTTATTTTGCTACAATGTTTTCAACTCTATTCAATCATTTTACTTTATTTTTAATTTTATAGGGATTTTCAATAATTTCCCCTCTAAGTCGTCTGCTGAAGATGTGTTGTATACATGTGGTACAGGATTAAAGACAAAAATCAAGTCAAAATGAAGATGATATATTTACCTTCAAAGTTAACCATCCCTCCTGTATTTTCCGTGCAGATAATATTGTCAATTAATAATACCGTATTGCCTGTTTCACCAGGGAACCAACCACAAAGAATGCACACTGCACTTACAAATAAAGTTCAGTTATCCTCACAAATCTAAACACACTAATAGTCAGAGGTACAGTTAAAACAAGTTGTCTCTGTTTACAACGTTCACCTTTACTGCAAGTTGTCAATGACAAGCATAGATTGTTGTCTGTTAGAGCACTTTGTATTGCAATCTGATTCACAGCAATGATGTGATTGTCGAATCACATAAAAGTAAACAACATCTCTATATTCACAGGATGTTCACCTTTCTGACATTTTCCAATGACAACCCAAGATTCTCACTAAAAGCAATGTCTCACCGAGATGATTTTTTGTACTACTACAGAATGTACAATAACACATGATACAGTGGATGCAGTACGTTTTAGCTGATGTGATTGTTCGATCACATACACTGGTGTGATAGCTCAGCGTTTATTTCCAATAGCAAATAGTTCACAGTCAATCCTTTACCCTTTTCCACAAACAACAATTCTGCAGCAGACGACATCAAAAATGTAATGGCAAAAACATGAAAAATCTCCATAAATAAGGGTTTAATTATTAAAAGGAGTTGGAAAACCTTGTGGCAAATGGAGGAATTGCTCATTATGAGCAATTTTTCCTTTTGCCACAAAGTTTTCAAAAGTCTTCTACTGTAGAGGCGTCAGAATTGGAAAGGGTTAACTGGCTCAGCACATCTAAGAATGTCCTTCACTAACTGATTAACCCTTTCCATGCATACAATGAATCTGCAGAAGACAACTTTGAATAACTCCCTTTAAATGAAAGTATATTAATTGAATAGTTGAAAACACGATGACAAAAGCAGAAATTGCAATTTCTTCTTTTGTTGCCATGTTTTCAAAAAGCCATCTGCTGCTGAGGCATCAGAAAGCTTCTATATGAGGGAAAGGGTTAACTGCTATAGCCTATGATATTTTTAGATTTGGCTACTTTAAAAGTTTCCTCAGCAAAAAGAGACTGTTGTTACGTTATTACATATGAATTTGTGTACTTTCAATTTATATTTTACTATTTCTTTACATATAAATTGTAATGGTTCAGTGATTTCATTTTAACTTGTAAATAAACCAAATAACTCATACAAAACATCAAAGGAATACATATATCACGTTCTATGATTGTAAATTATTTGACTAAATATGTGAATAATACCTGGTTTTTCATTTCTTCAATATTTGCAGAGCCCAATAATACAAACAATTAAAACCGTAACCCTTTTCTTGCTGCAGATCTGTAATTGATTAGTTTGAAAGCATGAGAGAAAACAAACACACTCCACATCAACAGCAATGTATGCTTGTTTTCATCCTTTTTTTTCCTAGTTTATATTTCAACAAAAAGCTTCAAATTGAAAAAAGTCTAAAGAAGGGGAGAATCAGGTTATTGGTTGTGTCCTGGTACCTTAGACCTTGCCCATCTGCAAGCAGACAGTATTTGGTAACATTGTGGCCAAAGGAGAAATTGCAAATGATAAAAATATACTTTCATTTTTGATCTTTTCCATAATAATTAATAAAGCTCATCTTATATGTTTACAAAGTCATCTGCTGCAGTTTTGTCATATATGGGAAAGGGTTGAATGACAAACAGAGGTATAATGTTAACACAAAATAAAAGCAAGAGTTTCCGAATTAACACAATGTGTCACTGGCAAAAGATCAATAAATGAAATGTTTATGACTGTCAGACAGATGGAGAGGGGATCTCCATGTGTAACTCTGCCTAGGCAGGTGACACTTAAATGTTGGAAAAGTTAAATTAGTTCTTAATTAATTAATTGTGGGAAAAAGAAACTTTAAATTTTATGAAAAAAGTATTTTTGATCTCTTTCCCTGTGTTCAAACATATTCACATCACATCTATTTTTATGAAGGGAAGGTATGACACACCATGAGGTTTATACAAACAAGAGGTTCATGAAAGCCCTGGATCGCTCACCTGAGTAATGCAATATTATTTGTCATGCCAACCACAATAAAAAAAAATTAAAAAAAGGCCCATGAGGGCCTAATAATGCTCTTCTGGCATTGGTCTATATTCAAATACCATCTAAGTTTGGTGAAGATCATATAGTAAATAAAAGCTCTATTGTGTTCACAAGCTGTATTATAGCAATTTTGACAATTTCAAGGGCTATAATCCAGCCATGCATGGGTAGATCTGGCCGTTTTTTAGCAATGAACCAAACTCTCATGGATATCTAACTACTGTATAAGTTTGATTGAGATACAATCAAAAATAAGGACTGTATCATGTTAACAAGCCCTATTATAGCAATTTTGACAATTTCAAGGGCCATAATTCAGTCATGCATGGGGCGGATCTGGCTTGTTTTCGAAAGGAATCATTGGCTCTCATGGATATCTAACTACTGTATAAGTTTCAACTGTTTGGTTGAGATACAATAAACAAGAGGCCCATGACGGCCTATGCTCTACTGGCATTGATCTGGCTTGTTTCAAAAGGAACCAATATGTCATCAATATTCAAATACCATCTAAGTTGAGATACAATCAAAAGTGAAGACTGTATCGTGTTAATAAGCTCTTTTATAGCAATTTTGACCATTTCAAGGGCCATAATCCAGTCATGCATGGGTAGATCTGTGGCTGGTTTTCGAAAGGAACCGAGCTCTCATGGATATCTAACTACTGTATAAGTTTGGTTGAGATACAATCAATCAAAAGTGAAGACTGTATTGTGTTAACAAGCTCTTTTATAGCAATTTTGACCATTTCAAGGGCCATAATCCAGATCTGGCTGGTTTTCAAAAGGAACCGAGCTCTCATGGATATCTAAGTACTGTATAAGTTTGGTTGAGATACAATTAAAAGTGAAGACTGTATCGTGTTAACAAGAAAATGTTTACGAACGGACGCACGCATGCATGCAACTTTTGGACAAGAAAAGTTTTTTTAAGATTTGGCAATTTTCCCCTTTTCTGATGCCGCAGCAACCAAAGTTCTACTTGAAATTAAATTCTTTGAACAACATTGAAAGGGGACTACCTTAGGACCATATCTGTGAAGTTATTTTGAAATCTAGTACTTTTGGACAAGAAGATTTTTAAAGTTTTAACAATGCACATATAAGGAAAACAAGCCCCACCCCCTTGCGGCCATGTTTTTTAACGGATCGGAAATATTTGAACAAGCTTGGTAGGGGGTGCCCCAAGGAACATTTGTGCAAAATAATTTTTAAATCAAGCCAACACTTATGAACAAGAAGATTTTTTAAGATTTGGCAATTTTCCCCTTTTCTGATGCTGCAGCAACCAAAGTTCTACTTGGAATGAAATTCTTTGAACAACTTTGAAAGGGGACCACCTAAGGACCATTTCTGTGAAGTTATTTTGAAATCTGTCCATTGGTTTAGTAGAAGAAGTAATTTGTAGGAAATTGTTAACAGACGGACGGACAGACGACGACGGACGCCGGATATTCAGTGATCACAAAAGCTCACCTTGCACTTCGTGCATAGGTGAGCTAAAAACAATCAACATGGGTAATCTGGTAGAAGGTCACACAAGGAACATTTCTACAAAATTATTTGGTCAAATATTTTCGGAGAAGAAGATTTTTAAAGTTTTCACTTATTATAGCCATATAATAAGGCAAAACAGCCCCACCCTGGCGAACATTTTCCAACCAATCAACATGGCTTGAAGGAAACAGTTACATGGTCAAATAAGGAACATTTCTACAAAATTAATTGGAATTCTGCCAAATATTTTCAGAAGAAGATTTTGAAAGTTTTCACAATAGCTATATCAGGCAAAACAGCCCGCCCCCTGGTAGCCATGATTAAAACCAATCAACATGGCTTGAAGGCATCTGATAGAGGATTACCCAAGGATCATTGCTACAAAATAATTTGGAAATAGGCATGATACTTCCGTAAATGTGGATTTTTAAAGTTTTATAGTTTAAACTTATTTATTTTACAGTGATTACGAAACAAGCCTTTGGCTTAGATTAATCACGCTCGATGTCTGCTTCCTGGAGACTTGACCAGTACTCATGCTCTTTGGTGTGGGAAAAATCCCAAAGTCAAGACCCGCTCATCACGGGACTCAAACCTGGGACCTTTGATACGAGAGGCTCTACTTCGGCACCACTGTCAGTTTTCACTACAGCCATATAAGGCAAAACTGCCCTGCCCTCTGGAGACAACCATTTTCAACTAATCAACATGGCTTCAAGGAATGACAAAGAGGGTCTACCAAGGAACATTTCTACAAAATTATTTGGAAATTGGCAAAATGCTTTTGGAGAAGAAGATTGTTTAAAGTTTTCACTATAGCCATATAAAGCAAAACAGCCCGCCCCCTGGTGGCTTTGTTTTTCGAAATCAAAATGGTATGAAGAATCTGATAGTGAGGGTCACCCAAGGAACATTACGGGAGAAGATGTTGCCAGACGTCAGACAAACTGCGATCACAATAACGCACAAGATGGCCCTAGTTCGCTCACCTCAATTATGCACTGTAATTTCTAATGCAAAACACGTCAAGATAATTATTCTGACAAAGATTCAAAATGTAACCTCAAGAGTGTTAACAAGATTTTCCTTCATTTGGCCTAGTGATCTATATTTTTTATACCTGATATGACCCATATTCCAACATGAACTAGATATCATCAAGACAAACATTCTGATAAAGTTTCAACGTGCTCAAGTTGAAAATGTGGCCTCTACAGTGTTAACAAGATTACCCTTCAATTTGACCTAGTGACCTAGTTTTTAAACCGGCATGACCCATATTCGAACTTGTTCTAGATATCAATCAGCTGAACATTCTGATAAAATTTCAAGCTGCTGAAGTAAACATTGCAGCTTCTACAGTGTTAACAAAATTTCCCTTCAATTTGGCCTAGTGACCAAGTTTCTGACCCAATATGACCCATATTCGAACTTGACCTAGATATTTTTAAAACATTCTGATAAAGTTTCAACATGCTCAAGTTGAAAATGTGGCCTCAGTGTTAACAAGATTTCCCTTCAATTTGACCTAGTGACCTAGTTTTTGACCTTATATCGCCCAGTTTCGAACTTGTCCAATATCTGAGGGAGGTGAATGTTCTGATAAACTTTCATGAAGATTGGATGCAAAATGTAGCCTGTAGAGTGTTAACAAGCTCAAATGTTGACGACGCCAGATGGATGATGCACAACAGACGGATGACGGACAAATTGTGATCACAATAGCTAACCTTGCACTTCGTGCATAGGTGAGCTAAAAATTGAATAACAATATTGATATACATGTAGTTGAAAACATTGTGGGAAATGTTTACAGATGTCTGCTGCAGAGATGTTATATGTTGTCTGCGTGAAGCAAAGGAATGACCATTTATTTTATTGATAAATAAAGGTCACCATTTGCATCTTTACTGCCATGAAGCCCTGGATTACTCACTGAGAAGGTGCCCTTTAAAGAATTCAAAAATTCTATTGGAACTCTCTTTCTGGTGCCACCTCTTGAGCCATGTATTTTCAACCATTAACATGGGTCTGAACATCTTTTGTCACCTAAGAATCATTTCTGCTAAAATTTCTTTAAATTAATCAAGCAGTTTCAACAGAAAAGAATGGCAATGTATTGTTGTATGTGAGAAAAGGTTTAAAGGTTTAAAGAACATTGAAATATGTCAGAAACATACCAAATCATGTAAAACGTGACTTGTAAATTGGAGAAAATGTAGTCAATGATATATGAGGCAATCACATGAGAAAACATGACTCATAAAAATAGTTTGTTTCTCTATGTATTTATTTCGTAATGAGCCATCATTCTGGATGAAATCCAACCATTACATATTTGCAACCAGATCAGACTGCATGGATGTTCTGGCTCTCCACTGTTCACCATGTGATCCTAGACATATTTGCAACCAGATCAGACTGCATGAATGTTCTGGCTCTCCACTGTTCACCATGTGATCCTAGATAAGTTCCAGTAACTTCTTTAATTAAACAGTATCAATTAGGATCCTTAGCATGAATATGCAGGCAGGTCTTTTGTCATAGTATGTGTAATAATTACAGAAAGGTTGCTTTTCAAACATTTTAAAAACAAGTAGGCCAAAATGCCATTAACCCTTTCAGCGCCGAATTGTTTAAAGTAGACTCTTCCATGTTCAAAATCGGACGACTATTTTCCTGTTATAGGATTTTTGGAATATTTTTATAACTCACAGCCAAACAATGCAGATTTCAGGCGAGACAGCTCGTTACAAGCTGACTCACCTGAATCTGCATTGTTTGCAAAAAGCTCAATATTGCCTTTGGCGCTGAAAGAGTTAAACTAGACAAAAGGTCATGATATCCTTGATAGCTCTGAAAATATTTATAAGTTATTTGATCAATGCAACTTAGAGCTGTTCCGTTTACAGTGAATCTGCATTATATGTGCAACATGATTCCTTATCCCATTGTAGCAGCAATGTTCTTTTGACAACCCTCTGCAGCAGACAACCTTGGGAAATAGTTTTGCAAAAAGAAGAAATTTGACATGAAAAGCACTTTTTTGTTTTCCCCATCTGTGTATGTTTCAAATTTGTATCATGATAATATGATTAAACTTTTCCCAAGATGTTTTAAAGTGTTATGACTCTAAGAACAAGAGGCCTTTGAGGGCCTATGCTCTACTGGTATGGTTCTTTGGTCATTTTCAATCCAGAGCATGTATGTATGGTGAAGATCGGATAGTAAATGGAGGCTCTTTTGTGTTCACAAGCTGTATTATAGCAATTTTTACAATTTCATGGGCCATAATCCAGTCTTGCATGGGCGGATCTAGCTGGTTTTCAAAAGGAACCAAGCTCTCATCAATATTTAACTACTATCTAAGTTTGGTGAAGATCAGATAGTAAATGGAGCCTCTATTGTGTTCACATTCTGGCTGGTTTTCGAAAGGAACCGAGCTCTCATGGATATCTAACTACTGTATAAGTTTGGTTGAGATACAATCAAAAGTGAATCTAACTACTGTATAAGTTTGGTTGAGATACAATCAAACGTGAAGACTGTATCGTGTTAACAAGCTCTTTTATAGCAATTTTGACCATTTCAAGGGCCATAATCCAGTCATGCATGGGCGGATCTGGCTGGTTTTCGAAAGGAACCGAGCTCTCATGAATATCTAACTACTGTATAAGTTTGGTTGAGATGCAATTAAAAGTGAAGACTGTATCGTGTTAACAAGCTCTTTAATAGCAATTTTGACCATTTCAAGGGCCATAATCCAGTCATGCATGGGCGGATCTGGCTGGTTTTCGAAAGGAACCGAGCTCTCATGGATATCTAACTACTGTATAAGTTTGGTTGAGATACAATCAAAAGTGAAGACTGTATCGTGTTAACAAGAAATTGTTTACGGACGCACGCACGCACGCACGCACGACGGACACATCGCCACGACATAAGCCCTTCTGGCCTTTGGCCAGTAGAGCTAAAAACCTGAGAGTGTAATTAGTCGCCGGTTACGACACATCTAAAATGAAATAAATATTCCGATGTTTTAAGTATGTGCAGTTTCTTTATTTTGACTGGCATTTACGTTTTTGTGTTTTATTTACGAAGACAAAACAGTCCCTATTAGCTAGACTGCGATACTTTATTTTCATAAACTAGCTATGTAATCAAAAGGCGATAACTACAAACCTTTACGTCGCACAGTCTATAATTTGTTTACATACGCGCACCTGCTTGCAATAGACTATCGATATGAAAAATCACGTCGAATTCTCCTTTTAATAGATAAGTATCAACATAAACTGGTAACAGAAACAAAAATAAGAAATAATTTGTGAAAATATGTCTCAAATATAAGCCTGTTTATCGGTCGTGAACGTCGAAACGCCTTTTCCTCAGTTCGTGACCTAGTTTCATATTGCCAAAATGTAAACAAAGCGAAGTAACCGGAAGTAAAATGTAAACTTAGAAAAGTGACTTGGTTATGCAGACAAAAAATGTCGCACAACAAATTGATTTCTTAAACGTCACGAAACGAGTGCATGGGTCGAATGTAGGAGAAAGAAAGATAATATAGAAATGTTTTTTTCTCTCGAATGCAGTGGAATAAAACATGCACTAAAGCTTTGCCTGATTTTTTATTCACTTTCTTCGATGTCTGACACTACACTCGATGAAGCCTGACACGAGGGTCAACATTTCGAAAGAATGCTCAAACACCTTATAACAGATAGATAGCTAATATTACACACTTAAATGATTAAATATATGTGATATTAAATGTTTATTTGGCTTGAAAGAAATTAAGAGAAGAACAAACTCTGATAAACAATAGATTTAGAAATAAAGAAAATCTGCTCTTTCGCACCCAATTAATTTCATATATTGTATGCATCAACGATTTAGATAAACAATTTAGCTGATATATTGTTACAAGTGAGGTCTTCTTGTGAAATAATTATTATTCAAAAGGAGGAAGTTCATGTCTTCAGCAATTTAACCATTTTCTCAATGTTTTAAGCGTTTAAAGGTTTTCATTGTTGCTTCAGACATGGAAAGGGTTTAATAGCCTTTTATTGCATGTAGATTTCAATCCCAAAATGTATTAATTTGTTGTGGTTTTATTGACAAATACAAAACATCCAAAATCCTGACCAAAAGAAATCCTGAAATTTGTAGATCTATGTGGAATTTCAAAAATCCTGGAATTAGTCCTTATGAAAACATTATGTGTATGTTTAGACTAATGAAAGTCAAGAATACATGTGTGTTAAAAAATAAATCAATGCAGTCTTTTTCGGCGACATTGATGCCTTGCATCAACTTTCTCTTGTGATTGACTGAGATGAGATATATATAATCCTTTATGCATGGCAAGTCTAACTTGAATGAATTGTAGGATAGACATCTCTGTTTTCTTTTGAAACACAATTTTGTACAAATTGTATCTGACTTTGTCTGTCTCTAAACCCTTATCCCTTTCCCACATATAACAAACCTGCAGCAGACGACTTTGAAATTATCAAAGTCAAAATATCTATAAAAGAAAGTATAATTATTGAATAGAGTTGAAATCATTGTGGCAAAGGGAGAAATGCTCATGATGAGCAATTTCGCCTTTTGCCACAATGATTCCGAGGTCGTCTGCTGCAGAGGCGTCAGAATGCATCTATATGTGGGAATGGGTTAACCAGTTACCCTTATAGATAAAGAACAAATTGGCAGCTGTTTACTTTGAAAGCATCTTGGTAAGAGTATGGAAAATCTCTAAAAACGTAAGGATTGTTGTTGAATAAATCAATGCATCATTGTATGATGACTAATTGTGTCTACATTTTCTTGAAAATCATCTTTTTCAAAAAGGAAGCATACAATTTTACAACAAAAAACATTTAGCAGTAACTCCTTTTCCCACAAAGTTTAGTTATCAAAAATGATCTCTTGCAGAGACATCCAAGGCTGTCAGTAAACATGTTAAAAGAGTTTTCCTTGTTTTATTAATTTTGTAGATGATTCATGTTTAACCCTTGCCCTCATACGACAATTCTGCAGCAGACGTCTTTCAACGTATTTTGTCAAAACATAGAAAATCTCCATAATTGAATGTATAACCTATGACTAAAAGTGGAAAACATTGTGGCAAAAGGAGAAATTGCATGTTTTGTGCAATTTCTTCTTTTGTCGCTATGTTTTCAAAAAGCCGTCTGCTGCAGAGGCGTCCGATATATATGAGGGAAGGGTTAACAATAGAAAGCTCTCAGACATGTAATCAATAATGTTTATCTATATATATATATATATATATACACAAGTCTTACATGAAACCTTTTATTTACTGAACAATATCATTTACTGAACAATATCACTCTTATTGCACAGTAAAACCTATGATGTTATACTCAAAGATTCTTTTGGGTGCCCAAAACATAGAGATGATAAATTAAAAACACCTTAAACCTTGCCAACATACAAATCTACATCTAAAAACAAGAGGGCCAGCCTATGCTCTACTGGGATGGGGAGAACAAAGGAAAGAGCCTCTATTGTGTTCACAAGGTCTATTATAAGAATTCCGCCAATTCCAAGGACCATAATCCAGTCTTGCATGGGCGGATCTGGAAAGAAACCGAGCTCTCATGGATATCTAACTACTGAATAAGTTTTATTCAGATACAATCAAAACTGAAGACTTTATCGCATTCACAAGCTCTATTATAGCAATTTTGACAATTTCAAGGGCCAAAATCCAGTCTTGCATGGGCGATATAGCTGGTTTGCGAAAGGAACTAAACTCTCATGGATACCTAACTATAGCTGGTTTGCGAAAGGAACTAAACTCTCATGGATACCTAACTACTGTGTAACTTTGGTGAAGATCAGACACTAAATGGAGCCTCTATTGTCTTCACAAGCTCTATTATAAGAATTTTTAAAATTCCAAGGACCATAATCCAGTCTTGCATGGGCGGGTCTGGCTGGTTTTCGAAAGGAACCGAGCTCTCATGGATATCTAACTACTGCATAATTTGATTGAGATACAGATATTATTATTATACTTATAATATACCCCCCTTCAAAATTCGTTTGTCGGAGGTATAATAAGAGGGCCATGATGAGATTTCTAATGCAAAACACATGACAAAGTCTCAAACTGCTGAAATAAACAAGAGCTGTCGGAGGACAGCGCGCTCGACTATATGCCTCTTATTCACATAAAGCACTATTTCATTATATTGCACTTAAGTACTTTTAAATTATATATACTCTATATGTAAAAGCAACTGAATAGATACATACATTTAAAAGTCAATCAAGGGCAATAACTCCATATTAAAGTTAAAAATCATGAATGAAAGGTATCAGATGTAATTATATTCCAAATATGAAAGCCCTAGCACAAGTACTTATTGAGAAAAATTAAAAATTAAAATAAAATTCCAACTTGCCCTAAAACTTTAACCACCCAAAATCATGTTTTTTACCCCAAAAAGAAGGTCATACTCAGCATCTTCAGCATTCAATATGAAGAAAGGTATTATATGTAATTAAATTCCAAATATGAAAGCCCTAGCACAAGTACTTATTGAGAAAAATTAAAAATTAAAATAAAAATTCCAACATGCCCTAAAACTTTAACCATCCAAAATAATGTTTTTTATCCCAAAAAGAAGGTCAAACTCAATATCTTCAGCATTCAATATGAAGAAAGGTATTATATGTAATTATATTCCAAATATGAAAGCCCTAGCACAAGTACTTATTGAGAAAAATTAAAAATTAAAATAAAATTCCAACTTGCCCTAAAACTTTAACCATCCAAAATCATGTTTTTTACCCCAAAAAGAAGGTCAAACTCAACATCTGCAGCATTCAATGTGAAGAAAGGTATTATATGTAATTATATTCCAAATATGAAAGCCCTAGCACAAGTACTTATTGAGAAAAATTAAAAATTAAAATAAAATTCCAACTTGCCCAAAAAATTTAACCACCTAAAATCATGTTTTTTATCCCAAAAAGAAGGTCAAACTCAGCATCTTCAGCATTCAATGTGAAGAAACGTATAAGATGTAACTATATTCCAAATATGAAAGCGCTAGCACAAATAATTATGAATGAAAATGCCAACTTGTCCTAAAACTTTAACCGGACGCCGACGCCGGGGCGAGTAGTAAAGCTCTCATATTCTTCGAATAGTCGAGCTAAAAATAGTCTCCAGAGTGTTGAAAGGATGTTCCTTCAATTTGGCCTAGTGACCTAGTTTTAGAGTCAATATTGCCCATTTTTGAAGATGACCAAGATACTATTAAGACAAACATTCTGACAAATTTCAAGCTGCCGAAGCAAAAAACGCGACCTCAAGATTTCTTTTAAATTTGACCTTGTGACCTAGTTTTTGACAATACATGACCCATATTCAAACTTGGCCTAAATATATCATCAAGAAAAACATTCTGATGAAACTTCAATATTTTCAAGTTAAAAATGCTAACTAGAGTCTTAACAAGATGTTCCTTCAATTTGACCTAGTGGACTAGTTTTTGACTGGACATGACCCATATTCAAATAAGCCAACACATCATCAAGACAAACATTTTGACAAAGTTTCAATATTTTCAAGTTAAAAATGCAGCCTCCAGAGTGTTAACAAGATGTTCCTTCAATTTGACCTAATGACCTAGTTTTTAACTCATTATGACCCATATTCGAACTTGACCTAGATATCATTAAGACAAACATTCTGACAAAATTTCAAGCTGCTGAAACAAAAAATGCGGCCTCTTGAGAGTGTTAACAAGATTCTCCTTCAATTTTGCCTTGTGACCTACTTTTTGACTGACATGACCCCTACACAAACCCTGCCTACATATCATAAGGTCAAACATTTTGATAAAGTTTCAACATGCTCAAGTTAAAAATACAGCCTCCAGACTGTTAACAAGATTTTCCTTCAATTTGACCTAGTGACCTAGTTCTTGACCTCATAATGGATGAAGCGGCCACTATATGCTCATCCCGAAAAAAAATCAGGGAGCATAATAAAGGTATAATTATCGAAAGCATTTTTGCTAAGAAGAACTTGTTTATTAATTTTTTCAATTTAGTGATCTGCTGCAAGCATTCTCATCTCACAAGCTTGGGGATCAGTGTGTACACTTTCCTCTTAACCTTTTCCTTCAAAGTAACATCAGATCTGCAGCAGATGTCTTTGGATCAATAAAGCAAAAATATGTAGAAATATTACAAATAAAAGTATAATCATTGATAGCATTGTGGACACAGAGAACTTGTTATTAAATTAATATTTTCAAAAGTGATCTGCTGCAGATGCATAAAAATACATTGGCATGTGGGAGGGTTTGTTTTTTTGTTTGTTTGGAGTTTAACGCCGCTTTCAACAGCTTTGGTCATATCACGGCGGTCAGTGCACCTACCCATGTTTTCCTGGCTTTCCCACACCAGTACTTACACAACATTCTTTCGAAGCCACTGACTACTTTCTCACATAGATCAGAGGTGAGAGGCAATGGAAAACATCGCCCGAAAGAATGTCGCCGCAACCGGGTATCGAACCCGTGACCTCCAGATCACGGGCATGTGGGAGGGACTAATCAAATAATGACCCACACCCGCAAATACCCTTTGTTCCAACCCTGTCCATGATATGATGATCTTTATATCTCTTGTGTATGTATAACTTTGTGTATATACCGGGTATTGTATTGCTTGCTCTGAGGCCCACATGGAAGATTGGGACAACCCAAATGTGTAGCCTCATAAAATAAAGTTGTTATAATTATTATCTGATTAATTGAAGAACTGGGATGGAAAGATAATGTATGGTATAAACTATGTGTATAGGACAGTGAAACCCCTCCAATAGGCGCAATATTGAACATTCTCCCTTTCTGTACAATGTTTTCAAAAGCATAAACCATGTCACCTGTAACAGAGAAATGTATAAATCACTTTACTTTCAAACAACAAGTTATAGAATACTGCAGGAAAGATAACTCTGAGTAATGTACTATATCAATTTGGTAAATGGTTGCTCCCCTTTCAATACCTGTTGCTAGATTGATTGAATGGGGTTTAACCCTGTTTTCAACAATATTTCAGTCATATCACGGCAGCCAGCTCACCTACTCAGGTGGTACCTGGCTTTCTCACTCAAGTACTCTACACAACAGGCTTGCAAAGTCAGTGACTTTTGTCAAACATCGGAAAGAGTTGGCCAAGCTGGGGTTCACACTAACTCACAAGCCCTGGATAATCAGCCCCAGAACTTTACTACTGTCTGAGCTACCAGGGCTTGGCTTCAATAACTATAAGTGAATTCTCTAGAGCAGCAAACTATATCATCTGATATTATTATAACTTGTGAAAATTGCTTCTCTGTCTGTCAGTCTCTCTCATAAACTCTTCCTTGTCTCCCAGTCTCTAATTTTGTTATCCTTTTGTGACAGTTTGTCTATTTTACTGAGTTATAAAAGTTCTGTATGTCTCTCTAAATTACATACTGTGTTACTTCCAAAGGGTAGATTAACCCTTGAACAAAAATATGAGTGGGTACATTGATATAGAGCCATGTTACTCAGGATAGCGTTACAGGGTCAACATAGACCTCTTGTTAGATCCACTGCTTGCTTGAATATAAACGTTTAGAAGCAATAAGGAAACATCATCCAATGCTCTGGTAATAAACCATTTCTCACATACAAAAAATCTGTAGCAGACATGAGCCATAATATGGTGTCCGGGATTTTGTGTTACATCACAGAGTCATTATTTATTCTCCTTTATTTGAAGAACTATGTGTTTTATAGTTTATCAGCATGTCACAAACTGTTAGAAACTACTAAATCTATTAAATAATATGCTATTGATTTCTGAAAGAACTGATAAACTCCTTTAATTAATACTTTTCTTGAGCATTTTCGCCGTGTCCTTCCCGACAAAGGCATGGGAGGACTTTTTGAAAACCAAAACAAACTGTTTTTCTTTATATTTAAAGTTTGGAAACTAATATATGTGAAATAATAATTTAAAAAATTACTTGTAAATATAACTTTAAGATTTAATAGAGCGACGTAAATACGATTTTGATTTGAATATAAAATCCTGGACATCGGCGTAACGAATGTGTCCACCCAGTTACATCACGTCTAAATAGCATCAAAACTCGAAACCTGGACCGATAACCATATTTTCATTGCATACAAATCACGTGATCACTTACATTTTTTGTTAATGTCGTAAACATGTTGTTCTGGGACAGATATCTTTTATTTGACAGGGAGTCAAAATATTGTTTATCAAAATGGTGTCTTTTTTGGTTACGCCCTATTATTTTGTTATAATTAAAAAATGCTTCGTCAATCACCTAGGAGGAAACTAAATTTTGGCCGTTCTATTTACGACATTAAACATCGCAACTATTTACGACAGTTATAGACGTTTTACAACAAGAGTGTTTTAAAATGGCAGCTCGAAAATGACAGTCAGACTTCTGAAATTTTGTTACGCCGGCACCAAGCCGATTGAGGTCATCAATGGTTGCTTATAATGTATCGCAATGCGTAGTAACTTCCTATTTCGTTATTTAAATTGTCCAGAGATGTTTGCGAACCTATTTAATTCACTACGAAGAACTTATTATTATTTTTGACTGGGGGAAAAAAATCGCGATTTTTTTTCTCTTTTGCCTTGTAACGTTGACTGTCCTGGAAAGCATATTCTACCTCCATAAGCATTGTGCTTACATAATAAATACATATTTGCATGATAAGTATATTTTAATTTAACTGGAGAATTATTTATACTGAAAATGTTTATGCTATTATATTACACACTTATATGAAGTGCACAATTGGTGTCCAGTTACATCATTTTGTGTCTTGTTACACACCAGTTTGTGTCCTGTTACACCATTCTTTATCTAGTTGTATACTATTAATTATTTCACTAAATAAACCATTTATTTATTGAAATAATTCCAAATAAAGATGGTGAAAATGTAAATTAGATCTAAAAAAAAAAAACTAGGCATACTCTTCATAAAATTGATTTATTACAATGGTGTCCTGTGTTACTAACAATACAATTGAATTAGTGTCCAGTTACATCATTTTGTGTCCTGTTACACACCAGTTTGTGTCCTGTTACATCATGTTGTGTCCTGTTACACCATTCTTTATCTAGTTGTATTCTATTAATTGTTTCACTAAATAAACCATTTATTTATTGAAATAATTCCAAATAAAGATGGTGAAAATGTAAATTAGATCTAAAAAAATTAACTAGGCATACTCTTCATAAAATTGATTTATTACATGGTGTCCTGTGTTACTAACAATACAATTTAAAACCCACATTTCTCTTTATTTAAAGATAAAATCTGTTTTGACATTTAGAATTTAACAGCTTTAGATATTGTTCTAAACATATATAGCATTTAATTTGACAAAAGTCAAATATTACAAAAGAGGACACCACAGTGTTTGTGATGTAACTCAAAATCCGGACACCATATTATGGCTCACATATTTGAATATATACATCATGAGAAAAATCTCTAAAACATCTGGTAAGACAAGATCGTAAAATGTGCCAGACAGAGCGTCACTCTGACATACCAAATAATGCTATTAATACTTTTAATTTTTTGCCGATAACAATCTTTGGAGTTTTTGTTTACTTATATTCATTCCTATCCTTTTCAATATTGAAGCAGTAAAAACTGACAAGGTAGTTTAAATGAGGTTTTTTTTCATCCTTTTCTTTAAATTCTATTCCTTCTATTTAATCTACTAAAACAGAATTTGCATTTAAAAAAGTATTGAAAATATGATGGCTTAAATTGCATTTAACTAGAATGGAGTGCTCCGCGGAGCATGTGTGTCACCTGCACCTGCTCATTGAAAGTGTGACGGACGCCGGACAAAAACAAAAGTAATCCCTTAGTGCCTACCATGCTACGCAAGGTGACACAAAAACTGTCAATTAAATCAGTTATCAGTTTGTAAAAAGAAAATGGTCTATTTCTGCTTGACATTGTTTATTTGAATGATCTTTCCTTTTGTGAACTTTACTACACTTGTCTTGATATGTGAACTGGAAGATTAAACAAATTTAAAGGAGTGAATCGAGCAATGTAAATGGAGTGGGCATATTGAAGAACACTGATCAGACTATACGCACTAAAATTTTGATCTTCTCACAAAACAAATGACATTTTATTGTCTAGAACAAGATTAAACACCAAGACAGATGCTAACAATTTCATAAAATGTTTCTCTTTTCCAATCTCGAAGGCTTTTCCTAAACATTTGTTTTAACAAGAGTTGTCAGAGGACAGCGCGCTCGACCATACCACCGCTTATTAGTTACTGAGATATGAACTCTAATGTAGTTGCATGCAAAACATCAACCAGAATTTCTTAAAGGGTGATAATTTGCATTATATGCAAGATAGAGTTATCTAACTTGATTGTTTACATAGGTGTGATGGTTCGAAAATGTTGTATACAGTTTCAATACAATGCATCAAGTAGTTACTAAGATATGGTCTCCAAATGAAGTTGCATGCAAAACTTTAACCAAATTTCTAGGTAAACAAGAGGGCCAAGATGACCCTAAATCGATCACCTTAAATATGTTTAAAGTGTTTACCTAAACGAGTCTATGTAAAACAAGTGATCCCCAGGTTGGGGCCATTTTTGACACCAGGACTATAATTTGACCAATCTTGGTAGAGGTCCACTAGATGAAGTTAGATTTCAAATATCAAGTTTTAGACAAGATTTTTTAAAGTTTTTCCCTATACAAGTATAATATTATGTAAAACAAGTGACCCGGATTGGGGACATTTTTTACCCCAGGGCTATAATTTGAACAATCTTGATAGAGGTCAACTAGATGAAGCTACATACCAAATATCAAAAGCTTGGACATTCTACCTTCAGACAAGAAGATTTTTAAAGTTTCTCCCTATAAGAGTAAAAAACAAGAGACCCCGGGGTGTGGCCATTTTTGACCCTAGGGTAATAATTTAAACAATATTGGTAGAGGTCCAATAGATGACGCTACATACCAAATATCAAAGGCCTGGGCTTACTCCTTTTAGACAAGATGATTTTTAAAGTCTTTTCCATATACAAGCCTATGTAAAACAAGTGACACCAGGACTATAATTTGACCAATCTTGGTAGAAGTCTGTTAGATGAAGTTAGATTACAAATATCAACTTTTAGACAAGATTTTTATAATTTGAACAATCTTGGTAGAGGTCAACTAGATGAAGCTGTATACCAAATATCAAAAGCCTGGACATTCTACCTTCAGACAAGATGTTTTTTTAAGTTTCTCCCTATACGAGTCTTCGTAAAACAAGTGACCCAAGGGCTATAATTTGAACAAGATTAATACAGGTCCAATAAATGAAACTCCATACCAAAGATCAAAGGCCTGGGCCTCCTCCTTTTAGACAAGAAGATTTTTAAAGCTTTTTCCCTATATGAGTCTATGTAAAACAAGTGACCAGGAGTCATTTTTGACCCCAGGGCTATAAATTGAACAATCTTGGTAGAGGTCCACTAGATGAAGCAACATACCAAATATCAAAGGCCTTTGCCTTCTACTTTTAGACAAGAAGATTTTTCAAGTGTTTTCCCTATACGAGTCTATGTTAAACAAGTGACCCCAGGAATGGGTCATTTTTGACCCCAGGGCTTACCATCTCACGCTATTGTGTACTACGGATCGAGTGTCCTAGTGTTTTGACAATAATCAGCTGATTGTCGCCGAATAGCAGTTTGCACCTGTTGAATTTTCATACCTTCAATCAAGGAATGGCGCATAAAGGTAATTAACGGTTGTTTTACGTTTTTTGACCCATGTTTAAATTATTCTTAATTGATGGTCCAATTGGTATGTTTGACATGTTATTCATTGAATACATTGTTAACTCAATTTCTCAAGTAACACAAATGAATTATCTGTGGTACCAATTGTAAACACATACGTGCACAGCATGTTAAACTTGGTGTGCAGAAAAGTGGGGCAAGTGAGAATCTTAGCAGGACAAGTGGCATTCTGAAAGTCACTTGTCCTGGAAAAGTGTCTGATTTTCTTTTTTTGTACACCCCTGATTGATCCTGTTTATTGAATTTGATGTTGTAAAGTTAAATTGTATAATTATAATAACAAATTGTTTGTCACAGTTGTTACATAATCTTTATCAAAATTTTAATTCATGATGTTGTTTGTATATAATCAGTTATAATTGCAATTATAATTATAACTAATCATATGATTAAACAAAAATAGTTTGATGTTGTTACGTTTCTTTGTTTGTTTCCTTTATTTCCCCCATATATTTGGAGATTTCTTTACATACAAATAAATACAAGTTATGAATATAACAATTTAACAAATCAATGGAAAGACATATATTTCTTTTATCCAAGCTGATCATTCTTTATTCACTCACACCCAAAACACTCATTCACACATGGCATATTATTTTTTCAAAATGTATACATTGTTTTACTTATATATAAATGGTTTGTGTTGGACTTCTTGGTTATAAGAATTTCCTTGATAATTTTTGATAAAAGTTATTTTCACTAAATTATAAAATGCAGAAAAGGCCAAGTTAGCCAAAAGACCTAATAACATATAGGTCTTTGGTTAGCCCGAGGCCGAGTTGACTCAAGGGGCGAGTTGGTTAAAGGCCGAGTTGACCCGATACCGTCATAAATGGCTCCCAGACGGGGAATTGAACCCTGGTCTCCCGCGTGAAAGGCGGGGCCACTTTAGTGCATACTACATTTGTGACCGGTGTGGCGTGAAATTTGTTCTCCCGTTGTGAGTTCTCATTTCAGTGTGCGCATGCGTATGATTGCACTTCTGCTTCCGTTCTGACGGGCCGTTGTAAAAGTTCTCCCTTCCATTGCGCATGCGCATGAGAACTGCCACAACGATGTGGCGTGAAATTTGTTCTCCCGTTGTGGGAGTTCTCATTTCGGTATGCGCGTATGATTACATGAGAACTCCCACAACGGGAGAACTAATTTCACGCCACACATGTGTGGTATGTGGTCTCAGGCTTATTGCGCCCCCAATCAATCAACCATTGTGCATGCGAATGAGAACTTCCACAACGGGAGAACAAATTTCACGCCAGACCGGCGTGGTATGCGGTCTCAGTCTCATTGCGCCCCCAATCAATCAATCATTGTGCATGCGAATGAGAACTCTCACAACGGGAGAACAAATTTAATGCCACCTGTGTGAAATTTGTTCTCTCGTTGAGCGAGTTCTCATTTCGGTATGCGGTATGCGGTCTCAGGCTTATTGCGCCCCCAATCAATCAACCATTGTGCATGCGAATGAGAACTCCCACAACGGGAGAACAAATTTAACGCCACCTGTGTGAAATTTGTTCTCTCGTTGAGCGAGTTCTCATTTCGGTATGCGCATGCGTATGAGAACTCCCACAACGGGAGAACTAATTTCACGCCACACCGGCGTGGTATGCGGTCTCAGTCTCATTGCGCATGAGAATGAGAACTCCCACAACGGGAGAACAAATTTCACGCCAGACCGGCGTGGTATGCGGTCTCAGTCTCATTGCGCCCCCAATCAATCAACCATTGTGCATGCGAATGAGAACTCCCACAACGGGAGAACAAATTTAACGCCACCTGTGTGAAATTTGTTCTCTCGTTGAGCGAGTTCTCATTTCGGTATGCGCATGCGTATGAGAACTCCCACAACGGGAGAACTAATTTCACGCCACACCGGCGTGGTATGCGGTCTCAGTCTCATTGCGCATGAGAACTCTCACAACGGGAGAACGAATTTCACGCCACACCGGGGTAAATTGCAACACAAATTGAAATTGTTGACGGTGGAAACTTGATAATGAAAAGCATAGTTTAAAAAGATGACATAACAAAATGGGAAAGATTTTGACTATAAAAATACATAAACACGTACCTGGTACATTTTTCTTTTCTTTATTCGTCAAATACGTTCAATAAATAAGATAATTGCGTTTAGTGTATAATTTTCGTCATTCGAACTAGGCGCTTTCGGCATGACAGGATTGTTCTCAGTATTTCGAGATCAGTAAACGCTCTATCAAGATTATGTGCATTTCATGCGTTGACACAACTGAGACTGTTTTAAAACTTTAAACCATTCTATGTTTATTTCGATTTTTTAACTCGAATGAAATTAACTAAATTGCATGATAGCTAATTTATATTTAAATTTAACAATTTATGTATGCATTCGTTTCCATTCAAGGTAAAAGTATGATAGTATTTCTATTCATCATTATTTCATTTAGAATATGTGTTTTTTTATATTAGAATATTTAAGAGAGAATAGGAAGTTCGAAATATCCCTTCATCAATTTGACCTTAGGCTGAGCTTACTTCAACACGTGAAGAGATAGTGATACATAAGAAACGTTTTGACGAAAAACAGTAAGTTGAGTGAAGTCTTATTATTTTCATTCATTGCCTTTTGTATAAAGAGAAGCTAATAGTTAACACAGATTAAACGTAAGGATGCGTTATGAATTTGGATAACAATTTAGAAATTGGTCGTTTTGACAGATCTGTCCCAGACTCCCACTACTCTACTCTCTAGATTAACTATTTCTTATGTCCAACTCTACGAGTGATTGGTATGTTAACCTGCATGCTATTTTAGTTCTTCGGTCCCCTGAGCACGACCATAAGGCTCTGAAGCAGGACCACTTACTCAGTGACTTAGAAGGATGGGCAAATACCTTGAGGATGCGCTTTTAATGCAAATGCAGCAATTGTAACGTCTTAAACATAAACTAGAAATCAACTTAATATTATAAAGTATAGAAAAGAATGACAATGGTGACTATTGTTAATTGGTGTAGCACATGGATGAACAGGTTTGATGGTAAATATCACTGATTTCCGATTTCTATTGGTCTCTACAGCTGTAGCGGACGACGGTCACAAATCGGGTAATATAAACTTTTGTGTTTTCACATCTGACAGACTTTATACTTGAGCTTCATGCACATGAACTTGCCTGAGAGATTACTAGATTGCTTTTTACCAGGATTGTGTATGTGTATACTCTTTCTTATGTATACATAAACAGAAGTCGGCAAATCCAGAATCAATCATTTACAGTAAATACTGAGACCATACATGAGTTTTACCAGCTTAATGGTAGAATTTTACAGCAATTCCTTGAAAACCTTCACACTACTTTCTCGGAACACAGTAAATTGATTTTCCATATTGGCACCGAAAAAGTCAACTCTGACCTAGGTTTTCTCAGAAGGAACTTAAAACCCTGCCCGAACACTGCTGAGAAACAGCATACCCGTCACATGAAACTGAGATCAACTTTTGAACACAGATCTTTAGTCTGGAACCAATATCTACAATTTACAAAGTCATTTCTCCAAGATAGAAAATGTGAAATGTCAAGCTGCAAGATTCATCTTTAATTCTTAGGGGACAATACCGCCAGAGATCCTGGATACATTACACAGGTCTATGCCCACAAGCTGAAACTTCCACCACTCTAGGACAGAAGAAAAGGCAACAGACTGATATTCTGCTTTAAGGTTGTCTCGAGGGGCTGGTGCTAGTAAGCATGCTGCATAGCCTTGGGGTCACACCTAGAACTTTCATAAACTGTAAAACAGACAATTGTATAGACAAGCAAACTATCAATCATAGTAGATGTTTCAAGCCTCTACAAGTACAGTGCAATAAAGAACCCTTAACAAATTCCTTTGTCTCTTAAACTATAGTGCTGTGGATTGGAACAAACTGGATGACAGTGTTGCTTGCGCAAAGTCAGTAAACTGCTTCAAAGGAGCAGTACTCCATTATGACTAATATCCATTCTGCTCTCTCTCTCTACCAGATCAAGATGTGTTCAATGTGAGCTACCTTTGTTCGTCATGGGTCATCCGGTGATCGCTGTCAACAGTTTGCTGGCAGACACTCCAGAGGCCACAATTTTCATCAAATCCAATCATCAAACTTATTCAAAAATTTGTCCTGGTGATTATCTCAATCAAGTCTGAATATGACTTTTGAGGCATGTCCAGCCAAACTAGGTCACTAGATCAAATTTAAAAAAAAAATATTGTCTGCATCTGAACTACAAAATGATAGAACAAAATTCAGAATGTTGGTTTTGATGATATCTTGACTAAGTATGGGTAATGTTGGTTCAGAAACTAGATCACTACGGCAAATTTAAGAAAAAATCTTAGTGGACAGTCTAGTCAGTTACACCTGTATATCAGACTCAATGGCAAACATAGGAAAGCTTCCTGATTACAAGTAAAACACATATTAACATTAATCAACAGTTTGGATCAAAATCTAGCGGAACCAGTTTATTTTATAATAAGTGGTAAACGAAGACTTTAAAAATGGTAGGATTGTAATTGTTTCCATCCTTGGATCAGGATTGCAAGGTTAGCATTACAACTGACTGGCTGGTGTCTGGATAAATGGACCAGCAGTACTGGTAACTTACTAAGGAAACACTGATATAATTGAAAAATTGTTAAAAGTGGCGTTAAACGCCAAACAATCAATAAAATCAAAATCTAGTGGAACCAGTATTGTTATTTGTACTCATTGAGACAAATTTTGAGATTTTGTATATGAAGTCTATTGAAAGAACAGCAACAATTTAACCCGTTTCCACATACAGATGTTACATGTATTCTATCTAATGCAACTGCAGTAGACCACCCGGCTGTAGCTTTTCCAGGGACTCATATTAGAAAATACAAAAATACACGGAAAATACACGGAAACCATGGAAAAACCATGGAAAAAACCATGGAATTTAATGTTAAAATGCGGAAATGCTGGAAATGTGTCCGAATACTCTGGGGTCCCGGAAACATTCCAGCATGTCCATGGAACCGTTCCGGGGTGTCCATGGAACTTTTCCGGGGTTTCCATGAAACTTTTCCGAGTTGTCCATGGAATTTCCGGGTTTTCCACATAAATGTCCTGGAATTTCCATGGAAAGTGTCAGATTATCCCTGGAAAGTTGTCCGAATACTCCGGGGATTTTCCATGGAATTTGGTAAGTCTCCCCGGAAAAGCTACAGCCGGGCACTTTTGAAAAAAACATTGTCACAAAAGGAAAGCAATATAATATATCTTTTTGCCACAAGAATCTTTGTTTAATATTTATACGTTCATTTATAAAATTTCTATTTTTTGACTAGATATTCAAAGTCTTCTGCTGCAAATCTTCTATAATATACAGGTAAGGTTTAACATGCAACACATTTGCAGCAGACAATTATGAAATGATCTGGATAAAAATGTGAAAATTCTCTTTAACCCTTTCCCTCATATAGATGCTTTCTGACGCCTCTGTAGCAGACGACTTTTAGAAAACATAGTGACAAAAGAAGAAATTACACAAAACATGCAATTTCTCCTTTTGCCACAATGTTTTCCACTTTTTGTCATAGGTTATCCATTCAATAATGGAGATTTTCTATGTTTTGACAAAATACGTTCAAAGTCGTCTGCTGCAGAATTGTCGTATGAGGGAAAGGGTTAAGCGAGTTTAATTACTGAATTAAGTTTTAAAAATAAATTGTGTCAAAAGGAGATATTGCCTGATTGATGAGCAATTTCTCCTTTTGCCACCACAATGTTTTCAAAATGAGTCTGCAGACCTGTGATTTGGGTTAACTAAGGATATGATAATATAGAACCCTTGGGCCTTATGATTGAGATATGGAGAAAGCACTATTGCACATGGGTCCAATCTTGGATTCAATGTGGTAGGATTTGAAATTTCAGACCAATAACTAACTGACTGCAGTCCAAATAAGAAAAAAATCCAATTTATCAAGGAATTAACATCATAATGGTCCAAAATCGTTATATTTTATACTTATTCTAATGAATCCACAATACGTCGATATATCTGTAACGGAATGTTGTAGAAGGTCGTACAAGTCTTGTTTTTAGCTCACCTGTGCACGAAGTGCTCAAGGTGAGTTATTGTGATCGCCCTATGTCCGGCGTCCGTTGTCCGTCGTCCGTCAACATTTTCTCCTCTGTAACCGGTGGGTCAACTGGGATGAAACTTCACAGAAAGCATCCTCTCAATGTCCTCACCAGAATTCCTTAAAATTTTCGGGATCCATGCAGAATTCTGGTTTCCATGGCAACGAAATGAAAAAACTTCAAAATTCTTAAAAAATCTTCTCCTCCGAAAGTGTCAGGCCGATTTTCAAATAATTTTGTAGAAATGTTCCTCGGGTGACCCTCTATCAGATTCCTTCAAGCCATGTTGATTGGTCGAAAAACATGGCTGCCAGGGGGGGCGGGGCTATTTTTCCTTATATGGCTATAGTGCAAACTTAAAAAATCTTCTTCTCCAAAAGTGTCAGGCCGATTTTCAAATAAATTTGTAGAAATGTTCCTTGGGTGACCCTCTATCAGATTCCTTCAAGCCATGTTGATTGGTCAAAAACATGGCCGCCAGGGGGCGGGGCTATTTTGCCTTTTATGGTTATAGTGCAAACTTAAAAAATCTTCAACATCTTCTCCTCAGTAACCGGTGGGTCAATTGGGATGAAACTTCACAGAAAGCATCCTCTCAATGACCTCACCAGAATTCCTTCAAATTTTTGGGATCCATGCAGAATTCTGGTTTCCATGGCAACGAAACGAAAAAAACTTCAAAATTCTACTTCTCCCTAACTGGTTGGCAGATTTTGAACTTATTTTGTAGAAATGTTCCTTGGGTGACTCTCTATCAGATTCTTTGAAGCCATGTTGATTGGTCAAAAAACATGGCCGCCAGGGGGCGGGGCTATTTTGCCTTTTATGGCTATAGTGAAAACTTAAAAAATCTTCTCCTTCAAAAGTGTCAGGCCGATTTTCAAATAATTTTGTAGAAATGTTCCTAGGGTGACCCTCTATCAGATTCCTTAAAGCCAAGTTGATTGGTTGGAAACTATGCCCGCCAGATGGCGGGGCTTATATAGCTAAAGTGAAAAAAAAAATCAGGTGAGCGATTCCAGGGCCATCATGGCCCTCTTGTTCATTATTTCATAGGAAATAAGCAGTTAAAAAAACCGTCCGCTCCGTGTTTTCCCGTTTAAAAATACCGTGGAATTTCCTCTTGCTCATTTGAATTTGTGGATTCAATTCGGCATTCTCTAACACTATTGACACATTACATTCATGTATGCGTGAGTTTAAGGAATGACAACTCTGCGAAGGAGATTGTCAATTCGGTTTTAGTGATCACGTGATAAATATACAGCGATATTTTTAGATTTACTGGGTTACTAACCCAGTAGATTTTACAATGCAAAATAACGAAAAATCTCCGCAATATTAATAGTGTGCATATATTGAAGTACATCAGTCAGCAAATCTCAATGCCTTACATGCAAAAACATCAAGGTAATGGCAATTTTTAACAATTTTCTTATTTTTTTCGCTTTTTTCTCATATGGGATTCAGTCCCTTTAACTCTTTTGCACATATAACAAATCTGTAGATGACGACTTTGAAAACATCTACTGACAAACATAGAAATTCTCTATATAAATGAAGAAATATTACTTGAAAAAGTTGAAAACATAAACATTGTGGCAAAAGAAAAAATTGCTCATCATTGGCAATTTCATTTTTGGCCGGATTGTCTGTCTGTCTGTCCGTCAACATTTTGGTTAAAGTTTCAGGTTGAGGTAAAATCTCAGCACTGGAAAGGGTTACAAACTTGAAACTTTGCCTGAAGGTAACCAGTAATAAGTTCTATTGATTTCTATGGTTACTTTTACCTTGACCTTGGTTTGTCGATTTTCAAAGTCAAATTGCCGACAATCTGGCCTTACCGTCTTCAGCGGTTTCTTGTTGTCACCATATTTTCTAATGTTTACTGCAGAGAGGCCAGAAAGCATTTATATGTTGGAAAGGGTTACCCCTTCATTGCTTTCCAACTTGCCTTCAGTATGTTTGCAGTAATATCAAAGCTCTAGATGGAATGTATAATTATTGATGGACTTGACAACATTTTGGGCAATTTCTCATTTTGCCACAATGTTTTTAAAAAATGATAGAGCTCTGCAAATGTGTTATATTTACTAAAACATGAAATCTTGACATAAAGCCAAATAACATCAATGGGTGATATGCATTTATAGGTTTTCTACACCTTTCAAACTCCTGAATAACATGTAGTTATTACACGGTGTTTCTTTTTTTTTTCCCCAAGATATTTAAACATTTCAGTTGTTTTAAGGTGACTTTTTTGCAACTTGACTTTTCTTTTTGTATACGTAAACAAAGGATAGGGTACGGCTAGCCTTGTGAACTTTTCACCCAGTCTTGTTTTTGTAAGTGAAGCTCCTGTCATTGCGAATATATTGGATTGTAAATTCTCATTGTATCATACCAAGCCCTATATGGTGGGTACTCGTAGAGTCCTCTGACTTTGACAATTGTAATGAATACCAGCAATGTATGTTTGGTTATGTAAACAATCAAATGATTGATCTACCATGTAAATTCCCTTTAACTAGAGGTGTAAAAATACTTGTTACTAGTAATGACTTTCAGGACAGCTCTGCAGGTCATACCCAGTTCAGTCATTTAGAATCAACAATTGTGTTTTAGTAATTTCTAGCTATAACGTAAGTTTAATTTTGTATGTTTTTTCTTGATGTGCAAATGTTGTTGTTTTCTTGTTCACTATGTTTGATAAATCAAATTATACCTTGGATTCAAGGTTACCTTTTGTGTCTATTAATAGCTTAACATTTTTAAAATAATGAAAATACTGTTTGTTTACAAACAATTTGAAGGTTGTTTATCCGCAGCAGCCTAGGTTTTAACCAGACTTGCTTCTTGCTTCACTGTTTGTTTTTAACAGTTTCCCACTTTCAGAATCATTTTGACACATGTGCAACAGATTGCTTTCGAAAACATTGAGGCATTAGTAGAAATTACTTGTAATGAGCAGATTCTTCTTTTACCACTCTATTCACTATTTTAGACTTTCATTTATAATTGTTAACCCTTTCCCTCATATAGACGCTTTCTGACGCCTCTGCAGCAGACAACTTTTTGAAAACATAGTGACAAAAGAAGAAATTGCTCAAAACGAGCAATTTCTTCTTTTGCCACAATGTTTTCTACTTTTAGTCATAGGTTATCCATTCAATTAACCCTTTCCCTCATATAGACGCTTTTTGACGCCTCTGCAGCAGACGGCCTTTTTGAAAACATAGTGACAAAAGAAGAAATTGCACAAAACGTGCAATTTCTCCTTTTGCCACAATGTTTTCCACTTTTTGTCATAGGTTATCCATTCAACTATGGAGATTTTCTATGTTTTGACAAAATAAGTTCAAAGTCGTCTGCTGCAGAATTGTCGTATGAGGGAGATTTTCCATTTTTTGACAAAATATGTTCAAAGTCATCTGCTGCAGAATTGTCATATGAGGGAAAGGCTTAATAGATTTATAGATGATTTGAAAATCATATGCTGCCGTTTGTCATATATGTGAGAAGGATTAAATTTGGTCAACTATGAATAACAACATATCTGGATCTATCTAGACAGCAGTAGTCACCGTTGAAAATATCTGAATCAAAAATGTGCAATATCATTATAGATGAGACTAATTATAGAAAAGAACATTGAAAACATTGTGGCAAAAGTAAAAGGAGAAATTGTTGATTATTATATATACGCAATTTCCTCTGTGACCAAAATATTTTCAAAAGTTGTCTGCTGCAATTGCGCCAAAATGTGTAAAAGCTATCGATGGACAATTAGGCTGTAGGATTCCTGGCGAATCATTGTACTCCTTTTGCCACAATGTTTTCCACTTTTAGTCATAGGTTATCCATTCAATTATAGAGATTTTCCATCTTTTGACAAAATATGTTCAAAGTCGTCTGCTGCAGAATTGTTGTATGAGGGAAAGGGTTAAAAGGGGGGGAAGTTCAGATTTACATTTTGTTGAGAAGATGTTTTATAATATATTTATACACATCTCAGTGACATCTTTATCATATTACTTGAACAGAAATTGCGTATTGAAAACTGTTTGCCTTTCCCTCATACAACAATTCTGCAGCAGACGACTTTGAACATATTTTGTCAAAAAATTGAAAATCTATAATTGAATGGATAACCTATGCCTAAAAGTGGAAAAAATTGACAAAAGGAGAAATTGCTTGTTTTCAGCAATTTCTTCTTTTGTCACTGCTGCTGAGGGAAACGGTTAATTAATAAGAAAACTGGACTGGTCTCATCTTTTCTAAGTGAATTGTTCAGAAATGTGATATATAATTAAAATGATTAATGATGATTTACTACCATTTGTTTTCTTGAAATACTGATGTATTTTGATAATTGCATTTATATAGATTTTCCATTCTTTGCAAGGAAGTTTCTTCTGCTGCTGCATTTTCGTCAAAATGCGTCTGCGAGTGTTAAAGGGTTTATTTCATTTTTGAGACAAAAAGGTAAATTAGGTAATGTGGTTAACATTTGATGAATATGTAAATAATAATTTATTAAAAAAAAGTTGAAATCAATTTTATGTTGGACAATAAGAAGTTTCTAGTGTTGAGTAATTTCTCTTTTTTGTCACAATGTTTTCAAAACTGTGTGCAGGGACTATACAGCGGAATAGGTTAAAAGCAAAAGATGATTTTACCTCGTATTTAATTTCTAATTTCAGGTAGATCTAGGTGATATTTAGCGGGTGTGTCTTGGGTCTTAACGAAAACTTCAAGCATGAACCAAGCAGCTAAATTTGGAGGTCAGACGTTACGAAGGTCATTCTCAACAGGTCATTTGCAGTTGATTCGTGATGTAAGTACCAATTCTTGTCTTCCACTTATTTATTAAACTCTTTCCCAAATACAACAAATCTGCAACAGACAAATTTGAAAACATACAGGCAACAAAACTATTTAATGAATCCATAAACAAAAGTTTAATTATTGAGGCAAATGGAGAAATTGCTCATGATGTTTTCAAAAGTCGTTTGCTGTAGAGGCTGCAGACAGCGTCTGTATGTGCCGAACAGCAGGAAAGGTTTAAAGTTTTGGCAGTCTTGTTTCAAAAGTATGATAGTTGCTTAACCCTTTCCCTCATACGGCAATTCTGCAGCAGACGACTTTGAACGTATTTTGTCAAAAAATAGAAAATCTCCATAATTGAATGGATAACCTATGACAAAAAGTGGAAAACATTGTGGCAAAAGGAGAAATTGCACGTTTTGTGCAATTTCTTCTTTTGTCACTATGTTTTCAAAAAGCTGTCTGCTGCAGAGGCGTCAGAAAGCATCTATATGAGGGAAAGGGTTAAGATACATCTAAAGATTATATTTTAAAGATTAAACCCAATGGTTGAAATCCAAATGATCCAACATTGACAGAAGTCAAACCCCAATGAATGATGGATAGATATATTTATTCAAATCGCCACCCTTGTCACTTTTAATTCTTCAGTAATTAATATTGAATCACATTCTATCATTTAATTTGAAAACATAGTGATAAAAACCTGAATATCTCCATAAAAGATAGCTAAATTAATAAAAATAAAGTGGAAAACATTGTGGCCAAAGGAGAAATTACTCATCATGAGCAATTTCACCTTTGGCCACAATGTTTTCAAAAGGCATCTGCTACATATGCATTAAAATGTGTCTGCAGGTGGGAAAGGGTTAAGTTGACATTGTTTCTTGTTGAGCCAGTCCAGCCCAGTCACCGAGGGCTATAAATCTAGAGGGCCAGTCCAGCTCAATCACCAAGGGCTATAAATCTAGAGGACCAGTCCAGCTCAGTCACTGAGGGCTATAAATTTAGAGGGCCAGTCCAGCTCAATCACCAAGGGCTATAAATCTAGAGGACCAGTCCAGCTCAGTCACTGAGGGCTATAAATCTAGAGGACCAGTCCAGCTCAGTCACCGAGGACTATAAATCTAGGGGACCAGAGTAGTGAATTTGAATCCCGGCTAAGCTATTCATACCTTCTGATGATGAACAAATATCATTGTGACCATCATCATTCATCCTCCACCAATGGACTAAATAGTTTATGGGAATGAAACTAGTAGCCTACGAAGAATGTTGTCGGGAGTACTGCTGCAAGAAAATATAGAAAACAAGATGTGTTTGTGAAACACTGATGCCCCCCAATGGCAACATCTAGGTCAAAGGTCAAGGTCGCCAGGTCAAAAATGTTGGTACTGACAGAAAGGTCATGTCACAAGGAATACACATGTGAAATATGGTAGCCGTACCTGTTATGGTTCAAAAGTAGTGGTCAAGGATAAAGTTTTTTTCGAGAATGGCAACATCTAGGTCAAAGGTCAAGGTCGCAAGGTGAAAAATTTTGGTACTGACAGAAAGGTCATGTCACAAGGTATACACATGTGAAATATGGTAGCCTTACCTGTTATGGTTCAAAAGTAGTGGGGAAGGTTAAAAAAAAAATTGAGAATGGCAACATCTAGGTCAAAGGTCAAGGTCGCCAGGTCAAAAATGTTGGTACTGACAGAAAGGTCATGTCACAAGGAATACACATGTGAAATATGGTAGCCGTACCTGTTATGGTTCAAAAGTAGTGGTCAAGGATAAAGTTTTTTTCGAGAATGGCAACATCTAGGTCAAAGGTCAAGGTCGCAAGGTGAAAAATGTTGGTACTGACAGAAAGGTCATGTCACAAGGTATACACATGTGAAATATGGTAGCCTTACCTGTTATGGTTCAAAAGTAGTGGGGAAGGTCAATAAAAATTGAGAATGGCAACATTTAGGTCAAAGGTCAAGGTCGCAAGGTAAAAAATGTTGGTACTGACAGAAAGGTCATGTCACAAGGAATACACATGTGAAATATGGTAGCCGTATCTGTTATGGTTCAAAAGTAATGGCCAAGGTTAAAGTTTTTTTCGAGAATGGCAACATCTAGGTCAAAGGTCAAGGTCGCAAGGTCAAAATATTGGTACTGACAGAAAGGTCATGTCACAAGGAATACACATGTGAAATATGGTAGCCGTACCTGTTATGGTTCAAAAGTAGTGGTCAAGGTTAAAGTTTTTTTCGTGCAGACAGGCCAAAAACTACATCTAGGTCAAAGGTCAAGGTCGCAATGTCAAAAGTTTTGGTACTGACAGAAAGGTCATGTCACAAGGAATACACATGTGAAATATGGTAGCCGTACCTGTTATGGTTCAAAAGTAGTGGTCAAGGTTAAAGTTTTTTTTGTGCAGACAGACCAACAGACAGACCAAAAACTATATGCCCCCCGAATCGGAGATTCCGGGATTCCGGGGGGGCATAAAAACGGTTCAATGAACTGGCACTGATATAACTGTGATACTGTTGAAAACAGCAGTAAACTTTGAATTTATCAACGACGTAGTTGTTGTATAGCAGAACTCTAGATATGTCATGTTCTAAAATACTTATTGGACCTCAAAAACCTATGTTGTTGGTACTCAAAAGAATTTTCTCAGTGAGACAATCCTTTTGAGTACCTACAATATAGGGTTTAAACTTTAAATGATTATTACGGAAGATATTGTGGAGCAAAGATCTGTTTACTCAATCTTATTCAGGCCTCCGTTCATTTGTTACATTTTCTATTACAGGCAGAAGTGGTGTCAGTTCCGGCTGACAGAACCAAGAAATTCATCAAAGGACTCAAGATGGGGCTAGTGCTGATAAGCCTTACTAGTCTGAGCTGGTCCGCATCACACAGCCAGTCATTATACTGTAATAAAGGCTCAGATAAAGAGGCCAAACATCCGTAGCAAAGAATCATATTCCAATAATAGTGACAGTTAAATAAGTTCATTGTTATTGGTCAAGAGTTCTCCACTGGATTGTTATTAACACATTTCATTTTCGCCAGTGTTTAAATGTGCGGATGCGAGACGAATAACTGATACAGAGGCAATAAGGGGCTAATGGTTGCAGCAAAGTATCATCTTTCGGATTAAAGTTGGTTGTCAACACTGCATGGTTTGTTATAAACCTTGCACTGGAGGAGCTTGTTTCCATGACAGGTGTTCAGATCTACAAGTTTTGCAAGGCTGGTGTTAGATAAAAGGAAAATAGAATACAGACACAAGAATTCAACAACTTTTATCAGAAGGGAGGCACCTACCAGCAGCTGTAGAGAAAGTCTAAAATATTTTATTTATTTCATAATCATGGGTAGAATATTTTACCATAGATATTCCAAATTATGATCTTATATTAGAATGATTTAACTGGTGCTCTTGTGTTATCTGGTTACTTTTTAAAGATGAAATCCCAGTATCTTCTATTGAGGACTAAATGTTGCATTGCTGTAATTTTTTTGCAATGGGTGTATTGGCTGCCATGCTTCTTTTAGCTCATTTTCCCTTTTCCCCAGTAAGAAAACTTTAAATCTGAAGAAAAGATTTGAAAATCTGGAACGGTACAAGTTTTAGAAATTATTAAAAAAAAAAAAATCTCTCACAAAGTTTGTTAAGTTGTCTGCTTCAGAGGCATCAAAAGTCAGCTGTAATAGGGAAAGGGCTAAGAGCATTGTTTCCTTTCAGGAGCAATGGGAACATTTTTCTAAGAAAATGTCTGTCAAAAATGGGTAGTGTCCCAAATACCTTGTGATAAATGTGAATACAATGAGCTGTTAAAGCTAAAACGGGTCTTGATGGATATGTTCAAGATGAAGACTCAAGCTGGACACAAACCATTTTTAACTGATGCTGATGAATGTAATGTCTGTCGTTTAACAATAATGCAATTTATTCTGTCCATTTGTGTATTTCTTGTGTGTAAAATGTTTAATTTTTTACTTTTATCTGTGTTATAATTTAGCTATTGTGTTCACTATGTTACTCTACAAAGATTTTTAACCTTTCGCCTGTCAGACTCATATGTTTTTATAGAGTATGGTAGTCTTATAGGGAAACATTTTAGGAAAAAGATGTAACATCCGTTTTAATTTGATTCAAGTGAATAAAACAGTAGAGGTCATGTTGATATACCGGAAAACTGTTGAAAGCTGAGTAAAACACCATGAATGAATTTGTTTCACAATTGACGTTAAAATATGGGAAAGTTTGAAATAGCTGATCTGCAATTACTTCCCCATTTACATATTCTACTTTCAAAAAGCATACAAGATATTTCTTCTCTCTATGTCATATATATTTCTTAACCCTTTCCCACATTCATCAAATCTGCAGCAGACGACTTTGAAACGTTTACTCAATATCTGGAAAATCTCTAGAAATGAATGTATACTAACTAAAAAATGAAAAGGTTGAAAACATTGTGACAAATTAAGAAATTGCTTGTTTTGAGCAATTTCTCCTTTTGTCATGTTTTCAAAAGTTGTCTGCTGAAGATGCATCAAAATGTGTCTACGTGTCGGAAAGGGTTAAATTTTATGTATGCATCAGAATAGTAAAATGTCCAAGTGGTATCATAGGTTAGGGTATACATAGAAACAAGAGAAAGTTGATGCCAAGGCATCAATGTCGCCGGAAAAGACTGCATTGATTTATTTATGTATTCTTGACTTTCCTTAGTCTATTCAAACATTAGGACTGTTGTTGTTGTTGTTTGGCGTTGTTTACCCTCGCGCTCGGCATTAATGCCATTTGGCGAGCAATTTAGGACTGTTGAAATGAAAACATTTACTTATAAATTTTATATTAATACTTACATTAGGGTATCTATAAAAAATTAACGAAATGTGTACACATTTATCTTGGCTTAAATTTAATTTTGCTGTTGTTACTTATTTAAATAATAGTATTCATTCATATAATTTCAATGTTTGTCAATCTTATTCGAATCACAAGGTAAATATCCTGATATTGCTTTAAAGGGAGGTAATTTGAAGAAAACAAAAGTCTTCAAAAGGAGAAATATATCAGCATTACCGTCTACAGTTTAAATTGTTCTATTGTTTGTGGATTTAAAAATGTTCTTTTTTTCTTATTTCTACATGTACAACGAAATATTGCGGCTTCTCTTTGACGCTTTGCTTTGCGTCAAACATTCGTCTTGTACTTGTCTAAAATAAAATAATATCACTCGCTTTTTCATATCGAAATGCGCATGCGCGAAAATCGATGTTAAAGGTCACGAACCTACACAACAGAATAGGGTCTATATTTAGCTTAGAAACAGTTCCTACTTTAGATATTCATGGATTAACATTATTAAATGAATTCTACACAAATCAAGACATCTCTTTGAACATGAAAACAACATTTAGTAAGTAAAAATTGCTATTAAAAGGAGAATCCGAAATTGACCTCAATGATGACACATAAGAGTCTGCATTAGGGGGTGTTGGTTCACGTCTTGAAGGGACCACTTTTGTCTTCGTAAATAAGACAAAAAACTTAAATGCGAGTGAAATAAAAAAAACTGCAAACATTAAAAAATCGGAATATTTATTTCATTTTAGATGTGTCATTTATTAGTGTTCGTAAACAACCACAATTGTAATATGTTCAAATCATCTAGATTTGTTTCTTTCTAATAATAAGCCGCCCTCCCATGCGATTTCCGAAAAGCTATTAAAAATAGAAGTCGCGGGCTTCTGCCCGGCGACTAATGAACAATAATTTATTTCTTGATTTTAAAATGTGTTTTACTAATGATAGGAGTGCATGTACATGTTAATAAACCCTTTCCCTCATACGACAATTCTGCAGCAGACGACTTTGAACGTATTTTGTCAAAACATAGAAAATCTCCATAATTGAATGGATAACCTATGACAAAAAGTGGAAAACATTGTGGCAAAAGGAGAAATTGCATGTTTTGTGCAATTTCTTCTTTTGTCACTATGTTTTCAAAAAGCCGTCTGCTGCAGAGGCGTCAGAAAGTGTTTATATGAGGGAAAGGGTTAATATTTTATATTGTTATTATTCTCAACACCTCACTTTTGTACATATTGTATGGTACAGCATCTGCTGTATTTCATTTGTTTGCATAATAGTAGTAAGTTGGTTAAGTTTTTGTCATTTTTCTTATTATGTCTGTTAAATAGATTGACAAAATATTGAAAATAAATTAGTTTTTAAGTTAAAGAAATGGTGTAACTTAAACTTGACCTGATACCGTTGACTTTCGAAGAAAAAAAAGAAATTAAAAATCTCTCCTTTTGTCAGAATGTTTTCAGATGTGTCAGAACGCGTCTACAAGTGGGAAAAGGTTAACTATTCTAAAAGCAGATGACTTCCAAAATATTTAACCCATTACACTATGATGTTTCTAGACTACCTAAATCAACAACGGCTGAAGAAAGTAGATAAGAAAACTTTCTGAGAAAAGAAGGAAAATCTTATCAATTCAAAGAGTAGTAATTGTATATCCCTTTCCTTCATACAGATGTGTATTTTGTAGCAGATGGCAAAACATTGAAACAAGAGGGCCATGATGGCCCTATATCGCTGAACTGAGTAAGTGTTTTAGGGTCCTAATTTAATTGCTCTACAAAAATAAGAAAGAAGGTCAAAAAGTCATGGTGAAAGTCATCAAAGACAATGATGATATTTGATTGAAAAAGATCACACTACGGTCATGGTCACATGTTTATAAATCAATGTAAAGGACATGTGACAAATAAATGAAGTTTTTATCGTGTTCACAAAGTCAATTATAACAATTTTTGCCAATTTTAAAGGGCCATAATTCAGTCATGCATGGATGGTTTTCAAAAGGAACCGAGCTCTCATGTATGAGTTTGGTAAACATCGGATAATAAATGAAGACTCGTGTTCACAAGGTCAATTAAAAGCAATTTTGCCAATATTAAAGGGCCATAATCCCGTCATGCATAAACGGATCTGGCTGGTTTTCGAAAGGAACCGAGTTCTCATAGATATCTAGCTACTGAATATGTTTGGTAAACATCGGAATATAAATGAAGACTTTATAGTGTTCACAAGAAATTGTGGACAGATGACGGACGAAGGGCGATCACAAAAGCTCACCTTGTCACTACGTGACAGGTGAGCTAAAAAGAGAAATAGCTCATGATGATTTCTCTTTTTGTCACAATATCTTTACCTTTTGACAAGATAAAAACTTTCCTCCAAAGTTCTTATGATAACATGTTTTCGATGGATGTTTTTGGAACAGACACTTAAAAAATGTTGGGGATTGGATACGACAGAAAGTTAACAAAAATCCTTGGTAGTAATATGATATATACATTTAAAACAATACCTGTATATACAAGGTGTAATCAAATTTCTGATAACATTGCGTAACACAATCCACCGATCATACGCAAAAATAAGAGGGTTTTCAGTATCATCATGTTAATCCTTTCCCTCATACGACAATTCTGCAGCAGACGACTTTGAACGTATTTTGTCAGATGGATAACCTATGACTAAAAGTGGAAAACATTGTGACAAAAAGGAGAAATTGCACGTTCTGTGCAATTTCTTCTTTTGTCACTATGTTTTCAAAACGCCGTCTGCTTTAACCCGTTCCCTCATACGACAATTCTGCAGCAGACGACTTTGAACGTATTTTGGCAAAACATAGAAAATCTCTATAATTGAATGGATAACCTATGACAAAAAGTGGAAAACATTGTGGCAAAAGGAGAAATTGCACGTTTTGTGCAATTTCTTCTTTTGTCACTATGTTTTCAAAAAGCTGTCTGCTGCAGAGGCGTCATAAAGAGTCTATATGAGGGTAAGGGTTAAGATGTTATTAGGAACAGTGGGCCTGCAATTCTAGCAGTTCTGTTCACTATCTACATTTAACCATCATTGTCCAATATTTACCTATTTATAATTTGGGTACATTTTTCAAAAACCAGCCAGATCCTCTTACACACTGCTTTCGTATATGTGTAATGAGCATTTTCTGCTTATGTACCCATTTTGTGACAGTTAACCCTTTCCCACATACAACAAATATGTAGCAGACTACAGAAAACAAAATGACTATTTTTTGTAAATGAATGAATGAATGAATGTATATTGTTTTATGGCGCATCGACAGCTAAGGTCATTTAGCGCGCAATTAAATTTAATTATTCATGATCCCTGGGTAAACAAACCAGTACTAGGCTAGAAAATGTGCCTTGCCCAAGGGCACTCCACCATGACCGTAGTGCCGCTACTGGGGATAAAACCCGGGATACCCGGTTTCGAAATCCCAGACGCTAACCACTCGACCACAGCGGATTCCTATTTTGTAAATGAAAGTATCATTTTTGAACTGAGAGGAAAACATTATGAGCAATGTTTTAAAAGTTTTCTGCAAGTGGAAAAATGTTAAATCTGCATAAGTCGAATTTGGAAACATCTTGGCAAAATATTGAAACATCTCCATAAAAGAAATGTATAATTAATTTGTATTTAACCCTTTCCCATATTCAACAAATCTGCCGCAGACGACTAAAAATGTCTTATAAAAAAAATGGAAAATCTCTTATTATTGTAGGTATAATTACAGAAAAAAGTTAAAAACCAATTATCATCAACTTTTCGTGACATTATTCAACTTTCACGCATTCTGAAAGCAGCCTTATACATGTAATTGTATATGTGCATTCTACATACTCCAAAGCAACAGACGACTTTGAAAACGTCTTGGCAAAATGTGAAAAATCTCATAAAAAGTAGTATGTTTAGTTATTAGAAAGAGTTGACAACAGTGTTTCAAAAAGAGAAGGCTCATTGTGAGCAATTTCTCCTTTTGCCACAATGTTTTTAAAAGTTGTCTGCTGCAGATGTGTCAAATTATGTCTATAAGTCGAAAAGGGTTAATTAAGCAGTCACCAACAAGGGTTAATTAAGCAGTCACCCACAAGGGTTAATTAAGCAGTCGCCCTCAGGGTTATTTAAGCAGTCACCCAAAAGGGTTAATTAAGCTGTCACCCGCAATGGTTAATTAAGCAGTCACCCACAAGGGTTAATTAAGCAGTCGCCCCCAAGGGTTAATTAAGCAGTCACCCCCCAGGGTTAATTAAGCAGTCACCCGCAAGGGTTAATTAAGCAGTCACCCAAAAGGGTTAATTAAGCAGTCACCCACAAGGGTTAATTAAGCAGTTACCCGCAAGGGTTAATTAAGCAGTCACCCACAGGGGTTAATTAAGCAGTCACCAACAAGGGTTATTTAAGGGGTCACCCACAAGGGTTAATTAAGCAGTCACCCACAGGGGTTAATTAAGCAGTCACCAACAAGGGTTAATTAAGCAGTCACCCACAGGGGTTAATTAAGCAGTCACCAACAAGGGTTAATTAAGGGGTCACCCACAAGGGTTAATTAAGCAGTCACCCACAGGGGTTAATTAAGCAGTCACCAACAAGGGTTAATTAAGCAGTCACCATCAAGGGTTAATTAAGCAGTCACCCACAGGGGTTAATTAAGCAGTCACCAACAAGGGTTAATTAAGCAGTCACCCACAGGGGTTAATTAAGCAGTCACCAACAAGGGTTAATTAAGGGGTCACCCACAAGGGTTAATTAAGCAGTCACCCACAGGGGTTAATTAAGCAGTCACCATCAAGGGTTAATTAAGCAGTCACCCACATTCTTTATATGATAACCATTGCCCTGATGTAGAGGTCTGACCCCCGCCCCCAACCCCCTTATGCAGCAGACAACCTTAACAAACATAATATAGGGAAATGGATACATCGGTGAATTGCTATAACCCTTTCCCTCATACGACAATTCTGCAGCAGACGACTGAACATATTTTGTCAAAAAATGGAAAATCTCTATAATTGAATGGATAAACCTATGACTAAAAGTGGAAAACATTTACGGCAAAAGGAGAAATTGCTTGTTTTGAGCAATTTCTTCTTTTGTCAATATGTTTTCAAAAAGCCTTCTGCTGCAGAGGTATCAGGAAGCGTCTATATGAGGAAAAGGGTTAACCAATTTAAAGTAGATGCCTAGAATTAGTGTACAACTCTAACAAAAACAGTAAATTGTTATTATATATATATATATAATTACACAGGTTTCTGTTCTTTAAAATCCCAGTGGTGACACTGAAAAAACAAGTAACTGGAGGATTGCAAGCAATACCATAGTCCCCTACCGGTTTGCACTTTTGAGTCTGTTTCTGTTGTCATAGCAACCCAATGTTTAGGTATATCAAGACAATAAAGTATGAAAATAAAGAAAGGGAAATAACTCAAAAATTAGGGAAGCAAGAGTTATGGTTCATGTGCACTGCACTCCCCCTTGATACGATGTATTCATGTGTGAAATTTCATAGCCATAGCTAGTATAGTTATGGAGATATGCTCCGGACAAAAATCAAGTATGAAAATAAAGAAAGGGAAATAACTCAAAAATTAGGCAAGCAAGAGTTATGGTTCATGTCCACTGCACTCCCCCTTGATACGATGTATTCATGTGTGAAATTTCATAGCCATAGCTAGTATAGTTATGGAGATATGCTCCGGACAAAAATCAAGTATGAAAATAAAGAAAGGGAAATAACTCAAAAATTAGGCAAGCAAGAGTTATGGTTCATGTCCACTGCACTCCCCCTTGATGAGATGCATCCATGTGTGAAATTTCATAACCATAGCTAGTACAGTTTTGGAGATATGCTCCGGACAAAAATCAAGTATGAAAATAAAGAAAGGGAAATAACTCAAAAATTAGGCAAGCAAGAGTTATGGTTCATATGCACTGCACTCCGCATTGATGAGATGTATCCACATATGGAATTTCATAGCCATAGCTAGTACAGTTTTGGAGATATGCTCCGGACAAAAATTTGCCGGACTGACTGACTGACTGACAGATGGACTGACTGACGGACTGACGGACTGACGGACGGAGTGCAAACCTAAGATTCCCCTTCGGCACGCCGGTAGGGGACTAATAACATCTAAAATAGCCTTAGCAGACGCATCTGCAGCATGCGGATTTGGAAGATATTGTAGCAAAATGAGAAACTGTTCATCACAGTTTTCCTTTAGCCGCAATGTTTTCAACTCGATACTGTACTTACATTTATCATATATTTTTAGTCACCGGCTGCACTTTTTTAATATATATTTGAAAAGGAGGGTCAAACTGCTTCATCTTTACCTGAGAATAAAGTTTAGCATAGCTGCATGTTAACCAAATCCCACATACAGACACTTTCTGATGCCTCTGCAGCAGACGACTTTTGAAAACATCATGGCAAAAGGAGAAATTGCTCATAATGGGCAATTTCTCCTTTAGTCACAATGTTTTCAATTATATTCAATGATTAACCCTTTCCCTCATATAAACGCTTTCTGACGCCTCTGCAGCAGACGGCTTTTTGAAAACATAGTGACAAAAGAAGAAATTGCACAGAACGCGCAATTTCTCCTTTTGCCACAATGTTTTCCACTTTTTGTCATAGGTTATCCATTCAATTATGGAGATTTTCTATGTTTTGACAAAATACGTTCAAAGTCGTCTGCTGCAGAATTGTCGTATGAGGGAAAGGATTAAATTTTAATTTATAGAGGTTGACCATATTTCCAACCAGCTGTATGTGGGAAAGGGTTAAGAAAGAATGTCATGGGTTATAGATTTAACGGAAAGTTTTCATAATCATCTAAGTCTTTCAAGAGTACCGTGCTGTTGACCTGCTTCTTGGAAGAGGCTGGGCTAGCAAAATTTTCATATTGGTCAAGCTGGTCAAGACCTGGCACATTTGGATCGAGGTTTGATGAATTGTCATTACTTTCAGTAGAGATTGAGATCAGAGGGGGGTCAAAATTCTCATACTGATCAAGGTCCCTGAGAGCAGCAGGATCTGTTGCTTGATCCATTGGAGAATTTTGCCCATAGCTTTCATACACAGCAAGGTCATTCAGAGATGGTTGTGAGCACTGATTGGTAGAATTGATGCATGCGCTTTCGTGACTCGGATTGGAATGGTCTTCGACACCTTCATATTCATTAAGGTCAGCAAGGTGTTTGTGAGCATACATTTCAGACTCCGGCGTAACCCCGACTTCTTCCTGTTGAATGGGAAGCGTTGGTACATCTTTTGGTTGTTTTTCAGATTTGATCTTTGCTTTCCCTAAGTACAATGGTCCCTTAAATTTCTTAACTGGCAATGTTGGAGGTTTCTCTGAATTGATAGGTTGCTCATAATCTTGTAAATCTGCAAGTTGTTGGTTTTGTTTTTGTTTTACAGGAACCAATGGAGTTTTCTTTGTACCTTTTTTTATCTCTGTTGACTTTGACGGCTCTGACTTCAGTTTGACCTGAACTTTTCCATATGCCTTCTTCTTTATACTCTGTATTTGCTCGTTTAATTGAACAGGATCGGGGTTGTAGGATTCATAACAATCAGTTACCTGGTAAATAGATATAATCTTTATAATGTTAACCCTTTCCCTTATACAGATGCTTTCTGACGCCTCTGGGGCAGACTGCTTTTTGAAAACATAGTGACAAAAGAAAAATTAATCAAAACGAGCATTTTTTCATTTGCAACAATGTTTTCCACTTCTAGTCATAGGTTATCCATTCAATTATAGAGATTTTCTATTTTTTGACAAAATATGTTCAAAGTCGTCTGCTGCAGTATTGTCGTATGAGGGAAAGGGTTAAAAACATCTGAGGAAAAGTACAGAATAAATTGATAATTGAAAGTATGATTTATGTATAAAGCTGAAATATTGTGGGAAAAGGAGAAATGTTTAGTTTTTTGTAATTTTTTGCATATGTCATATTAATGTGTCGAAAGTTGTCTGTATCAGAGGTAGATTACACAGCTCACCTGGATATCAACAATATTTTATAAGATATATTGAAATTCAGCAATACTTGTTCATGTAATATATAAGTAAAGGACAAGGTCACAAAATGTTGGAGGAGAGCATACATTTTGATTTAGATATTGTTTTTTGAGTGGTTATCTACTGTATTGAAAAAATTAGTATATGATATAAGTCACTCCTACATCAAGCAGCCTCATAATTATGCAGCAGACGACTTTGAAAATATGGAAAATCCCTATAACTGTAGTTATTATACCCCCAGATACATAGTATATGGGGGCTATATAGGAGTCACGCTTGTCGGTGGGTCGGTCGTTTTGTTGGTTTGTCGGTCTGTTGGTCTGTGGACATTTCTTGTGAACACTATTTCACAGCAACCCTTGGTCAAAATTAAATATAACTTCACAAGAATGATTGATACCAAGCCTAGTTGTGCATATTGTCGGTGTGTTGCACTGGAATTATTTTTAAATGAGTTATGGCCCCTTGAATTTCTCATACATATGTATATTGTCAGGCACCAGCTGGGGGTATTCATCACCTTCAGTGATATTTCTAGTTATTGATTAAAAGAGATGAAAACGCTGTGTCAAAAGGAGAAATTGCTCATTTTGAGCAATTTCTCCTTTTGTCACGATGTTTTCTAAAACGTCTGCTGCAAATGAGTCAGAATGTTTGGGAAAAGGTTAAAACAGAAAGTGAAAATATGATTGAAATATTGTCAACTTTTGGTTAGAAATACATATAGTGTAATAGTTGACTTTTTAAGCAGACATATTATGACACATCTTCAGCAGATGACTTATGGAAACATTAGGGCAAAAGGAGAAATTGATCAATAGATATTTATACTTTCATGTAATTCCTTAGAAGGAATGCACTAGCAGGAATTGTTTTCCAAATGTGTAATAATTACATTTAGGTTTTCCTGGAACACCACTCATTAACTTCATCTATTGATATTTATGTTTAATATTCTTACCAAGGACGATGCCAATTGTGAAAATACCAATGCTAAATATTTATTTATTTATTGGGGTTTTACGCCGCTTTCAACATTATTTCAGTTATATCACGGCGACAGTTCACTTATTCATGATCCCTGGGTAAACAAACCAGTACTAGGCTAGAAAATGTCCCTTGCCCAAGGGCACTCCACCATGACCGTAGTGCCGCGACTGGGGATCGAACCCGGGACACCCGGTTTCGAAATCCACGCAAACCACTCGACCACAGCAGATTCCACACAATTGATTAAAGTATTTGTAAATAATTAATGACAACAAATGAAGATGATACATCTTATTCCTCAGATATATTCAAAAATGAAAATTCTAAAAAAAGAAGTTTTTTGGATAAACAGTTTTTAACCTTTATTAAAATCCAAATTATCTGATCTTGTAACCAACCTCAATTGCAGCTGTCTTGTTGATATATGATGGTCTGGTTGTCTTCATATTCATGAGATAATATCCGGGCTGGTCTATATTTCTGGACTTTTGACCTTGACATTCATTTTGACCTTGACATTCATATTGACCTTCACCTTCAACTTGAACTTGGCTAGAAGTTGTTGAACTCTTTGTACTCCCATGTAAATGGACATACTTCCCTTTATCCATTCCCTGAAATATATCCATTGCTACTAACAATGTGCAACTTTACGGAGTTAGTGCTGACAAAATATGGGCCAGTGCATGAAGAAGACCATACATCTGCTAAGTTCTTTCCGAATCAACACAAGTTGAAAGTTGTGTCTAACAAGCTAATGTTAGTAATATGTCAACAATCGAGATCTTGATCAGAATGTGTGGATGTTTCTCCTTTGAAAACATTTGATTAATTAATACTTTCCTACATACAGACGCCTCTGGAGCAGGCATTTTCGAAAACTTTGTTGCCAAAAAGAACAAGAGGCCCCTGAGGGCCTATGCTCTACTGGGATGGTTCTTTGGTCATTTTCAATCCAGAGCATGTATGTATGGTGAAGATCGGATAGTAAATGGAGGCTCTATTGTGTTCACAAGCTGTATTATAGCAATTTTAACAATTTCAAGGGCCGTAATCCAGTCATGCAAGGGCACATCTGGCTGGTTTTCGAAAGGAACCAAGCTCTCATCAATATTTAACTACTACCTAAGTTTGGTGAAGATCAGATAGTAAATAGAGCCTCTATTGTGTTCACAAGCTCTATTATAGCAATTTTGGCAAATTCAAGGGCTATAATCCAGCCTTGCATGGGCGGATCTGGCTGGTTTGCAAAATGAACCAAGCTCTCATCAATATTTAACTACTATCTAAGTTTGGTGAAGATCGAATTGTAAATGGAGGCTCTATTGCCTTCACAAGCTGTATTATAGCAATTTTGACAATTTCAAGGGCCATAATCAAGTCTTGCATGGGCGGATCTGGCTGGTTAGCCAAAGGAACCGAGCTCTCATGGATATCTAACTACTATATAAGTTTGATGGAGATACAATCAAAACTGAAGACTTTATCACGTTCACAAGCTGTATTATAGCAATTTTGACAACTTCAAGGGCCATAATCCAGCCTTGCATGGGCGGATCTGGCTGGTTTGTCAAAGGAACCAAGCTCTCATCAATATTTAACTACTATCTAAGTTTGGGGAAGATCGAATAGTAAATGGAGGCTCTATTGTGTTCATAATCTGTATTATAGCAATTTTGACAATTTCAAGGGCCATAATCCAGTCTTGCATGGACGGATCTGGCTGGTTAGCGAAAGGAACCAAGCTCGCATCAATATTTTACTACTATCTAAGTTTGGTGAAGATCGAATTGTAAATGGAGGCTCTATTGCCTTCACAAGCTGTATTATAGCAATTTTGACAATTTCAAGGGCCATAATCAAATCTTGCATGGGCGGATCTGGCTGGTTAGCCAAAGGAACCGAGCTATCATGGATATCTTACTACTGTGAAAGTTTGATGGAGATACAATCAAAAGTGAAGACTTTATTGCGTTCACAAGCTGTATTATAGCAATTTTGACAATTTCAAGGGCCGTAATCCAGTCATGCAATATTTAACTACTACCTAAGTTTGGTGAAGATTAGATAGTAAATAGAGCCTCTATTGTGTTCACAAGCTCTATTATAGCAATTTTGGCAAATTCAAGGGCTATAATCCAGCCTTGCATGGGCGGATCTGGCTGGTTTGCAAAATGAACCAAGCTCTCATCAATATTTAAATACTATCTAAGTTTGGTGAAGATCGAATTGTAAATGGAGGCTCTATTGCCTTCACAAGCTGTATTATAGCAATTTTGACAATTTCAAGGGCCATAATCCAGTCTTGCATGGGCGGATCTGCCTGGTTTGCGAAAGGAACCGAGCTCTCATGGATATTTAGCTACTGTATAAGTTTGATTGAGATACAATCCAAACTGAAGACTGTATCGCGTTCACAAGCAATTGTTTACGGACGCACGTGCACCACACCACGGCGTAAGCTCTTCCAATCTCATTAAAATCATCTCCTATTAACGCTACGCATATGCTTACATTTAAGCAGATCGTGTACTTTAGTCAGATTGAAGCTCTTCTGGCCTTTGGCCAGTAGAGCTAAAAATTGATAGTAATACACTTTCATATACAGAGATTTTTCATTTTTTTGCCAAGACGTGTTTAAATTCATCTGCTGCAGATTTGTTGCATGTTGGAAAGGGTAATAACACATAAGAATTTGGAAATTGGAAAGTAACCTGAATACGAAGTTGTTGTAGAAAAAGGAGAAAATGCTAGTTTTCATTAGTTTCTCCTTAACCCTTTCCCTCATACGACAGACAGATCATCAGCAGACGACTTTGAACATATTTTGTCAAAAAATAGAAAATCTCTATAATTGAATGAATAACCTATGACTAAAAGTGGAAAACATTGTGGCAAAAGAAGAAATTGCTCGTTTTGAGCAATTTCTTCTTTTGTCACTATGTTTTCAAAAACCCGTCTGCTGCAGAGGCGTCAGAAAGCGTCTATATGAGGGAAAGGGTTAACTACAATAGTTACTAAAGTCGTTTGCTGCAAAGGCGACTAATGTCCTCTGTATCATGGAGAGGGTTAACCCTTCCCCACACATAGACGCTTTTTGATGCCTCTGCTGCAGACCACTTTTGAAAACAAAATGAGCAATTTCACCTTTTGCCACAATGTTTTCAAATCTTTTCATTAATTAAACTATTTCTCAAAGAGATATTCTTCTTTTTTGCCTAGGTGTCAAGTCTACTGCAGATTTCTTGTCTCAAGCAGAGAACTTTGAAAACAATCATGGAAAAATAAAGACAATCTCTATAAATGATAATATAATTATTGAAAAAAAATAAAATCATTGTGGCAAACAGAAATTATCCAAAAGTGTTAACCCTTCCCCACATACACTAAATCTGCAGCAGACGAAATTGAAAAGAAGGCAAAGCTATGATAAATCACTCTAAATGAAAGTATAGTTAGTGAAATGAGTTGGTAACATTGTGACAAAAGGATTATTATGAGCTATTTCTCCTTTTGCCACAATGTTTTCAATATTTTTCTGTTGCAGAGGTGTCAAAATGCACCTGTAGTAGGGAAAGGATTAAGGTTGTCATCAAAATTAAAATCACAATTTAATCATTTACCGAGGGTTAGGGTTACTGTAACCCTAAAATTTAAATACACAGTTGAAATCATAGTTGCAAAAGGCTCCGTTTGAGCAATTTCCCCTTTTTAAACAATGTTTTCAAATGTCGTCTGATACAGATGATTTTTAAGCCATTTGTATCATGTAAAAGGTTGAATATAAAAGACGACTACTGTACCAGTATAACTGAATCATTGACAGACTCTTCACCCAGGGTCCCGTCAATTCCGGCATGTTGAATGTCGCCATTTGTTAGAGGTCCCGCAGCTAGCTTGCGTCTGGAGAATATAACATTTATTGAATAAAGGTACACTGTTTCAAGGTTAACCCTTTCCCTCATATAGACGCTTTCGGACGCCTCTGCAGCAGACAGCTTTTTGAAAGCATAGTGACAAAAGAAGAAATTGCACAAAACGTGCAATTTCTCCTTTTGTCAGAATGTTTTCCACTTTTTGTCATAGGTTATCCATTTAATTATGGAGATTTTTTATGTTTTGACAAAATACGTTCAAAGTCGTCTGCTGCAGAATTGTCGTATGAGGGAAAGGGTTAATCAACACCCTTACTGAGAAAATCAAACAAAAATAGATTTTATTTGATTTGTCTGAAGAACAGATTGTAACATCAGGAAAAAAGGCTTTATTTGATATGTCTGAAGAACAGATTGTAACATCTGGAAAAAAGGAATTATTTGATATGTCTGAAGAACAGATTGTAACATCTGGAAAAAAGGAATTATTTGATATGTCTGAAGAACAGATTGTAACATCTGGAAAAAAGGCTTTATTTGATATGTCTGAAGAACAGATTGTTCAAAACAGTTTGGGAAAGTAGAAATTGCTCCCAATCTCACAACATTTTGAATGTTGTCTGTATTTCTCAAAAACAATAGACTATATGGGAAGCTTCTACACTATGTCATATTAATTAATAAGAACTTAACATTGAACTACAGTAAATGATTGGAGATTTTCCAGATTTTCTAAAATTAGCAGAACATGTTTATACAGAAATACAATGGCGAAAGATTCATTACCTTCCACTGCGATATCTATCCCACCTCTTCTGATATCTTTCTTGACTTTGTCGCTTTTTGAAGACAACGCAGATTACAACAACAACAATAATCAGTACAATGACACCAACAGCGGGACCAATAATTATACCAATATTCCTTTGACTACCCGTATTCGGCTGGTCAACATGGCCTATTGACTCTGCTGGTGAAAAATAGAATATGTGTCACAACCTATACGTCTAACCTGACTATATTGAACAGCTCCTGATCTTTGAGCAAAAAATATAATATTAACCCTTTCCCTCATACAGATGCATTTGAAAGTCTCTGCAGTAGAAGACTTTTGAAACAATTGTTACAAATGAAGAAAATGCGCCTTTTGGCACAATGTCTCATCTCTATTCAACAATTATGCTTTCATTTACAAGATGTTTTTTGACAAAAGGTCTTCAAAGTAGTCTGCTGCAGATTGGTTGTGGGGAAGGGTTAAAATGATGAACAGGTACATGTGTTTCTTTCAAATGTAAACCATGTTATTTATCCTTCTCTGTGTATATTTGTAAAACGAGTCACACATTTAACCCTTTCCCTCATACAACAATTCTGAAGCATATTTTGTCAAAAAATGGAAAATCTCTATAATTGAATGGATAACCTATGACTGAAAGTGGAAAACATTGTGGCAAAAGGAGAAATTGCTCATTTTGAGCAATTTCTTCTTTTGTCACTATGTTTTCAAAAAGCCATCTGCTGCAGAGGCATCAAAAAGCGTCTATATGAGGGAAAGGGTTAATGAAAACAAGAGGGCCATGATGGCCGTGGGCTCACCTTAGTCATGAAGTGTGATTTGTCATGCCAACCACAATAACTGAATTTTGCAGTCAGGTAGGCCAATACAAGAGGCCTAAGAGGACCACAGAGCGAAAAACCCACACCCTATGTTGCCTGTCTTTTGTCAAGTTAATACGACTAAGTAGGTCACCCAAGAAATGTTTATGCACCAGTAAGTATTTAACAAGAATATTTTTAAGTTTTTCCCTATATAACTCTTTATAAAACAGGTGACCCCCCAGGACAGGGCCAATTTTGACCCCAGGAGTATAATTTGAAAAATCTTGGTAGAAGACCACTAGACTATTGTACTCACCGTATATCTAAGCTGTAGGTCTTTTCGTTTCAGACAAGAAGATTTTCTTAGTTTTTCCCTTTATATCTCTTTATAAAACAGGTGACCCCTGGGGTGGGGCCAGTTTTGACCTCAGATGCATAATTATCTTAGTGGAGGACAACTAGATAATGCTTCACACCAAATATCTAAGCTCTGGGCTTTTCGGTTTTAGACAAGAAGATTTTCAAAGATTTTACCTATATATGATCTCTATGTAATACAGGTGATTCCAGGGTGGCGCCGAGTTTGAACAACATTTGTCAACAACATTTGTCAAGGACTTCTAGACAATGCTAGAAACCAAATATCTAAGATCTTTTGGTTTCAAACAAGAAGATTTTCAAAGTTTTTCCCCATATATTTCTATGTAAAACAGGAGACCCCCGAGGCCGGGCCAATTTTGATCCCAGGGCATAATTTGAACAAACTTTGAAGAGGACCAGTAGACAATTCTACACATTAAATATCAAAGCTCTAGGCCTTTCAGTTTCAGGCGAGAAGGTTTTCAAAGATTTCCCTATAAATCTCTACGTAAAAAAAGTGACCCCAAGGGGCATAATTTGAAAAATCTTAGTAGAGGACTACAAGATTTTGTAACACACCAAATATCTAAACTCTAGGCCTTTCAGTTTCAGACAAGAATATTTTCAAAGCTTTTCCCTATATATCTCATTGAAAAACAGGTGACCCCCAGGGGTATAATTTGAACAATCTTTGTAAATGACTTCTAGATATCGCTACACACCAAATATCTAATCTCTAGGCCTTTCAGTTTCAGACAAGAAGATTTTCAAATATTTTCCCTATATATCTCTATGTAAAACAGGCGACCCCCTGGGGTGGGGCCAAGGCCTTTTGTGAACAGTGTAAATCAGCCAGTGTATCCTTTTCCCATGGACAAGCTCCTTATCCCTTTCCCTCATATAGACGCTTTCTGACGCCTCTGCAGCAGACGGCTATTTGAAAACATAGTGACAAAAAGAAGAAATTGCACAAAACGTGCAATTTCTCCTTTTGCAACAATGTTTTCCACTTTTAGTCATAGGTCATTTCTATTTTTTGGCAAAACATGTTCAAAGTCGTCTACTGCAGAATTGTCGTATGAGGGAAAGGGTTAAATGTATATCTTTGCAAAAGGTAAAAATCAGGACAGTTTTGTTGTGTAATGTTGTCAATACTTTTTAGATATAACCTTTAACCCTTTCCCTCATACAACAATTCTGCAGCAGACGACTTTGAACGTATTTTGTCAAAACATAGAAAAATCTCCATAATTGAATGGATAACCTATGACAAAAAGTGGAAAACATTGTGGAAAAAGGAGAAATTGCACGTCTTGTGCAATTTCTTCTTTTGTCACTATGTTTTCAAAAAGCTGTCTGCTGCAGAGGCGTAAGAAAGCATCTATATCTGGGAAAGGGTTAACCCATTCCAACATACAGAAGCTTTCTGATGCCTCTGTAGCAGACCACTTTTGAAAACATTGTGGCAAAAGTAGAAATTGCTCAAAATTATTAATTTTTGCCACAATGCTTTTATCTCTTTTAAATAATTATACTTTGAGAGTATCTCTTTTTTTTATCTAGATGATTTCAAATCCGTCTGCTGCAGATTTGTTGTATTTTGGAAAGGGTCAAACCTTACAAACTTGCAGATGGGTTTTAACGCATCTGCAGCAGGGGACTGTTGAAAACCTTGTCAAGATGTTTTCAATCATATTTAATAATAATACTTTCATATACAGAGTTTTCATATTGTGTCTAGATGGTGTTCAAAGTTGTCTGCTGCAGATATTTTGTATGTGGGAAATGGTTAATTTCTGAATTATAACTCACTGCAATGTATCAAAGAAAGGAAGACTCTTACTTATTTCACCAGGAGGCATCAGGGACACTGACAACGGGTCTTCAACATACTTGGGCATCTTCTTGGTGGCTCTCTGAATGGTGGGGGCATACGTTGTCCTGTGGTTCTGGGCTGGAATGAAGCCATGGAGTGAACGGATATTTTTTATTTTATTAACAATTAAAAGGTCTTAACAGTCGAAACAAATATTGCAAATATATTTCTCATTATATCTTTCTATATTTGTCAATTTACTATGGTATTTAAGCTTAAATATGATGCAAAGTTAATCCTTTCCAATTAGCAAAATGATTTATTGATGAAGCAAATGACCTTGGAAACATCGCAAACCATATGCAAAAATAAGGAAAGTCTCTATAAATGAAGATTTAATATAAAGACTATGTTTAAAATATTGTAGAGAAAGGATGTATGATGGCAATGATTAAGCCACCTTCATATTTGGTTTTGTCACATTTCTCTAGTAAAAAAAAAATCTACAATACCTTTATTGATTTGATTCTATTTATCAGATGCATCTAACAATTATTTATATTTTGTAATTGGTTAAGTTTTTCAAAATACTCACAAACATCACAAATAAAATTGAACTCTTGTTCACAGTCAGCTACTCTGTATTCAAATGTAGTCTTACTGTTTTTTACAATACCAATACAGGTTTCATTCAAACCCAAGGTGTCTGAAACTGAAATAAAACATAGTCTTACTGTCTTTTACAATATCGATACAGACTTCATTCAGACCCAAGGTGTCTGAAACTGAAATAAAACATATTCTTACTGTCTATTACAGTATCGATACAGAATTCATTCAAACCCAAGGTACAGAATTCATTCAAACCCAAGGTACAGAATTCATTCAAACCCAAGGTACAGAATTCATTCAAACCCAAGGTGTCTGAAACTGAAATAAAACATAGTCTTACTGTCTTTTACAATATCGATACAGAATTCATTCAGACCCAAGGTGTCTGAAACTGAAATAAAACATATTCTTACTGTCTATTACAGTATCGATACAGAATTCATTCAAACCCAAGGTGTCTGAAACTGAAATAAAACATATTCTTACTGTCTTTTACAATATCGATACAGAATTCATTCAGACCCAAGGTGTCTGAAACTGAAATAAAACATAGTCTTACTGTCTTTTACAATATCGATACAGAATTCATTCAGACCCAAGGTGTCTGAAACTGAAATAAAACATATTCTTACTGTCTATTACAGTATCGATACAGACTTCATTCAAACCCAAGGTGTCTGAAACTGAAATAAAACATATTCTTACTGTCTTTTACAATATCGATACAGACTTCATTCAGACCCAAGGTGTCTGAAACTGAAATAAAACATAGTCTTCCTGTCTTTTACAATATTGATACAGACTTCATTCAGATCCAAAGTGTCTGAAACTGAAATAAAACATATTCTTACTGTCTATTACAGTATCGATACAGAATTCATTCAAACCCAAGGTGTCTGAAACTGAAATAAAACATATTCTTACTGTCTTTTACAATATCGATACAGACTTCATTCAGACCCAAGGTGTCTGAAACTGAAATAAAACATAGTCTTCCTGTCTTTTACAATATCGATACAGACTTCATTCAGATCCAAAGTGTCTGAAACTGAAATAAAACATATTCTTACTGTCTATTACAGTATCGATACAGAATTCATTCAAACCCAAGGTGTCTGAAACTGAAATAAAACATATTATTACTGTCTTTTACAATATTGATACAGACTTCATTCAGACCCAAAGTGTCTGAAACTGAAATAAAACATAGTCTTCCTGTCTTTCACAATATCGATACAGACTTCATTCAGATCCAAAGTGTCTGAAACTGAAATAAAACATAGTCTTCCTGTCTTTTTCAATACCAATACAGAATTCATTCGAACCCAAGGTGTCTGAAACTGAAATAAAACATAGTCTTACTGTCTTTAACAATACCAATACAGACTTCATTCAAACCCAAGGTGTCTGAAACTGAAATAAAACATATTCTTACTGTCTATTACAGAATCGATACAGACTTCATTCAGACCCAAGGTGTCTGAAACTGAAATAAAACATATTCTTACTGTCTATTACAGAATCGATACAGACTTCATTCAGACCCAAGGTGTCTGAAACTGAAATAAAACATATTCTTACTGTCTTTTACAATATCGATACAGACTTCATTCAGACCCAAGGTGCCTGAAACTGAAATAAAACATATTCTTACTGTCTTTTACAATATCGATACAGACTTCATTCAGACCCAAGGTGTCTGAAACTGAAATAAAACATATTCTTACTGTCTTTTTCCAATACCGATACAGACTACAAGGTGTCTGAAACTGAAATAAAACATAGTCTTACAGTTTTTGACATTACTAATACAGACTTACCCATATATAATGTGTCTGAAAACTGAAGGCAAACTTTGACAATACACTGTACTAATACACACTTCTATAAAACTTAGTCTTACAGTCTTTTACAATACACTACTAATACACACTTCTATAAAACTTAGTCTTACAGTCTTTGAGATTACACTGTACAAATACACACTTCTATAAAACTTAGTCTTACAGTCTTTGAGATTACACTGTACAAATACACACTTCTATAAAACTTAGTCTTACAGTCTTTTACAATACACTGTACAAATACACACTTCTATAAAACTTAGTCTTACAGTCTTTTACAATACACTGTACTAATACACACTTCTATAAAACTTAGTCTTACAGTCTTTGACAATACACTGTACTAATACACACTTCTATAAAACTTAGTCTTACAGTCTTTTACAATACACTGTACAAATACACACTTCTATAAAACTTAGTCTTACAGTCTTTGACAATACACTGTACTAATACACACTTCTATAAAACATAGTCTTACAGTCTTTTACAATACACTGTACTAATACACACTTCTATAAAACTTAGTTTTACAGTCTTTTACAATACATATCCAAGGTTACATTTCATGACAATACCTAAACTAGTACAAACTTTAGTCATATCTAAGGTTTATGAAAATAAAACGAAGTCTTACAGTCTTTTACAATAAGTATGTATACACACTTCAGTAATATCCAATGTGTCTGAAACTGAAAATAAAACATAGTCTTATAGTCTATGACAATACCTATACTGGTACAGACTATAGTTTTATGAAAATAAAACATAGTCTCACAGTCTTTTACAATACTTATACACACTTCAGTCATATCAAATGTGTCAGAAACTGAAAATATTCTTACATGTTTGACAATATCTCTACTGATACTTCAGTCATATTTCAGATGTGTGAAACTGAAAATGAAACAAAAGCTTCCAGTGAAGACAATATCAATAGAGACTTCACATATCCAATGTGTCTGAAACTGAAAATGAAACATAGTCTTACAGTCTTTGACAATATTGATACACACTTTTGCCATATTCAAGGTGTCTGAATCTGAAAATGAAACAAATTCCTACAGTTCATTTCGATTTTCCATATGTTTGCCTAGGTGTTTTCAAAGTGTTCTGCTGCAGATTTGTCATATGTGAAAATAAGTTTATATGAGAGATACTAAATACAATTTACCGATATTTGGCAAGCTTCTGTCTTTGAATCTGTCAATCCAGTAAGTTTTCCCTTCTGATAAGTATGGCATCATATACTTTACTTGTTTAGGTACTGATATGTTAAAGAGACCGCCATCCATTTCCACACAATGAGCTTGAACACTTGCCCATGTATAATCTCCTGAAGGTATTGGCTTGTGAGAATCACCTACTTATAAAAAAAATTGTATATTATAAAGTTGAAACATTAATCACAGAAATCAAGAGTGTTTGAAGGAAAACATGTCTGTGTCACCTTCAAATAAGTCATATAAGAGTGTGATGGACTGACAGATGACAGAAGCGATCCCTAGGCAAGCGACACAGGCATAGTGTTAAGTGTTTCTTTATTGAGCGTGAGAGACAAGGGTTCGATCCCCTGTCTGGTCAACCCCCCTCCCATTAACTTAAATTCAATAAAAGGTGTCATAGGATTTGAAAATCTTGTAAAATGAAAATAATTTTTTTTATCAAAATATTAAAAATATATTATGTAAGCCAAATTTCATAACCCACAGTGAACTTGGAGACTTTGGGTTTCCTATCTATTTACGTATATTGTCTCTTTATAGGTAGTTTGTCAAGTTTCATGAACATACAGACTGTAGTCACATATATTTAAAAATGAAACACAACTTGCCATTACAACACTTTCCAACATACATGTACATCAACTTTGAAAAAATTAAGGCAACATAATTATATGGTCCATAGTGACATTCAACTTTAAAGTAACCGAGTCATGGCAATCACTTTAAAAATAGAACAAACGGCTACCCTCCCTTGCTCAGAGTTGCGGAGTTAGCATTAAAACTGACTGGCTGGTGGTGTCAGGATAAATGTACCAGTAGTACTGGTAAGTTAACCAAATAACCTGGAAATGCTGTGATATAACTGAAGCATAAAACATCAAAACAAAAGAAAGAAATGTTTTGCCTTCTTATTTTGTGGTTGATCACCATGACAAATTTCATCTTCAGTGGAGCTTGAGTAACGAAGATATAAGGTACAAAATAAAACTAGCAATTAAACTCTAGCCTCAAGAAATGCAATGGCATTGTTGCCAGGCCTCGAAACTATTACATTCTGAAAACGTTCTGTATGCCTAGAAACAATTTTGATTGGTTAATTCAAAAATAAATTTGCTTCTGCCCGCAATCAGATACTTCAGCACAAAGTCTGAGTCAGCGTATGATTTCTAGGCCAATGTGGATCGAAAAGCCTCTATTATTCTTTCAATACATGTAGTTGAACATGGTATTTATAGTAATAACCCTTTCCCTCATTTAGACGCTTTCTGACGCCTCTGCAGCAGACAGCTTTTTGCAAACACAGCGACAAAAGAAGAAATTGCTGATTTTGTGCAATTTCTCCTTTTGCCACAATGTTTTCCACTTTTTTCAAAAATAGTATCTTCAATTATGAGGATTTTCCATGTTTTTGCCTCGATATTTTCAAAGTTGTCTGCTGCAGATTTTTTGTATGTGGGAATGTGTTAAGAAATATGACTAACCTTTAGAGCACAGATATTTGTTGAGGTTTGTCTGATGATGTCTATAGGAGATCTCTACATACTTGTAAACTGTAGATATCTTTCCTACAAAAACCATTACTGCATAATTCTAACCCCCATTTCCTGATACAGACACTTTCTGACCTCTCAGAAGTAGATGACTTTTGAAAAATTGTGAAAAAGAAGAAATTGCTCAAAACAAGCAATTTCTCCTTTAACCACAATGTTTTCAACTCTTTTCAGTAATTATACCACCATTTAACAAGCTTTTCCGTGTTTTTGCCTAGGTGTTTTCAAAGTCGCCTGCTGCAGATTTGTTGCATGTGGGAAAGGGTAAACTTATTCCCACATGGAGATGCATTAAGATGGTTTTTCAGTGAAAGACTTGAAAACTTCACAACAAAAGAAACTAGAACTATCATTGAAGATGATAAATACCCCCAAAACAGCACCTTGATTCAAAATATGGCTTCCGACCGAGCAACAAAAGGGCCATAACTCTGTAAAATTATGCACATCTCCTCTTGGTATAGAAGCTTCATGTAAAATTTTATTGAATTCCACCCAGTGGTTTGTAAAAAATAGGCCGGACAAAATATGGCTTACTTAATAAGTAAAAGGGCCATAACTCTGTAAAATAACATGCAATTGTAACCCCTTTAGGATATGCACATCTCCTCTTGGTATAGAAGCTTCATGTAAAATTTTATTGAATTCCAACCAGTGGTTTATAAGAAATAGGCCGGACAAAATATGGCTTCCGACCGACCGACCGACCGACAGCCCGACACAGTGACTCCTATATACCCCCCCAAAACTTTGTTTTTCGGGGGGTATAATTACACATATTGAGCCGTTTCTCCTTTTGGCACAATATTTTCATCTCAATTCAATGTTCATTTATAGAGATGTTCAATTTGTTTGTCAAGATGTTTTTGCTTAACTGAAGATCTGTTTTATAAGGGATAGGGTTATTTGTTTACCTGAAGTGATATGTTTAAAGTTTTTGTGGGGAAAAAACCCATGAACATTTGGATAAATATAAGTAAGATTGGGTATAAACACTGTGGGAAAGGACAAATTGCTCATGAACATTTTACTATAATATTAATACATAAATAGGTGGTCCAACCTAATATTTAACAAAACTCGCTTCCACTATATTTTATCTTATTTCCATTCAGTTTTGAATATTAACCCTTTCCCTCATATAGACGCTTTCTGGCGCCTCTGCAGCAGACAGCTTTTTTTGAAAACATAGTGACAAAAGAAGAAATTACTCAAAACAAGCAATTTCTCCTAACCCTAACCCTTTTGCCACAATGTTTTTCACTTTTAGTCATAGGTTATCCATTCAATTATAGAGATTTTCCATTTTTTGACAAAATATGTTTTAAGTCGTCTGCTGCAGAATTGGGGAAAGGGTTAAAATTTAACCATTTCTCTGATAATAAATTTTAAGAGTTCTTGGCATTTTGCCTTAATGCTACTAAAAGTTCTTTTCTTTAGAACAGAAATGTCAAAAGTTGTTTGTTTGGGGTAAAAGCCTTATGACAAACAGTATTTTGTCTTAATGACTTTTGTCATTAATTAGAAAGAATGTACCTGCCATACCTGAGTATTTAATTGAGATTTCCTTTGCATGCAGCCACACCATCTCCTCTTCCTCCATTTGGTCAAGAAGATGGTCAGTTATCTCCTTTTGACCAAGATCAGGTAGAAAGGTTCCATTGATTTGTTTACACATGGACAACGCGTTTTTCCATGAGGCCTTCCGTACCATAAACTGGTATTCTTTATCTAAGTTAAATAAATAAAAACATTATCTGATATGAGATATTTATAGTCATCTCCGTACCATAAACTGGTATTCTTTATCTAAGTTAAATAAATAAAAACACTGTCTGATATGAGATATTTATAGTCATCTCCGTACCATAAACTGGTATTCTTTATCTAAGTTAAATAAATAAAAACACTGTCTGATATGAGATATTTATAGTCATCTCCGTACCATAAACTGGTATTCTTTATCTAAGTTAAATAAATAAAAACACTGTCTGATATGAGATATTTATAGTCATCTCCATACCATAAACTGGTATTCTTTATCTAAGTTAAATAAATAAAAACACTGTCTGATATGAGATATTTATAGTCATCCCCGTACCATAAACTGGTATTCTTTATCTAAGTTAAATAAATAAAAACACTGTCTGATAAGAGATATTTATAGTCATCTCCGTACCATAAACTGGTATTCTTTATCTAAGTTAAACTAGAAATACTGTGAGCAAAGCTCACTGAAGAATACCCCCCGCTCCCCTCCCAAAGCATCGGATACAATGGTAAAGTTTCTAAGTTGAATTATCTCCCCTTGGAAGAATCTGAGGCGTATGATCTTCCATTTATGCATATCTACATATGATGTGTAACCTTCATGTAAAGTTTGAACCAAATCTATTGAGCCGTTTAGGAGGAGTAGTGCTTACAAGAAATATGGAGGTATGTGCACAGGAGTCCCTCGCAGGTAACCCCTAAGTTGAGTTATCTTCCCTTGGCAGAATCTGAGGCATATGATCTTCCTTCATGCATATCTACATATGATGTGTAACCTTCATGTAAAGTTTGAACCAAATCCATTGAGCCGTTTAGGAGGAGTAGTGCTTACAAGAAATGTGGAGGTATGTGCACAGGAGTCCCTCGCAGGTAACCTCTAAGTTGAGTTATCTCCCCTTGGAAGAATCCGAGGCGTATGGTCTTCCTTCATGCATATCTACATATGATGTGTAACCTTCATGTAAAGTTTGAACCAAATCCATTGAGCCGTTTAGGAGGAGTAGTGCTTACAAGAAATGTGGAGGTATGTGCACAGGAGTCCCTCGCAGGTAACCTCTAAGTTGAATTATCTCCCCTTGGAAGAATCCGAGGTGTATGATCTTCCTTCATGCATATCTACATATGATGTATAACCTTGATGTAAAGTTTGAACCAAATCCATTGAGCCGTTTAGGAGGAGTAGTGCTTACAAGAAATGTGGAGGTATGTGCACATGAGTCCCTCGCCGCAGGTAACCTCTAAGTTGAATTATCTCCCCTTAGAAGAATCTTCATGCATTTCTACATATGATGTGTAACCTTGATGTAAAGTTTGAACCAAATCCATTGAGCCGTTTAGGAGGAGTAGTGCTTACAAGAAATGTGGAGGTATGTGCACATGAGTCCCTCGCCGCAGGTAACCTCTAAGTTGAATTATCTCCCCTTAGAAGAATCTTCATGCATATCTACATATGATGTGTAACCTTGATGTAAAGTTTGAACCAGATCCATTGAGCCGTTTAGGAGGAGTAGTGCTTACAAGAAATGTGGAGGTATGTGCACAGGAGTCCCTCGCAGGTAACCTCTAAGTTGAATTATCTGCCCTTGGAAGAATCCGAGGCGTATGATCTTCCTTCATGCATATCTACATATGATGTGTAACCTTCATGTAAAGTTTGAACCAAATCCATTGAGCCGTTTAGGAGGAGTAGTGCTTACAAGAAATGTGGAGGTATGTGCACAGGAGTCCCTCGCAGGTAACCTCTAAGTTGAATTATCTGCCCTTGGAAGAATCCGAGGCGTATGATCTTCCTTCATGCATATCTACATATGATGTGTAACCTTCATGTAAAGTTTGAACCAAATCCATTGAGCCGTTTAGGAGGAGTAGTGCTTACAAGAAATGTGGAGGTATGTGCACAGGAGTCCCTCGCAGATAACCTCTAAGTTAAATTATCTCCCCTTGGAAGAGTCCGAGGCGTGTGATCTTCCTTCATGCATATCTACATATGATGTGTAACCTTCATGTAAAGTTTGAACCAAATCCATTGAGCCGTTTAGGAGGAGTAGTGCTTACAAGAAATGTGGAGGTATGTGCACAGGAGTCCCTCGCAGGTAACCTCTAAGTTGAATTATCTGCCCTTGGAAGAATCCGAGGCGTATGATCTTCCTTCATGCATATCTACATATGATGTGTAACCTTCATGTAAAGTTTGAACCAAATCCATTGAGCCGTTTAGGAGGAGTAGTGCTTACAAGAAATGTGGAGGTATGTGCACAGGAGTCCCTCGCAGATAACCTCTAAGTTAAATTATCTCCCCTTGGAAGAGTCCGAGGCGTGTGATCTTCCTTCATGCATATCTACATATGATGTGTAACCTTCATGTAAAGTTTGAACCAAATCCATTGAGCCGTTTAGGAGGAGTAGTGCTTACAAGAAATGTGGACATACGGACAGACAGACAGACGGACAGACGGACAGACGGACGGACAGACAGGGTGATTCCTATATACCCCCCCAAACTTTGTTTGCCGGGGGGTATAATAAATAAAAACACTGTCTGATAAGAGATATTTATAGTCATCTCCGTACCATAAACTGGTATTCTTTATCTAAGTTAAATAAATAAAAACACTGTCTGATATGAGATATTTATAGTCATCTCCGTACCATAAACTGGTATTCTTTATCTAAGTTAAATAAATAAAAACACTGTCTGATATGAGATATTTATAGTCATCTCCATACCATAAACATCTGACATGAGATATTTAGAGCCATCTCCGTACCATAAACTGGTATTCTTTATCTAAGTTAAATAAATAAAAACACTATCTGATATGAGATATTTATAGTCATCTTCATACCATAAACTGGTATTCTTTATCTGTGTTAAATAAATAAATACACTGTCTGATATGAGATATTTATAGTCATCTCCGTACCATAAACTGGTATTCTTTATCTGTGTTAAATAAATAAATACATTATCTGACATGAGATATTTATAGCCATCTCCGTACCATAAACTGGTATTCTTAATCTGTATTAAACAGATAAATACACTATCTGATACGAGATATTTATAGTCATCTCCGTACCATAAATGGGTGTTCTTTATCTGTGTTAAATAAATAAATACATTATCTGATATGAGATATTTATAGTCATCTCCCTACCATAAACTGGTATTCTTTATCTGTGTTAAATAAATAAATACACTGTCTGATATGAGATATTTATAGTCATCTCCGTACCATAAACTGGTATACTTTTAATATCTGTGTTAAACAAGAGAAAGTTGATGCAACGCATCAATGTCACCGGATATCCATAGTGCAGTTATGCATAACACTAACATTATAGTAGTTGAATAAACAGTTATCAACTGAGGAGCATATTGGAACATCAGGGGTGGGGTCAAGTGAAATGTATCATAACTTGCATTGTTTTGTCAACGAAGTGAATGATAACTGAAGCCTTTCATTGTTTATGATCAATCTCCATTCCAAAGTAGGTTGACCATACACACAACTAATTATTGATCATAAACAGTAATGGAAATGAGTAATCTTGCCAATCATTAGTCTTAGTATGTATACAGTGCTTTCATTAAGGAATAATTATAAGATTTGTGAATTCCACATACACTTTTCAAGATGTTTGTCAGAATATTTGAATTTTATTATTTTTCAATAAAACCACAAAACAGACAATTTAGGATGTGCATGCAATAGCACGTCATTTTACCTTTCCTCTTTTAAAGTCAACAGTGGACACCTTTGCAGCAATCTACTTTTAAAACAATGAGATAAGGGTTAAATCGCTGAAGACATGAGTTTTCTCTTTTTCTCAAAATGATATTAGCTTAGCATCCTAATTATATCATACTTTAACAAATGTTGAAATGTAGTCCAATATTTATAAATTGGACCACCTTCGAAATATAATAATAACTAAACAGTTAAATCTCATTGAAATTGTTGTATAATTTAAACTTAATTTCGAACATAAACTTAGCCCTATAACATGTTAATTTATTTTAATTCTTTCCTTCCTTTTTTATAATGAAAACAACAAACTACTCATGTTTTAAAATTATATTATGATGAGCACCCTTGTGTCAATGATGCATAACAATATGCAGATCGGAAGCAATATGCCTTTAGGGAATTAAATGACACATTTAAAATTGTCAAGGACGAAATAATTTTGTACGAAAGACCCGATTCTTTCTTATTCGCAGAGGTGTCGTTCTTGAAACTCTCTTTATAGGCAGAGAGTGTTCGTTCAAAGTCATTTTTCCATTAAAACCAGTTTTATCTCGGTTTGTTCTTTTCTTCATTTGTTTCGAACCAAATAAACATCTTAAATCACCCATAATTTACTATTTGTAAGTGAGTGTAAAGAGCGGCTCTCTGCAAAGGAGATTGATCTACGCAGTTGGTATTCGCGAGTCACGCAGGTGCGCGTAAGTAAACAAATTAGACTGCGACGTAAAGGTTTGTAGTTATCGACTTTTTATTACATGTAGTAGTGTAAAATAAAGTATACCAGTCTAGCTAATAGGGAATGTTTTGTCTTCGTAAATAAAACAAAAAAACATAAATGCGAGTCAAAATAAAGAAACTGAAAATACCTAAAACATCGGAATATTTATTTCATTTTAGATGTGTCATTACTTAGTGTTTATAAACAAACACAATTGTAATATGTTCAAGACATCTAAATGTGTTTCTTTCTAATAATAATCCCCCCTCCCATGTGATTTCAGAAAACCTATTAATAATAGAAGTCGCGGGCTTCTGCCCGGCGACTAATAAATAAAAACACTGTCTGATATAAGATATTTATAGTCATCTCCGTACCATAAACTGGTATTCTTTATGTGTTAAAAAAATAAAAACACTATCTGATATGAGATATTTTAGTCATCTCCGTACCATAAACTGAAATCCTTTATCTGTGTTAAATAAATAAATACACTATCTGATATGAGATATTTATAGTCTTCTGTTTCGAAACATCTGAGGAAACAACAATGTTATATCTGGAAAGTTCAACCCATTCAAGGCTGAATGTTTACAATAGACTTGTCCAGCTATGTATGTGGTAGAGCCATTTATAAAAATATCAATATAAAAAAGTTGAGTTAAGTTGAGCTGATGGGCCAGCATGCCTGGATCTTTACTGGTAACACAGTCTTCACATTATGAGTTCCGACGCTCAAAGGGTTAACCCTTTCCCTCATACGACAGACGTCTTTGAACATATTTTGTCAAAAAATAGAAAAGCTCTATAATTGAATGACTAAAAACGGAAAACATTGTGATAAAAGGAGAAATTGCTTGTTTTGAGCAATTTCTTCTTTTGTCACTTTGTTTTCAAAAAGCTGTAAAGGGTTAAAGAATAAATGTCATATATGTACACACTTTTTATAAACATTTTGTTTTCTTCTGGTTTTACCTTGTTTTCAACATTATTTCAGTAATTTCACAGCAACAGTTCATTTATTCACAATCCCTGGGTAAATAAACCAGTTCTAGACAGGTCCGTGAAGTTAGGTTGACGAGTGACGAATTGACGAGTGATGAACTGTGACATTTTTTTAGGTCCGTGAAGTTAGGTTGACGAGTGACGAATTGACGAGTGACGAACTGTGACACTTTTTCTAAAAACTTTATTTATTTATTTTAGATAATGTATCTGGACGTATTGAATGCAAATTAGGCCCTATTTCATGCTTCATGGCGATCAGTCAATCAGAAGAGCCTCGTCAAGTTTGTCAACTCGTCAATTTTGTTGACTAAATTGACGAAAATAATATTTTTCTAAAACTTGATTTCTTTCCTTTAGATAATGTATCTGGACGTATTAAATGCAAATTAGGCCGTTTTTCGTGTTTCATGGCGATCAGTCAATCAGAACAGCTTCGTCAATTCGTCAACTCGTCAATTAAGTTGACGAAATTGACGAAAAAAATATTTTTCTAAAAACTTTATTTCTTTCCTTTAGATAATGTATCTGGACGTATTGAATGCAAATTAGACCCTATTTCATGTTTCATGGCGATCAGTCAATCAGAAGAGCTTCTTCAAGTTCGTCAATTCGTCAACTTGTCAATAAAGTTGACGAAATTGACGAAAAAAATATTTTTCTAAAAACTTGATTTCTTTCCTTTAGATAAGTATCTGGACGTATTGAATGCAAATTAGGCCCTATTTCATGTTTCATGGCGATCAGTCAATCAGAAGAGCCTCGTCAAGTTTGTCAACTCGTCAATTTTGTTGACGAAATTGACGAAAATAATATTTTTCTAAAACTTGATTTCTTTCCTTTAGATAATGTATCTGGACGTATTAAATGCAAATTAGGCCGTATTTCGTGTTTCATGGCGATCAGTCAATCAGAACAGCTTCGTCAATTCGTCAACTCGTCAATTGCATTCAATACGTCCAGATACTTATCTAAAGGAAAGAAATAAAGTTTTGAGAAAAATATTTTTTTCGTCAATTTCGTCAATTTTATTGACAAGTTGACGAATTGACGAACTTGACGAAGCTCTTCTGAATGACTGATGGCCATGAAACATGAAATAGGGCCTAATTTGCATTCAATACGTCCACATACTTATCTAAAGGAAAGAAATAAAGTTTTTAGAAAAATATTTTTTCGTCAATTTCGTCAACTTTATTGAAAAGTTGACGAATTGACGAACTTGACCAAGCTCTTCTGAATGACTGATGGCCATTAAACATGAAATGGGCCTAATTTGCATCCAGTACGTGCAAGATACATTATCTAAAGGAAAGAAATCAAGTTTTTAGAAACATATTTTTTTCGTCAATTTCGTCAACTAAATTGACGAGTTGACAAACTTGACGAAGCTCTTCTGATTGACTGATCGCCATGAAGCATGAAATAGGGCTCAATTTGCATTTAATACGTCCAGATACATTATCTTAAAGAAAGAAATAAAGTTTTTAGAAAAAATGTCACAGTTCGTCACTCGACAACCTAACTTCACGGACCTAAAAAATGTCACAGTTCGTCACTCGTCAACCTAACTTCACGGACCTGTTCTAGACTAAGAAATATAACTAGCCCAAGGGCACTCCACCATGACCCTCCACTAATTGGTCTTCATTTTTGTTCAAAGCGGACGACTATTTAATAATCATATAAAAGTATTAATTATGATTTATTTGAAGAAAAAAAATAATGTCCAATAATCCATTTATAATGCAGACAAATTTTGACGCATATACATCAACTGACTATTGAAAACAATTTGGCAAAAGGAGAAATTACTTTACCACAATGTTTCCTAGTCTATTCAATAAATTTTCCATCTTTTTGCCTGGATGCTGCAGAATTTTTCTATGTCAGAATAGAAAAGTAAAAATAATGTAAATAAATTCTTACCAGAACCACCGAGCCCTTCAGACATGTTTAATTGGTGCACTGTCAATAATAAGCTTAATATAATTCTTACTTTCATAATCTCATTGAATTTTACTCTCTATCAAAGAATATTAAAGACTATTTCGTAAATAGAAGTGTATTGAGATATGCTCTAGACTAAAAACAAAACACTGACAATTTTTTATTGTGCAGTTATATTTCTGCATCACCATCTTCATTAAGAATAACAATCTAACAATCCATGTTACTATAACTTAGAGTCTAGCATGTTGCAAACATTAAGATGATTTAATTAATACTGGAGTATTTTATCCGATGATCACAATGCTTGGCATAAAAAATGAAACAGGAAAGAAAATAAATCTTGAAACCGAATTAATACCAACCTTTGACCAATGGCTTATAACTCATAGTCTCACAATGGCCATGATTTTGACTCTTCCAAATCCATAAATTCTAAAAAAAGAACAAAAAATCTGCAATGACACATAACTTTCATACTAGGTGAATTTGTTTCCCTATTTCATTGTTGAAAATGGAGCAAAAGTAGCTTGTGTTAGTCCAAAACAGCTTACCGTATGAATAGCGTTTCCCGAGAGCTGATGTTAACTCTTTCCCTCATACAACAATTCTGCAGCAGACGACTTTGAACATATTTTGTCAAAGAATGGAAAATCTCTATAATTAAATGGAAAACATTTTGGAAAAAGGAGAAATTGCTCGTTTTCACTATGTTTTCAAAAAGCTATCTGCTGCAGAGGTGTCGGAAAGCGTCTATATGAGGGAAAGGGTTAAATAGTCAAGCTAATACCATCCCTCTTCCAAAGGGCTCAAATTCATTTTGGGAAATTTGCCAATTGCCAAGGAAGTATATGTGGTTTAACCTGTTCCTACATATAACTGCTTTCTGATGCTTCTGCAGCAGACGAATTTTGAAAACATTGCGGCAAAAGGATAAATTGCTCAAAACAAGCAATTTCCCTTTTTGCCATAATGTTTTCCAAATACTATACCTTCATTTACAGAGGTTTTGCTTAGATGTTTTCAAAGTCGTCTGCTGCATATGTCAGATGTGGGAAATGGTTAAATGTGAGAAAGCCAAGAAAAGTACAACATTTTTGAAAATATAACTTTTCTTCCATTAACTGAATTAGAAACTGAATGACAAACTCTCTGGATCAAAACTGTTTGCATGTCATCAACAGTTGGTGAAATCCACAGCTAGCAAGCAAAGAGTTAATTGACCAGTCGAAATGTTACCCCAGATGCACAACTTTATAATGTTAATTAAAATTCCCATCAACTTTCAAGATATGCGCTGTAGCAAAAATGGGTTGTAACAATGCACTACAACAAATCTTGGATGGACAAAAACAAGTCTGAATGTACCTCTTCACAAAGTTGACTATATTGAATGTTATGAGCATATATCCTTAACTCTTTCCCTCATATAGACGCTTTCTAATGCCTCTGCAGCAGACGTCTTTTTGAAAACATAGTGACAAAAGAAGAAATTGCTCAAAACAAGCAATTTCTCCTTTTGTCACAATGTTTTCCACTTTCAGTCATTTGCGAAAAATTTGTTCAAAGTCGTCTGCTGCAGAATTGTTGTATGAGGGAAAGAAAGTTTTTCCCATACTATAAGTAGGCACATGTTGATGCATCTGCAGCAGACACATTTTGAAATCATTGTGGCGAAAAAGAGACGTGCAATTCTGCATTTGTAGTAATATTCCAACAATTGAACATGGAGTAGTCATTTTTATTTTTCATCTGATGCATATTTGTTGTATCGAAGAAAGGTTATAAGGATTGGCTCAAACATATTTTGTGACTTTTTCATTCATTCATGCTTTTCAGTTCAATGTACATCCTCTCCCTCATACAGATGGCCTCTGCAGACAACAAGCAATTTCTCCTTTTACAACAATGTTTTCAACTTTTTTCAGTAATTATATCTCTATTTATAGAGATTTTTTATATTTTCGCATGGAAGGTTTCAAAGTCGTCTGTTGCAGATTTGTTGTAAGTGGGAAATAGATAATACAATTACCATTTACCTCCACTTGATTTATATCGAGTTTCCTTTTATGAAAATGTTTGTAACAAACCCTGTGACATTTGGAAAATAAGATGCAGATATGAAAACATTGTAGTAAAAGGAAAATTGCACATTTTGTTCTTTTTTTGGCAACAATGTTTTTGAAATAAGATGGTGCAGTCAGGCATCAAATACTGTTTGTATCGGATTTACTCTTTCCCATATACAACAATTCTGCAGCAGACAACTTTGAAATAATACCCATTTTTTTTTTAAAAATCCCTTTAAATGAAAGTTCAATAAATGAATAGAGTTGATAACATGGTGACAAAAGAAGAGTTTCTAGTTTTGAGCAATTTTCAAAAAGTCGTCTGCTGCAGAGGCGTCAGAAAGTGTCTATATGAGGAGAAGGGTTAAGTGTCATATGAACTTTCAGTTTCAATGTTGTTTTCATTACTCGGTATAGATCTACTTCATTTACTCCAAATTATCATCTTTAACAAAAAGAATATGAAAAAGGAACAGTAAAAATCTTTCGAGATCGATTAAAAATCTTTATACTGATGGTTTAGCTGCTTACCTGCTACTATATTTCTAGTTTTGTCTGCTTTGAAAAAATGCAAGGGCCAACAAGATTCATGAAATCACAGCAGATATGAATCATTGTGAGAAAAGGAGAAATGTGGCTTAAATTAAGCAAATTCTCATTTCTACACAATGTTTTCTAAATGGTTTGTTTCAGTAATTTTAAACATTATCATGGAAAGGGTTGACTCATTGTTTAGTATGTTTTGTTCTCTTTGGGGGGAAATTATGTCAATGAAACATCAATTGTCTACTACTTGACATAAGGACTATAACTCATCACACACATCCATGCTCTTTAATCTTTTCACACGTATAGACGATTTCTGACGCCTCTGCAGCAGAGGCCTTTTTGAAAACATGAAGACAAAAGAAGTAATTGCTCAAAACGAGCAATTTCTCCTTTTCTCACCATGTTTTCAACTCTGTTCAATCATTAAAAGGGAGTTTCCAAATGTTTTTGGATATGTTTCCAAAGTAGACTGCTGCAGATTTGTTGTATGTGGGAAAGGGTTAAAGGTTATGGGAAAAGTGAAACTGCTCGTAATGACTTATTTCTTTTAACTCTTTCACCGCCAAAGGCAATATTGAGGTTTTTACAAATAATGCAGATTCAGGTGAGTCAGCTCGTAACGAGCTGTCTCACCTGAAATCAGCATTATTTGCCTTTTAGTTATTAAAATAGTCTAAACTGTTATTACATTATAAATGGAGACGCCTGAATTTGAACATGGAAGGGTCTACTTTAAACAATTCAGCACTAAAAGGGTTAATAAACAGTGAACCCTCTTTTGTTTGACCCTTTACCATATACGGACACCTTTGAAGCACAAGACTTTTAAAAACATTGTGAGAAAAGTATTAATTGCTCAAGATGTGCAATTCCTCCTTTTCCCAAGATTTGTACAACTCTGTATCCAAAGTTCATTTCCATTTTACGAATTTCCCGCAAATATATTCAAAGTATAAATGACAATATAAATTTCATATGTAGTAAAGTTTAAAAGTCATACTTTCATTTCAGACAACTTTAAAAACATCTAGGTACAAACATGGAAAATGACTATAACTGAAAATTTAATTATTGATAAAAAATAAAACAAGAGGACCATGATGGCCCTAGAATCGCTCACCTGATTTTTTTCCCCCCACTTAAGCCATATATGCCCTGGCAGCCATAGTTTTGACCAATCAACATGGCTTGAAGGATTCTGATAAAGGGTCACCCTAGGAACATTTCTACAAAATTCTTTGAAAATCGGCCTGACTCTTTTGGAGGAGAAGATTTTTTAAGTTTTTACTCTAGCCATATAAGGCAAAATAGTTCCGCCCTCTGGTTGCCATGTTTTTCGACCAATCAACATGGCTTGAAGGAATCTGATAGAGGGTCACTTAAGGAACATTTCTACAAAATTATTTGAAAATCGGCCTGACTCTTTTGGAGGAGAAGATTTTTTAAGTTTTCACTATAGCCATATAAGGCAAAATAGCCCCGCCCCCTTGTGGCCATGTTTTTCAACCAATCAACATGGCTTGAAGGAATCTGATAGTGGGTCACTTAAGGAACATTTCTACAAAATTATTTGAAAATCGGCCTAACTGTTTTGGAGGAGAAGATTTTTTAAGTTTTCACTATAGCCATATAAGGCAAAATAGCCCCGCCCCCCTGGTGGCCATGTTTTTCGACCAATCAAAATGGCTTGAAGGAATCTGATAGTGGGTCACTTAAGGAACATTTCTACAAAACTATTTGAAAATCGGTCTGACACTTTCGGAGGAGAAGATTTTTTAAGTTTTCACTATAGCCATATAAGGCAAAATAGCCCTGCCCCCTGGCGGCCATGTTTTTCGACCAATCAACATGGCTTGAAGGAATCTGATAGAGGGTCATCCAAGGAACATTTCTACAAAATTATTTGAAAATCTGCCAACCAGTTTGGGAGAAGAAGAATTTTGAAGTTTTTTATCATTTTGTTGCCATAGAAACCAGAATTCTGCATGGATCCCAAAAATTTGAAGGAATTCCGGTAAGGTCATTGAGAGGATGCTTTCTGTGAAGTTTCATCTCAATTGACCCACTGAGGAGAAGATGTTGATGGACGACGGACGACGGACAAAAGGCGATCACAATAACCTTGAGCTTTCTAAAAAAGGTGACAAAAGGTGAAATTGCTCAATGTAAATTCTCTGTTAGCAAGTTTCCTGCTGCAAATGTGTCAAAATGCTTCTGCATGTAGGAAAGGGTAAACACTTTCTCTCATATAGACACTTTCTGACACCTCTGCAGCAGACAGCTTTTTGAAAACATAGTGACAAAAGAAGAAATTGCTCAAAACGAGCCATTTCTTCTTTTGCCACAATGTTTTCCACTTTTAGTCATAGGTTATCCATCCAATTATAGAGATTTTCTAATCTTTGACAAAATATGTTCAAAGTCGTCTGCTGCAGGATTGTCATATGAGGGAAAGGGTTAATCCAACCCATTTCAGAGTACCAAGCAAAAAGTTGCATAGCCTTTGGGTCTCAAGGTCACTGATGGAAGTGTATGAAGTATCTTATCACAGGACACATATCTGTCATTTACCTTAAACAATATTGTCATCCGATGTAAAAACATCTGAAGAAAAGAATACTTTTGGAAAATTTATTGAATTGGGATCCCCACCAAATGGAAAATCATAAAAGAAAGCTTCGGGACTACCCTGGTATGCGAGTTACTAAAAATACATATTCTATTTTATTTTTTTTGGACTGTAGTGTTCACAAAATTTAACAGTCACATAGTTTTGATTCAATGCGACCCAGGTTCAAACGTGCTGGTAATGAATTTCCTGATAAACTTGCTTCTTAAGTTTGACCTAGTGACCTTGTTTTTTACCTCACATGATCCAGTTTCTCGAACTTGACCAAGATTTGATGGGGATGATTGTATTGATGACTTTCATGACAATTGCAAGAAAAATCTGGCCTCTAGCATATTCACAAGGTTTTTCTTCAATTTGACCTAGTTTTTGAATCTGTGTGACCCAGATTCACACTTGACTGGGATTTGATTGAGTTTACACATTATTTCTAAATTTTGACCTAGTTTTTGTGGCGATTGGTTTGACAATCGCCACAATGCTAACAGAAACAACAACAACGAAAAATATTTATATAGTCGGTTTTGAACAATCGGTTGATATTTTGTTACCTTACTGCAAACTAATTTACTCACATCCGTTATAGTTCCATCATTGATGCAGAGACGTGATTAATAATAATTATGTCAGTGCTACTTTGGTACCGGATTGTTACTAATATTTATCGAGACATTATCTACATAGAGTTAAAATATGTAAATATTATCTTCGTCATGATTTGGCAGATAATAAATATCATTGCGCGTTCTGCCTTGCAAATAACGGCAACTCTGATGATACTCAAATCTGGAAATTCCAAAAGGTTCTATAAATAGCTCGCGAGACCAAAAACCAGAAGAGCTTGTAAATCTCAATATTATAAACGCTTTATTTTGTATTTCTTTAAATATATTAAAGCGTCTAGATGATAAGACTGGTTTACAAAGGTTTAAAGGACACACGATGTCAGTGTGTACACACGTTATGTATACACGTCTGCACGTTCTAGAGTCAATTAGCAATCAATGCTGACAGTGTAGCCTAATTTAGTTTGGAGATCGAGCATTATAATATATGCCTATATTTTTATAAATTGAACAGTTTGGCAAATAGTGAAATTGTGCTTTTGGAGCATGTTTTGTGTTTGTTTTTGCACTCGTATTATTCGAAGCAGTTTAACAACCTCAGAGACATATAAATACACTGTGTTTATATGTCTCTGACAACCCTCAATCATGCAATGTGAAGGGACTAAATTGAACAGACCTGTTTAATATCGGACATCATTGAAACAAACACCAAACTAATGGATACTGTTTTCTCTCCTTTCTTGATAATTTAGTCATTTCTAAAATATATTTTATCTTAATATGGCCTAGCGACCTGGTGATAAACATGTGATTACCCGAACAATTTAGATTACAAATAGCCATTCTAATGAGCTAAAACGGTAGTCTATCGAATACCAACTAGATTTTTCATAACTTTGGAATGGCCTAATTTTGAACACATCATGACCAATTTCAGAACGTAATTAATAATCACCAAGACAACATTCTGGCAAACTAACATTATTCTACTGCAGGGGTGATACATTCTCAAATATACCCGCACCAGAGTCATCGCAAGCCCTACACCGATATACTGCTTGTTACTTTGCTGGATTTTCCATACGATCGCCACTACAGTGCCATTGGCGCTTTGATTTTACACAGTTAACAGCTTGACCAAGCTATGATATACGATAATAAAGATATGGCCTTGTTTTCACAAGATAATTGTGATATAAACAATGATTAAATATGTTTAATATAAGTTATAGGGGACATCATTTTGGTGTTCTTAAGACAATCTTGGTGAAACTTGTCATGTAGCTATTCTTTAATTGATTGCAGTGTAGTCGTTTTCAACAATTTTGCAGACTAATCATTGTGGACAATTCACTTGCCTTCTCACACAACGGTCTTTCGAAGTAACTGGTTGCTTTTCCATTGATGGAAAAACCAATGACACTTACTGCATTTTCTTTTGTCATATGTTGGAAAAAACATTGGCCGAGCTGGGGTTTGATATCACAACCTGTATCACTAACAGCTTAGCTACTTGAGATTGTGGCAAATTCCTATAGGGATTAACATTTCAATATAGTTTTATCAAATTCATCCAACCAATGTCTTAGATATAGCTTGGGACAGTCATGGACGACATCATAGCAATATCCCATTTGCCTTTTGCCTAGGATAAAATTTAGAAACAAGAGGGCCATGATAGCACTGGATCGCTCACCTGATTATTATTTTTCACCTTAGCTATATAAGCCCCGCCCCCTGGCGGCCATAGTTTCCGACCAATCAACTTGGCTTGAAGGAATCTGATAGAGGGTCACCAAAGGAACATTTCTACAAAATTATTTGAAAATCGGCCTAACACTTTTGGAGGAGAAGAATTTTTATGTTTTCACTATAGCCATTAATGCAAAATAGCCCTGCCCACTGGCGGCCATGTTTTTTGACCAATCAACATGGCTTGAAGGAATCTGATAGTGGGTCACTTAAGGAACATTTCTACAAAATTATTTGAAAATCGGCCTGACACTTTCGGAAAAGATTTTTCAAGTTTTCACTATAGCCATATAAGGCAAAATAGTCCGCCATGGCGGCCATGTTTTTCAACCAATCAATATGGCTTGAAGGAATCTGATAGAGGGTCATTTCTACAAAATTATTTGAAAATCTGCCAACCAGTTTGGGAGAAGAAGAATTTTGAAGTTTTTTTCATTTTGTTGCCATGGAAACCAGAATTCTGCATGGATCCCAAAAATTTGAAGGAAATCCGGTGAGGTCATTGAAAGGATGCTTTCTGTGAAGTTTTATCCCAATTGACCCACTGGTTACTGAGGAGAAAAAGTTGACGCGCGACGGACGACGCACAAAAGGTGATCACAATAACTATAATATTCCTAATGAGTAAATTCTCCCTTCCTCAAGTTCTTTGCTGTAGAGGAATCAACAATTGTCTGAATCTGTGAATTTGAAAATGTTTAATAGAAACCATGCAGGAGTATCTAATGGTGATATACAGACACTCTATAAGTAACAAAAGTTGTCTTTCTTTCTTGTATTCATTAGATTGATTGATTGATTGGGGTTTAACGCCGTTTTTAACAATTTCTCAGTTATATCACGGCACCCAGTTCACGTACTCATGCATTTCCTGGTTTTCTCACACCAGTACTCCACACAAAAATCTTCCCAAGCAATTGGGTGCTTTTCCACATAGACTTAAACCATTAGTGGAAGACGAATGACGCCTGTCGCATTGACTTTTGTCAATCGTTGGAAAGAAAGTTGGCCGAGCCGGGATTCAAACTCACAACCCCTGGATTGACAGCCTGCGTCGCTACCAACTGAGATACTGGGGCTCGGCTTATTCATTAGAACAGACATTGCAAAATAAAACAATGTACAATTGTCCATCTTAACCCTTTCCCACATATAGACGCTTTCTGACGACTTTTGAAAAAATAGTGATTAAAGAAGAAATTGCTCAGAACGAGCAATTTCTCTTTTTACCATAATGTTTTCAACTTTTTTTCAATAATTGGTCTTTCATTCATCCAGTTTCCATATTTTTGACCAGATGTTTTCAGTCGTCTTCAGCAGATTTGTTGTATGTGGGAAAGGGTTAATTCCCTGGGATTGTTGTCTTGGTTGGACTTGACACAGATCTCTGTGTATCTTGTTTATATGCAAGATGGGATTTTAAAGAAACAAATGTAAATCATCTTTCAAACTCATTTGTGCATTTTAAGTATTGATTAGTTGTTAAATTGCACAATGAAACACACCCCAACGATTGTAAATGATTATTATCGATTGCCTAATAAATTGTAATACAGAGATAGGCATCATACCCTATCCTGTCAGGTCCAATATCCCTGGGATCATTATCTTTATCAAATACAGTGACTGTGTAATTTTTATTTTCAACTAAAACATCACAAACAACTTGACAATTCTAATTACAATCAAAGAAAAGTTTATTGTAAAATACAAGTGCTACTTCTTGAGCAAAATCAGCTTTTCCCGCAATGTTTAAGCTAAGGGGTTAGAAAGTCCCAAGATGTTAAATGAACTGATAAAAATCTATTGAGTGGTTTTTCTTCACACATCTTCCAAGACAAAATAGTGGGTTCCTCTAAACTGCTTACCTTATCCTTTTCCCACAAACTATAAATCTGCTGAGGACGACTGAATACTTTCGGGCAAAAATAGGAGAAATCTTTACAAATGAAAGCATAATTAACCCTTTCCCTCATACGGCAATTCTGCAGCAGACGACTTTGAACATATTTTGTCAAAAAATCTCTTTAATTGAATGGATAACCTATGACTAAAAGTGGAAAACATTGTGGCAAAAGGAGAAATTGCTTGTTTTGAGCAATTCTTCTTTTGTCACTATGTTTTCAATAAACTGTCTGCTGCAGAGGTGACAGAAAGCATCTATATGAGGGAAAGGGTTAATGAATAGAATAGAAAATATTGTGGCAAACGGAGAAAATTTCTCGAAAGAAGTTGATTGATGCAGTGGCATCAGAAAGCGTTTGTATGTGGGAAAGGGTTAAATGTTAAATTGTTTGTGTTGTCTGCTCAGGGATAAATTTGGAGATTGCATTTTGACAAACATGGAAACATTGAAGGAATGAAGAAAATATTTGTTTTTGAACAATTTCTCCTTTACAAAAATGTTTAAAAATGTTCCGATTCAAATGTATCAAAAGTCATCTGTAAAGCCTAACGGCCGAATGTATGATACGAAAACCACAACAAATACTTAAATTGAAAGAACAGCTTTTTTATTCCAAAAAATAGATTTAATAAAATTGTAATATATTTAACCCTTATCATAGAACTAGAATGGAGATAGGGTTAGAAGGTCAAATAAGCCCCTTATCTAGAGCTCTGAGTTACATTTAACCCTTTCCCAGATACATACACCTTGCGACGCTTCTACAGCAGGAAACTTATGAAAACATTATAGCAAAAGGAGATATTGTTCATGAAACATTATGAACAATTTATCCTTTTGTCACCATGTTTAAATTCTTTCTAATAATACTGTCATTTTTACAGATTGCTCAATATCTTCCCCTAGATACTTTCTTTGTGGGAACGATAAAAATACATATAGACCTCAATATTCAGAATTTTTGTACAAGTACATCTACATAATATTAATAAGTATGATATTCTTACCCCTTCAAAACAGAAACAAAATGAAGAAAGTTTATTTCAGACATGTATATTGTTTTTAATTTCAGCTTCATTTCATTTTTATAAATATAATTTAATTTGGCCATAGTTTTTCAGATTTTTTTAGAAGATTCTCAAGTTTGCATATCATGTCATGGGTCCCTTCTTTCATGGGTACATATGTTTACGTTTATGGAAAACTATATGCTGCTAATTATCAACATCATAGGTAAGAAAGTAAACAAGAGGGCCATGATGGCCCTTGAATCGCTCACCTGATTTTTTATTTTTTTTTCACTTTAGCTATATAAGCCTCGCCCCCTGGCAGCCAGTTTCCGACCAATCAACTTGGCTTGAAGGAATCTGATAGAGGGTCACCCTAGGAACATTTCTACAAAATTATTTGAAAGTCGGCCAGATACTTTTGGAGGAGAAGATTTTTTAAGTTTTCACTATAGCCATATAATGCAAAATAGCCCTGCCTACTGGCGGCCATGTTTTTTGACCAATCAACATGGCTTGAAGGAATCTGAAAGTGGGTCATCCAAGGAACATTTCTACAAAATTATTTGAAAATCGGGCCGACACTTTTGGAGAAGAAGATTTTTTAAGTTTGCACTATAGCCATATAAGGCAAAATAGCGTTTTTCGACCAATCAACATGGCTTGAAGGAATCTGATAGAGGGTCACTTAAGAAACATTTCTACAAAATTATTTGAAAATCTGCCAACCAATTTGGGAGAAGAAGAATTTTGAAGTTTTTTCGGTTTCGTTGCCATGGAAACCAGAATTTTGCATGGATCCCAAAAATTTGAAGGAATTCTGGTGAGGTCAATGAGAGGATGCTTTCTGTGAAGTTTCATCCCAATTGACCCACTGGTTACTGAGGAGAAGATGTTGAAGATTTTTTAAGTTTTCAATTTGGCCATATAAGGCAAAATAGCCCCGCCCCCTGGCGGCCATGTTTTTTGACCAATCAACATGGCTTGAAGGAATCTGATAGAAGATTACCCAAGGAACATTTCTACAAAATTATTTGAAAATCGGCCTGACACTTTTGGAGAAGAAGATTTTTTAAGTTTGCACTATAGCCATATAAGGCAAAATAGCCCCGCCCCCCCTGGCGGCCATGTTTTTTTACCAATCAACATGGCTTGAAGGAATCTGATAGAGGGTCACCCAAGGAACATTTCTACAAAATTATTTGAAAATCGGCCTTACACTTTCGGAGGAGAAGATTTTTTAAGTTTTCACTATAGCCATATAAGGCAAAATAGCCCCGCCCCCCCTGGCGGCCATGTTTTTCGACCAATCAACACGGCTTGAAGGAATCTGATAGAGGGTCATCCAAGGAACATTTCTACAAAATTATTTGAAAATCTGCCAACCAATTTGGGAGAAGAAGAATTTTGAAGTTTTTTCGGTTTCGTTGCCATGGAAACCAGAATTTTGCATGGATCCAAAAAATTTGAAGGAATTCTGGTGAGGTCAATGAGAGGATGCTTTCTGTGAAGTTTCATCCAAATTGACCCACTGGTTACTGAGGAGAAGAAGTTGACGCACGACGGACGACGGACGCCGGACAAAAGGCGATCACAATAACTCACCTTGAGCAAAGCTCAGGTGAGCTAATAAGAAACATTACCAGGTTTGACTGATTAAATACATCTAATGAGAGCCCTATATATTACTCTGCCTTTTTAAACATCAAGATGTTTTCAAAGTCTGCTGCAGATTTATTTTATGTTGGAAAGGGTTAAGAATAACGAAGTCAATAATGCAAGAGCCTTCAATGTTGGCTTAAATTTAAACAAGATTAAGATACTATTTCCTTCATTAACACAATAATTCACATCATATTTCCAATGTTGTCTTCTTTACAATCAACAGATGAACAAGTTGAAAAATCTGGAAACAGAAAGTAACTTTTTGAGAAAGAGTTGAAAATGTTGCAATTAAAGGTGAAATTACTTGTTTTGAGCAAGTTCACCTTTTTTTGTAATGTTTTCAAAAGTATTCTGCAACAGCAGGCGTCAAACGTCGTCAGTGTGAAGTAATGGGTTAAATTAAAAGCTCATTCAAATTTTTTCATGCATGATGACCAGTTCACCTAACATGCATTTCTTGGCATTCTCACACCTGTACCCCACACAACATTCTCCACAGAAAGCTTGCTAACTTTTACTATACACTATTACATTTTTAGTCCATTGGTGGAACACAAATGATGAGTCACAATGACTTATGTCAATCATCGGAAAGAACAAGACAAGCAAGGGTTCGAATTCTAGACCTCATCATTTCTAGCTGAACTATCACAGCTTGACAAGTGTGTTGAGAGAATAGCTCACTGGATGAATTTGTTTTCTTTTTTTAAATGATGAGCAATTACAATCATATTCAGATTGATGTATTTTGTTTCAATAATTTTCAATATTTTTACATACTTACAATGATATTCATATTGCCGTACAATATTCACATACATTCAATAAAATGCATATTGCCGTACAATTTTTCACATACATTCAATGATATTCATATTGCCGTACAATATTTCACATACTATCTGATCAATGATATTCATACTGCCATACAATATTTCACATATTTTCAATGATATTCATATTGCAGTACAATATTTCACATATTTTCAATGATATTCATATTGCGGGTCAATATTTCACACCTCTAGATAAGGGGAGTTTTGTACATTATAAAATCCTTACTTTACCTTCATACCCTATGTGCTGGTTACTCAAAATAATCGTCTCATTGAGACGATTCTTTTGAGTACCCACAACATAGGGCTTGGTTGGATATTATGGGTAAAATAGCTGTCTACTCCTTCTTATCTGGACCTCTGATATTTCACATATTTTCAATGTTCAGACCATCATACAAAGTTTCAGGTATTTTCAATGATGTCTCCAGGCATGGGTATAATCGATTCAACACTACTATCAATCTCAATTTGCTGCACTTCTTCAATCACATGTTCACTCTCTTGTATGTCCAGTTGTTCCGAACTGTCCGTATGAACAACAACTTGAATCATCCTCCCTGAGTTCAAGGTTACATTCTGAACAGTTCCCTGATTTGGCATGGTTGTCGTGGTAACAAACTGAATCTCGTTGGCAATATCCTGTAACGCCTGTACGGCGACTCGTGTCTGTTCAAGATTGTCAAGATCCGCCGGTTCAGTCTTCTGAGGAAGGGCACCTGAAAAGAGGAATACAACTTGATTTTTAAAAACTTTGATAATTATTTCATTGTTATCTGATTAAAAGTTTTTAAACCATCTGAAAGGCAAACACACATACCAATATTCCAGATGTTTTTTTTAAATTTTTCCTTCAAATATTTTCAAAGCAAATAAATTATCAGATCAGTTAAATGATAATACAATGTCAGTGACAGGTAAAAATACTGGTAGAGCCAGTATTTTAAATAACATCCCATGAAATTACACCCATTATCATCCCATGATCACTTGTAGCACTAGGTTCTTTGCAGTTACCCCCAAAAATTAGTATCTGATGATTTTTGTAATGTTGTTGGCTTTAAAAACATCAGAGGAAAAATGTTAACCTGAACAAAGTGTAATTTTATTCTGGATTTGAAAACATTGTTAGAAAAGGAAGTAATATTCATTAACCAGCAAATTCCATAAGGTTTTTAAAAACCATCTGCTGTGGAGTCTTCAAATGATTTCAGGAAAAGAAGTAAATTTGATATAACTAATGCTTACCTGCAGGATTGATGGCATATGTGTGGGCATCTTCTATTTCTGAAATGTTCAAATCATAGATACATTTTACCAGTAACACTTTTATACTTAAATAGTCTTTAACCCCCCCTTTCCCACATATAACAAATCTGAAGCAGACAACTTTGAAATTATCTGGGCAATAATATGGAAATTTAACTGAAGTTTAATTATTGAATTAAGTTGAAAGCATTGTGACAAAAGTAGAAATTGTTCATTATGAGCCATTTCTTCTCTTGCCATAATGTCTTAAAAAAAATTGTCTGCTTTAGATGTGCCAATGTTGTTTACAAGGGTTAAAATATAATGGTTAATGTAATTAACCCTTTCCCTCATATAGACACTTTCTGACGCCTCTGTAGCAGACAGCTTTTTGAAAACATAGTGACAAAAGAAGAAATTGCACACAACGTGCAATTTCTCCTTTTGCCACAATGTTTTCCATTTTTTGACAAAATGACTTCAAAGTCGTCTGCTGCAGAATTGTCGTATGAGGGAAAGGGTTAATAGTATTGTTATGTTTTAAGTAGAAAATCTCTAAACCCTACACAATTTAACTAGTAAACAGATGCAACTACAGACAAACATAATTCTGGAATACAACAAAAAGATTTCTACTGTTTCTTGAACCTTCGACTGTAAGTTATTACAGTGCATTTTTCTTTGAAAATTATGATTCAATTAAGAAGATTTATAATTGTGTCTGTTTCACCTTACTTTGCAAATAATCAGTACTATGATATGATCAACTGTACACTCCTCAAATGAACCATCATGTAATGTAATGTAATGTAGTAATAGCGACCAATTGCTCTGATTGGGAAAAAACTTTTTAGCTTCTAAAGGCCCGTTTGATAATGTACACTTTAACAGGTACAAGCATCTGGCAGGTGCAGATAAGTTCAAGAGACAGAGTTAGATACAAGTAAGTCAAGGTGAGATACCCTAGCTGTTTATGAAACAAAAACCGACGTTCTTTAACGTGCTCAGTGTATAGCACCGATACACGCGAGGCACTTTTCCCTGGAAAGGACCAGTACCTGACCTTTAGTCAATGGGAGACACTTAAAGCACCTCAGAAAAATTCAGAACCCAGACCAGGATCATATAAAATGTTACAAAACCCTTTATGATCTAATTACCTGGAACATGTTTTGTTTCATATTGTCCTGGATTCGTATATGAAGTTGTATTGGGGACTGAAGTCCCTGCTACTGTGGTCCCTTCGACAATGTAGTATGAGGAAGGAGCAGACCCCTGGGATTGCACTTCTTCTGGTACTTCTTCTTCTTCAATGTCATCTTCATACTCTTCTGCAATTAATTATGTAATGGGTTCATGTTAAAAATATTGGTGTAACCCTTTCCCATGTTCAACAAATCTGCAGCAGACAACTCAAATATATTGAAATCTCTATAAATGAAAGAACATTTAACAGACTTAAACAAATTTTGGTAAATGGACAGATTGCTTTGTATGAGCAATTTCTCTATTTGCCCTATTAAATGTGCACATTCCTCCAGCAGCATGGTCATGTCAGTTAAATATGTTCCGAATATACATCTGCTGCAGATTTGTCATAATGATTCATATATGGTAGTTTAACACTTTCAAAATTTTAAGAAAAAGAAATTCCCTAAATAAGACAATGTTATCTTGAGACAGAGAATACAAGGAAATATTGTTAAAACCTCTGTATACTAGTTATGCTGCCAGAAAGTTTTGTTTTGAAGGAGTGAAAATTAAGCTCCTTAGTGATCATGTTATTAACCCTTTCCCCCATATAGACGGTTTCTAACGCCTCTGCAGCAGACGGCTTTTTGAAAACATAGTGACAAAAGAAGAAATTCCATAGAACGTGCAATTTCTCCTTTTGCCACAATGATTTCCACTTTTTGTCATAGGTTATCCATTCAATTATGGAGATTTTCTATGTTTTGACAAAATACATTCAAAGTCATCTGCTGCAGAATTGTCGTATGAGGGAAAGGGTTAAAATACAAGATTGACAAAGTGGTGACATAAGCACCCGTTTTGTTAAGTATTCCAAAACGTCATTGTTTATTTTGTTTGTATGGTGATTTACGTTGCTAAGTGGTTTCACTATCTTCAAATTATATCACAGTATGTATAGGGTAAGGTATGATTATTATAGTTCATTTATCCCGACACAAGCAAGGCAATTGTAATGTTTACCACACAGCCCTGAGTGCAAAGGAGGGAAAGCTACCATCTTAAAATACAAAATCTTTAGAATGACTTGGCAAGGGAAAGTCAATGTATTTCAAATATGTTTAAATTGTTCCTGCATCAGTCTCAGTGTTAACCCTTTCCCTCATATGACAATTCTGCAGCAGACGACTTTGAACATAATCTTGCAAAAAATAGAAAATCTCTATAATTGAATGGATAACCTATGACTTAAAGTTGAAAACATTGTGACAAAAGGAGAAATTACTCGTTTTGAGCAATTTCTTCTTTTGTCATTATGTTTTCAAAAAGCTGTCTGCTGCAGAGGCTTCAGAAACGTCTATATGATGTAAAGGGTTAAACCAGATGAATTTAAACATGTATGCAGCAGATAACTTTTGAAAACCTTTTACAATGCTTTCAAAGTAATATTCTAATAACACTTCCACTTACACTACCTTCTAACTTTTTCCTCAGAAGATTTAAATAAAAGAATTTAAAAACAAGAAAATGTGTCCATGGAACACGGATGCCCCGGTTGTTAACTATATTTTAAAACGGACGGACGAACAGTTGGTCCAACCTCAAATTGATACAATTTTTTAAACAATGATATGTTGATTGTCATTTGTGTGAAGTTTCATAATGATAGGACATCAGGTTCACTAAAATCTAACTTGACCAAAAACTTTAACCTGAGAATGGAATGGACGAACAGACAGACGAACAGACGAACGGACGGACGAACAGTTGGTCCAACCTCAAATTGATACAATTTTTTAAACAATGATATGTTGATTGTCATTTGTGTGAAGTTTCATAATGATAGGACATCAGGTTCACTAAAATCTAACTTGACCAAACACTTTAACCTGAGAATGGAATGGACGAACAGACAGACGAACAGACGGACGAACAGTTGGTCCAACCTCAAATTGATACAATTTTTTAAAGAATGATATGTTAATAGTCATTTGTGTGAAGTTTCATCATGATCGGACATCAGCTTCACTAAAATCTAACTTGACCAAAAACTTTAACCTGAGAATGGAATGGACGAACAGACAGACGAACAGACGGATGAACAGTTGGTCCAACCTCAAATTGATCCAATTTTTTAAACAATGATATGTTGATTGTCATTTGTGTGAAGTTTCATAATGATAGGACATCAGGTTCACTAAAATCTAACTTGACCAAAAACTTTAACCTGAGCGGGACGGACGAATGGACGGACGGACGGACGAACGGACGGACTAACAGACCGGAAAACTATATGCCCCTCATACTTCGTATGCCGGGGCATAAAAATATCAGGTTAACCCTTTCCCACATACAGACGCTTTCTGAAGCCTTTGCAGCAGAAGACTTTCAAAAACATTGTGGCAAATGAATGAATTGCTCATGAGAAATTTTACCATATTAAAGCCACATTGCTTTCAACTCTTTTCAATACTATTTCAATAGTTATACTTTCTCTTATAAAGAGTTTTCACATTTTAACCAAGATATGTTCTAAGTCATCTGCTGCATATTTCTTGTATGTGGGGAAGGGTTAACTGTTAAACTTACCTTCTGTATCTGTATAATCAGATTCATCAGGCCGCTTCACCACTCCATTACATTCTAGCATCTTTTGGAACTTTTTATCTCGTAGAAACTCTTGTGTTGAGTCTGCATCAGTTACTGTTCCATCATCTTGACGAACAATTTTTCTCTTCCCTGACTTTATGAGCTTGATAGTACTGTCATCCTTCATTACAACCTAAAAGCATAAATTGTAACTGATATGATCATTTTATTATTGTTTTATGACCACTAGTTTCAAGTTCCTGAAGAAGGCCGTCAGGCCGAAAGCTTGAAAATAGAGTGATATTTTACACAAATATAATGATAATTTTAGTTTTTGTATGTATTTAAAAAAACAAACATCTGAGGTTATTAAATAAGTGTCACAAATACATGAAATCCCTAACTGTCAGTCAAATTGTAAATTGTCGGTTCCTATGAAATTTGTAAAGTCCAACAGCAATAATTTCAATAATCCGACAGAAAATGAGAGCTTGATCTATATCTTGTCATAATACAATAACACGTCATATATCTGCATACATGTATCACAAAGAAAATGAGTGGAAACTGTAAAATTAACAACATTTTCAAAGTTGAACAACTTTAAAATAAGTTTACATCATTCAAATTCAAACTTTAAAATTTATTTCACCATAATACAGCTACTTTTTCAAAAATCATTGCAGTATCTTAATGGCAGTCTGCAAAAACTATGAAAACAAGAGGACCATGATGGCCCTAAACCGATCACCTGAGTTATAGTATAGTGGCATATGCTACTGCTTATAAAGGTGAAAATTTGATCAAGTGTGGGAACAAACTGCAAGTTAGACAGCTTATCAGTAAAGAACATTTGTAATATTCTTGAACAATTTCAAAGAAAACCACCACAGGAACATTTCTTTGAAGTTTGAGTTTGGTTGATTATATTATTTCATTGGTTTAAGAGATGTTGTTTAAAGCTAAGAGTTCCTTTTACCCCTTTCCTGATGCTGCCTGGTACTAGTACTAGCTATCTTTTTCAACCAATATAGCTTGAACAAATTATGTGCAGTGTCACTAAAAGAACATTTCAGCTAAACTATCTCGAAATCAGACAAAAGCAAATAATAAGAATAAAATTTTAAGTTTTGTCGTTTTGCCCCTTTTCTGAATCCGTCTGGCGCCATATTTTTCAACCAAATAATAAGGCTTGAATTTTTTTTGTAGACGGTCACTCAAGGACATTTCTACCAAAATATCTTAGAATCAGACAAGTTATTGAATTTTTTTTGGTTGATATTATTTCATTTGTTTAAGAGATGTTGTTTGAAGCTAAAAGTTTCTTTTACCCCTTTCCTTATGCTGCCTGGTAGCTATCTTTTTCAACTAATCTATATGGCTTGAACAAATTATGTGCAGTGTCATTCAAAGAACATTTCTGCTTAACTATCTATAAATCGGACAAAAACTTTAATAAGAAACCAAGCTTGGCTAAATCGTTCTGAAGTTTGATAAATGGAATGGCATGGAAAGTCGGTTGTGTGTGTGGTGTTTTGTAAGAAAGCCAGTTTGACGTAGAAGCTTTCACTCTGAAGGTTTACCTGGTAGATGCTTAAACCATTTCATCAATGAGGCAATCAGCTTTCATATAGAAAGTATCTATAAATATCAAAGCTCAAGTTCAATGTAAAAAGTAATTTATAAAGGACTTACTTGAACCCCTTTGTCTCTCATACCAGGGGGTCTTTTCTGTATTGAATTTATTCTGTTTTTTCTCTGGAATCGTTCTACTCGTAGCTCATCACATACAGCTATCGATGGTTTATATGGATATATCCCACAATCATCAAACATTTCAATCAAATTTTGCATCGACAATGCTTGTGGATAGGCTGCAGACACTACCCTACAAATAGCCGACTTGGAAATAGAATCAACTTTGTACATTTCTCTGAACACTCGAATTTCTCTCAGAAAATGGTCTTTGAAATGCTGAAAGCAACCTTTTTCCAGTGCATATGTAAGATTTGATGAGTTTGGTGGTAGAACAAACAGTATAATATTGTGATTCTTTGCCCAGGCAATGGTATCAGGGTTCACTTTTGATTTTGTACCATCATACAGGACTAGAACTGGAGGAAATCTTTTCTGTCCAAGAAGAGCGTATTCAACAAAATGTTTTTCAAGATAATATCTAATTGTGCTGTAATCTGTAAGTCCATTTTCTGTCACTGTACCCTGTGTGCCAGGCTGTTTGCCTTTTAGAAGGTCAGGGTTCATTGTTTTACCGGGATATATCAAAAATGGAGGGAGGGCCTGACCTATAGCATTACCACATCCAATAAGACTAACGACTGTGGACTCCGTTCGAGATGATACTTGATGTCTTAAAGCTGTTATAGGTTTAGCCTTAGGGTTTCCGGACTCATACTGAATAGCCACCTCGTCAATACAGAAAATCCTGTGTGGTTTATCTAAAACTTCATATTTCATCATCATCATGTGTAGCTCTGTGTAGTAATTTGACAAACACATATCAACATCATCAGCCATGGTGGATATCTGAATCTGCTCCCCTTCTTCTTCAAACTCAAAAGTTTCCAGTGTCTTTGAAGCTTTTTCCTTTTTCTTCTTTTTTTGATCGCATGTGCGGAAATTACCAAAGACTTTTTCATTCAGCACTGGCCATCGAGTCCTGAAGCTTTTGTGCCATCTTGGTGACAAAAGGCTGCCTTCAGGCAGTTTTCCTTTTTCCACAGCAAGTTCTGAGGCCAGATTTCTTAACTCTCCAATAGTAAACATATAACCAAGCGCCGACATCTGTAACAAGTAGTCCACTAATTTCTTTTCATCTTCATAAGAAAGCAGGGGTGCTGGACCTTTCCTTTGAAACATTATATTGGATTTTCCAACAACCTGAAATTGAAAATGGCTTAAAATTACAACCCAACTTGGAACAAAGGTTTCTTGATGAAAATACAGTATTTTGTGAAATCTATCAATAGCATGTACATGATGTAGCATTTTCAGAAGTAATTTTTTACCAAGGTTAATCACTTCGCCATAAAGTCTTTATAAGCGTTAAATCATTTTTCTTGGTAAACAATGGAAATTTAGCTCCCATTGCTCGTTCTGAGCAATGGCACCTAAATTTGCATTGTTTACAAAAGGGTCAAAATTGCCCCTAAAGCAGGGTTTTCAAAATAGATTTTAAGTTTCAACTGTTTCACGCCAAGCCCTCGACATTGGAAAACATTTTGATAAAAGAACAAATTACTCATGATGAGCAATTTCTCCTTTTGGAACATTTTTTCCCCCATCTCTTATCAATGATAATACTTTCATTTATAAATATTTTTCATGTACATGTTTATCAGAATAATAAAGTCATCTACTGCAGATTTTTTTATTTGGAAGAGGATAAGTATTCAGAGATAAATACCAATTTGTCATTCATGTAATATTCATTTAAAAAAGCCATTTACTGAATATTAGAATTTAAATTTCCAATACAATTTTTAGTTTTAAATTTGTAAAAATAATTGTCTGTTATTGTGAAATTGTTTTTAATGTATAAAATCTGATCTTATCTTGTAAACCCTTTCCCCCAAACAACAAATTGGCAGCAGACGACTTTGAACATGTTTTGTTTAAAAAAAATAGAAAATCTCTATAATTGAACGGATAACCTATGAATAAAAGTGGAAAACATTGTGGCAAAAGGAGAAATTGCTCGTTTTTACGTTTTTAGCAATTTCTTCTTTGTCATTATGTTTTCAAAAAGCCGTCTTCAGCAGAGGCGTCAGAGAGCGTCTATATGAGGGAAAGGGTTAAGACTTGTAAAACTATAGCCTAAGCTGACATGTTCACACTTCTTCACAGGGTTATAGATTGAATGCCATTCACTGGACATATACTATGATTTAATGAGAGGTCCTCTAGGACAAATTAACCACATGGCATTAGCAACGAGTGTAGATCCAAACCACCCTGTTTATTCGGGCAGTGCCATTTGAATCTGCACCGTTCACTAATAATATACACATGAGAAGCCTCTAACATACAGTCACAATGTGTACATTTAGATGGCATATATAATGGATGTCCAAAGTCATCTAATGTAGGCCTGTGAAAATACACTAAGATTGGTTTTCAAAGAATATGACTTAACCCTTTCCCTAATGCAGAAGCTTTCTGCTGCCTCTAAAGCAGACATATTTTGAAATTAAAGTGGCAAATGGAGAAATTTGTCACAATGATTTCAACTCCTACTAGTACTATCATTTATAGATATTTTCTATATTTTGGACTTGATAATTTCAAAGTCGTCTGCTGCAGATTTATTGTATGTGGGAAACAGTTCATTAAGTATACCTTGTCATGAACAGTGGACTTCGGGATACCATACAACTCTGCCGCTTTGTATGTGGACATCCCACCTTCTTTGACAGCATTTACGGCAGATATCAAATCTTCCTGCGAGTACATCTGGTAAGGATGTTTTGTCTTCTTTTTCACTACTTCAGGTTCTGGTTCAATCCTTGAAACTTTTTCCAGTTTCACTTTGATGGAGCCTTTCTTTCCCTTTGTGTTCTTCATCTTCACCTTGAGCTGGGGCGCTGCCTTAGGCTGCCTACCCTGAAGTAGAAATCAAAGGGACAATTATGTACTATGTTACGGTATGTAGCCAAAATTCATTAATAAGCAGATTTTCCAAGTTAATGAACTTCAGAATTTGAAAATTAATACCAGTAACAGTTATTTTTCATCTATGAACATCAGTATTTTAAATAATTTAGATAATTAAAGTTTAATAATAATAAGATGAGCAATAAAATACTATTTTGCGAAGAAATATACAACAAAACAACTCAGTTAGTCAGTACACTTCACTGTAGTTGTATGGAAATAATATCAAAACTAACTAAAACTAGAACTATCATTGAAGATGATAAATACCCCCAAAACAGCACCTTGATTCAAAATATGGCTTCCGACCGAGCAACAAAAGGGCCATAACTCTGTAAAATTACATGCAATTGTAAGACCTGTAGGGTATGCACATCTCCTCTTGGTATAGAAGATTCATGTAAAATTTTATTGAATTCCACCCAGTGGTTTGTAAGAAATAGGTCGGACAAAATATGGCTTACTTAATAAGTAAAAGGGCCATAACTCCGTAAAATAACATGGAATTGTAACCCCTTTAGGATATGCACATCTTCTCTTGGTATAGAAGCTTCATGTAAAATTTTATTGAATTCCACCCAGTGGTTTATAAACAAGAGGCCCAAGAGGGCCAGTATCGCTCCACGGCCATAAGGCAAAAATCAAATTTCCAAACAGCCCTGCCCCCTAGTGGCCATATTTTTTACCAACCACCATGGCTTAAAGGAATCTTGTAGAGTGTCACCCAAGGAATGTTTCTGCAAAATTATTTGAAAATCGGCCTGACACTTTCGGATGAGAAGATTTTTTAAGTTTTCACAATAGCCATATAAGGCAAAATAGCCCCACCCCATGGCGGCCATATTTTTTAACCAATCAACATGGCTTGAAGGAATCTGATAGAGGGTCACCCAAAGAACATTTCTACAAAATTATTTGAAAATCTGCTCAACACTTTCGGAGAAGATTTTTTAAATTTTCACTATGGTTATATAGAGCAAAATAGCCCCGCCCTCTGGCGGCCATATTTTTCGACCAATCAACATGGCTTGAAGGAATCTGATAGAGGGTCACCCAATGAACATTTCTACAAAATTATTTGAAAATCGGCTGAACACTTTCGGAGAAGAAGATTTTTTAAGTTTTCACTATGGTCATATAAGGCAAAATAGCCCCGCCCTCTGGCGACCATGTGTTTCGACCAATCAACATTTCTTGAAGGAATCTAATAAAGGGTCACCCAAGGAACATTTCTACAAAATTATTTGAAAATCGGCCTGACACTTTCAGAGAAGAAGATTTTTTAAGTTTTCACTATTTTTTTCTTTTGGTTGCCATGGAAACCAGAATTATGGATGGATCAAAAAAAATTGAAGGAATTTAAGAGAGGACATTGAGAGGATGCTTCCTATGAAGTTTCAACCAAATTGGCCAAGTGGTTAGTGAGTAGAAGTCGTTTAAAGGTAAAAGTTTACGCATGCACGCACGCACGACGGACAATTCGCCATGACATAAGCTCGACTGGCTTTCAGCCAGTGGAGCTAAAAATAGGCCGGACAAAATATGGCTTACTTAATAAGTAAAAGGGCCATAACTCTGTAAATTAACATGCAATTGTAACCCCTTGAGGATATGCACATCTCCTCTTGGTATAGAAGCTTCATGTAAAATTTTATTGAATTCCACCAAGTGGTTTGTATGAAATAGGCCGGACAAAATATGGCTTCCGACCGACCGACTGACAGCCCAACACAGTGACTCCTATATACCCCCCCAAAACTTTGTTTTTTGGGGGTATAATTATAATTCTAAATTAAAATTGTTAGTCTTAAAACTGGCACATGTGGGGATAATAAACTGTGAAATAAACCAAAGCTTTTATTTTCAAATTGTTACCTAATTACGAAAAGTTTATAAGTACTCAAAATGTTAGTGATAAGATTAACCCTTTCCCCCATATAGACGCTTTCTGACGCCTCTGCAGCAGACGGCTTTTTGAAAACATTGTGACAAAAGAAGAAATTGCACAAAACGTGCAATTTCTCCTTTTGCCACAATGTTTCCCACTTTAAGTCCTATGTTATCCATTCAATTATTGAGATTTTCCAGTTTTTGACAAAATATGTTCAAAGTCGTCTGCTGCAGAATTGTCGTATGAGGGAAAGGGTTAAGCACAACCCAGCTCTTTTTTCAAAGAAGAAAAGTTTAAAACAATTAAAACAGACTAAATGATCAGTCTTAACCCTTTCCCTCATTCGACAATTCTGCAGCAGACGATTTTGAACATATTTTGTCAAAAAATGGAATATTTCTATAATTGAATGGATAACCTATGACTAAAAGTGGAAAACATTGTGGCAAAAGGAGAAATTGCTTGTTTTTGAGCAATTTCTTTTTTTGTCACTATGTTTTCAAGAAGCCGTCTGCTGCAGAGGCATCGGAAAGCGTCTATATGAGGGAAAGGGTTAAAATGATTAAAATTCAACTCACTTTTTGTTTTTTCTTTGGTCTACCCATCTTGATAGTAACAAAGTTTTATCTGAAAAACAAAAAACGAAAATCCACATAAATAATAATTATATAAACAAGAGGGCCATGATGGCCCTGGAATCGCTCACCTGATTTTTTTTTTTCACTTTAGCTATTTAAGCCCCGCCCCCTGGCAGTCATAGTTTCCGACCAATCAACTTGGCTTGAAGGAATCTGATAGAGGGTCACGCTAGGAACATTTCTACAAAATTATTTGGAAATCTGCCAGACACTTTTGGAGGAGAAGATTTTTTAAGTTTTCACTATAGCCATAAAAGGCAAAATAGCCCCGCCCCCCCTGGTGGCCATGTTTTTCGACCAATCAACTTGGCTTGAAGGAATCTGATAGAGGGTCATCCAAGGAACATTTCTACAAAATTATTTGAAAATCAGCCTGACACTTTCGGAGGAGAAGATTTTTTAAGTTTTCACTTTGGCCATATAAGGCAAAATAGCCCCGCCCCCTGGCGGCCATGTTTTTCGACCAATCAACATGGCTTGAAGGAATCTGATAGAGGGTCACCCAAGGAACATTTCTACAAAATTATTTGAAAATCGGCCAGACACTTATGGAGGAGAAGATTTTTTAAGTTTTCACTTTAGCCATAAAAGGCAAAATAGCCCCGCCCCCTGGCGGCCATGCTTTTTGACCAATCAACATGGCTTGAAGAAATCTGATAGAGGATCACCCAAGGAACATTTCTACAAAATTATTTGAAAATCGGCCTGACACTTTTGCAGGAGAAGATTTTTTAAGTTTGCACTATAGCCATATAAGGCAAAATAGCCCCGCCCCCCTGGCGGCCATGTTTTATTGACCAATCAACATGGCTTGAAGGAATCTGATAGAGGGTCACCCAAGGAACATTTCTACAAAATTATTTGAAAATCGGCCTGACACTTTCGGAGGAGAAGATTTTTTAAGTTTTCACTATAGCATATAAGGCAAAATAGCCCCGCCCCCCCCTGGCGGCCATGTTTTTCGACCAATCAACATGGCTTGAAGGAATCTGATAGAGGGTCATCTAAGGAACATTTCTACAAAATTATTTGAAAATCTGCCAACCAGTTTGGGAGAAGAAGAATTTTGAAGTTTTTTCGGTTTCGTTGCCATGGAAATCAGAATTTTGCATGGATCCCAAAAATTTGAAGGAATTCTGGTGAGGTCATTGAGAGGATGCTTTCTGTGAAGTTTCATCCAAATTGACCCACTGGTTACTGAGGAGAAGAAGTTGACGGACGACGGACGCCGGACAAAAGGCGATCACAATAACTCACCTTGAGCAAAGCTCAGGTGAGCTAAAAAATAAATCAAGTGTTTTTAAAAATATTGTTTATGTTCTACTTTAAAGCAAAATGAATGTCTTGCTGGTATACCCTCCCTTGGAGGGGATTGACCTAATACCTGACAAACAAAGTTTTCACTCTTGCAAAGAAATTATCTAAAGGATACAGGAAATCAAATAACAAAATCTAGACTGATGAATGTAACATTTTTATTGAGACAAGAGTAGCAGACTTTGCTAGATTTTCACTTCTAAGTCAGGTAAGAGATTAAAAGGATGTAATTTGTCTTTTCCCCCGTCATGTTTATTTTATGTAAAGATACTGACAGCTTTTTTTGTGCATAATTGTAACTAGCAGGCCAAGATGGCCCTAAATTGATCACCTGTGTGATAGTATAGTAGCAAATGTGTATTTGCCAATATCAGGGATAAGTTGTTAAAATATGATGAGCAAATTCAGAGGAGAAGAATTTAGGCATTGTTTCCCCCTTTCTGATGCATGCATATGAATGTAAATGAACTGTATTAAACTAAAGAATTGAGTTTCAACTGTTTCTCTTTTGTAAGTAACAGTGACCTTGACCCTAGGGGCCACTAACGCAAACCCATGAAAGGTCTCAATAAACTCTTTTTACATACCAACTTTTGGTTACAATATGTCAACCGTAACAAAAGAAATTAAATTTCAACAGTTTTTCTTTTCTACTTTGAGTAACAGCAACCTTGACCTTGACCCTAGGGGCCACTAACGCAAACCTATGAAAGGTCTCAATAAACTCTTTTTACATACCAACTTTTGGTTACAATATATCAAACGTAACAAAAGAAATTCAATTTCAACCGTTTTTCTACTTTGAGTAACAGCAACCTTGACCCTATGAGCCCTAAGCGCATTCCCATGAAAGGTCTCCATAAACTCTTTCTATATAATACCAACTCAGGTTACAATATGTCAACTGTAACTAAAGATATTCAGTTTAAATTGTTTTTCTATTTTAAGTAACAGCTAATTTGACTTTGACCCTAGGGCCCCAAAACGCAATCCCATGAAAGTCTTTATAAACTCTTTCTACATACTAACTGAGTAACTTTGGTTACACACAATATGTCAACTGTAACTAATCACATTGAACCTAGGGGCCCAAATTCAATCCAATGAAAGGTCTCCATAAACTCTTTCCACATACATGTACAATCTTTGATTACAATATATGTCATTCAGCTTCAGCCGTTTTTCACAACTAAGACAACAACCTTGACCTTGACCCTAGGGGCCCCAAACCCAATGTAATGAAAGGTCTCCATAAACTCTTTCTAAATACATGTACAAGCTTTGAATACAATATGTCAACTGCAAGATATTCCGTTTCAACCCTTTTTCTATTTTAAGTAACAACATCCTTGACCCTAGGGGCCCCATACACAATCCCATGATAGGTTCAAACTCTTTCTATATACCCACTTTAGTAACAATATGTCAACCGTAACTATAGATATTCAGTTTCAACCTTTTGTATTTATTTTTAGTAACTGCGATGTTGACCTTGACCCTAGAGGCCCCAATGAATGAATGTATATTGTTTTATGGCGCATCGACAGCTAAGGTCATTTAGCGCGCATTTAAATTTTATTATTCATGTTGCCTGGGTGAACAAACCAGTACTAGGCTAGAAAATGTGCCTTGCCCAAGGGCACTCCACCATGACCGAATTGCCGAGACTTGGGGTCGAACCCGGGACACCCGGTTTTGAAATCCCCGACGCTAACCACTCGACCACAGCGGATTCCTCCTAGAGGCCCCAAACAAGATCCCATGAAAGGTCTCCATTAACAAATGCCAGTCACCCCGGCACCAAGTTATATGACACCCTGTTAAGCCGACACTAGATCGTCGACCCGACACCCTATAATAATTTCCTGTGTGAAATTCGGACATCCCGACACCTCCCTCTATTTTACCGTATACATGAAGCATTATTGAAATTGAATTTCTCTTTTTCTTCCTTGAATTGACGAGTGACTGAATGTGATATAGTTATTCTATTCTCGAAATCTTGATTGAGTCTAAAACTCTGAAAAGGTTACAACAAACTTAGATATTTTTCTTAAAAACATGGAAAATGTTACATACATGATACTGAAATATGAACCCGTAATATCGAAATTTATCAAAGTAGAATTTTTGTAAGAAAGGAGCCGTCGCTATTTCATAAACAATTTCTCATTTTCTTTCTTGAATTGACGAGTGACTGAATGTGATATAGTTTTTCTATTCTCATAATCTTGATCGAGTCTAAAACTTTGGAAATGTTACAACACACGTTGATATTATTCTTCGTAGATCTATAGTAAAAAATATGGAAAATGTTACATACTAAAATATGAACCTGTAATGTCAAAATTTATGAAGAGTTATTCTATTCTGGTAATCTTGATAGAGTCTAAAATCATTGTTCATAGTATAACAATACTACTTTTTAAATGAGGTTTCGGCTCATCTCAAAAAGGTGTCAGCTTAACCGAAAAGGTATCGTCTTAACTGGGTGTTGGGTCATCTGGTTACCTCCATTAACACTTACTATATACCAATTTTGGTTACAAAATGTCAACCGTAACTAAAGCTATTCAGTTTCAACATTTTTCTATTTTGAGTAAGACTAACAGCAACCTTGACCTTCAAAGAAAAACCCATGAAATTTCCATAAACTTTTTCTACATACCAACTTTGGTTTTAATAATTATGTCAACCTGTCTCAACCGTAACTTATAAGATGTTCAGTTTCAACGTTTTTTTCTATTTTTAGTAATGATCAGCGAATTTGACCTGTACCCTAGGGCCCAGGCCCCAAATATAATCCTATTAAAGGTCTTCATAAACTCATTCTACATACCAACATTGGTTACAATATGCAGGGCTGGCTATGGCCTAGACAAAATAATAGCCAACATTTTTTCATGAAAAAAGATAATAGCAAAAGCCGACATGTGAAGCGTGTGAATATGGTACAATGAAATAAACACATAACAATGCATTGTCAACATTGTTATTTTATATTCATATATTTTTACTGTTCCCATCCATATTTACAATGCAATATATAAGGTCGATATATTTGGCAATTGGATAGGCAGCCACCCGCCATTAGACTTGAGGAAAAGGAAAAGAAATGATGAAAAATTGCTATTTGTTAGAAACGAATTTAATGCTTTTGGGTATTGAAGAAATAAAAATTTAGTTACATAAAAAAGAAAGGCAAAATCCACTCATGAATTAATTCAATACGCATGCATTTCAATATCCTAGCAAAATGGCCGTATCCGAATGCCTTTGTCCGGAAAATAGGTCAACTTCGGCTCAGTAACCGAACAAACTTTTCGTTGCTTGGTGGTCGTTTCTAAGTTCAATCGAACAGAAACAAGTGTGAAGTGCAAGACGTTTTGTTTACCTTTCAAATCAAAATTATGCTTGCATAACCGCAAAATTAGGCCAGGCAAACACGTAAGTATGGGCGCGTTCGTGTTTCAGTGTATTTCGAAGCGATATTCGATGTCAACAAACGCTCTAACAAATTTTGCAGATGAAAACGCCTATCGACTTTGATATTTCAGCCGAATCTTCGCAAAGGGAGCAGAAATTATTTGAAAACATATACTTCTCGTATTAATCGGTCTTCTTTGATTTTCGAATAATAACATTTAAAAAAACTCTGAAACAAAACAAAAAAGTTTTCAAAATCAGGTGTTTTGAAACTATAGGCGCAAAACATAGTAAATCGTATAATAATGTAAATTATATTGGTTAACTTTATCAGAGGTCCCCGTTGCGGTCGAACGTCTACCAAGTAAAAGTTCACGAACGAGAATGTCAGGCTTGCGTATTTTAGTTGGCTGTAAACGTGTGATTGACTACGCTGTAAAGGTACACGTCTTGAAACAAGCTTTTGTTTTAAGTCACTGTCCAATTTTCATGAATTAGGGTGGTCATCTATAACTTCGATGGTCCAATATTTCGAAGTTTAGGAACTTAGAGAAGTCACTTGGTTTATTATGTCCCCCCCTGTATACAGGGGAGATATATTGTTTTTGTCCTGGGCGTCTGTCTGTCTGTCCTTCTATCTGTCTGTCTGTCCGTCTGTCCGAAATCGTGTCCGCTCCATATCTCCAAGACGGCTTGAAGGATTTTCATGAAACTTGGCTCACATGTTCACCTCATCAAGGCGACGTGCAGAACCCGCATCTCGACAATATAGGGTCAAGGTCAAGGTCACGCTTGAAGGTCAAAGGTTTGAGGCTTTATTTTGTGTCCGCTCCATATCTCCCAGACGGCTTGAAGGATTTTCATGAAACTTGGGTCACATGTTCACCTCATCAAGGCGACGTGCAGAACCCGCGTCTCGACAATATAGGGTCAAGGTCAAGGTCACACTTGAAGGTCAAAGGTTTGAGGCTTTATTTCGTGTCCGCTCCATATCTCCGAGACGGCTTGAAGGATTTTCATGAAACTTGGGTCACATGTTCACCTCATCAAGGCGACGTGCAGAACCTGCGTCTCGACAATATAGGGTCAAGGTCACGCTTGAATGTCAAAGGTTTGAGGCTTTATTTCGTGTCCGCTCCATATCTCCCAGACGGCTTGAAGGATTTTCATGAAACTTGGGTCAAATGTTTACCTCATCAAGGCGACGTGCAGAACCCGCGTCTCGACAATATAGGGTCAATGTCAAGGTCACGCTTGAAGGTCAAAGGTTTGAGGCTTTATTTCGTGTCCGCTCCATATCTGTCCCAAATTTATAGGTTGGAATGTTTTGAGAGATTTTGACAGATATTTGAGGGGAGACATCTGTTTTTTGCAAAAACAATTCTAGTTGAATAACTTTGATACAGATGATGCGAATCATACACCAACTCTGTGCCTATTCTATATCTTTTCAAAAAGATCTGACCAAAACAAGCTCAATTCGTAATTAAACAAATGTGAGAATGTTCTACATACATGTATGAGTTGAAATAAGGTAGCTGCATGAGTAGTAAATATTTTGAACATTCATTGACCCTCCTCCCAAGGACAAAGTGACAAGTTACATACCCATCTTTATGTTTGATATTGCATTATCACTACTTTACCAGACCCTACCAAAATCACACAGATACATAACCAACTTATTATCTCCATCTCCAGTTTTCATTTTTCTGTCTCTTTCTCTCAGTCAATGTTCCTTGGATTGTTTTCATTGATTTTAATTTTCCATGTTAAATATGTTATCTTTCAAGGATAGCAGATAAAAAAAATTATAGGGAAAAGGAGCCATAAGTGTACACAAATATATACATTATATTATATATCAGTGTCGCATCCAGGATGCTGCTATCCTTAACATCCATCACATTACCGTATATCCTCAGCCATAAGTCTACTTCGGCCATAAGTCGAGGGTCCATTTTGACCCCAATTTCGGTGGTTTTGAGGTTACTCTCAGCCATAAGTCGAGGGTCGACTTTTTAAAAATTTCGGACCAGAAAAGAAGTGGAATACGTTACTGAAATAAATGTGTTTTTTTTCATTAAAGAAAAAAGTATTTATTTCTTTAATTTTCACATCCCATATTGCAACTTTTGTTAAAAATATGATTAAGTTTAAGTTTTATGATTCTAACCGTAAAGAACACTTCATATAATCCAGTCATATTTAACTTATAATTGTAAAGTCAGATTCCAATACACGACACGCTGTCCTACATTCTACACAGGGGACAGGTACAGATTACGTCATGCGTTAGCAACCACCCTAGATACGGTCGATGAAATTGGAAAGCAGTTTAAAAGTTAACCGCTTAGGCCAATATCAAATAATCTTGTGTTTTACACTACATTTATGCAGTAATTCGTCACGATATATAATTGATTTTGACATTAATTACGTCGTTGTAATTTGTTAACTGAAAGTAAACTTTGTTGATTATTAATGATTGTTTAACCAAACACGGGAAGTGTGAAGGCATTTAATTATCGCTTTATTGTAAGCTATCTTCTCAGACAAATAATAATTTTGATTGGCCTCGTTAGACCACGTGTCCGTTGCAGTCGCGAATTCGTGTCTTTGATGTTTACACAAACTGTGAAATAAAAACAAGAATTAAACATGTCTTAAGAAATAAAGAAACCTACAATTTGTGAAATTTGGATTACTTTTAATTATAAGATGGTAAGATTTTTATAATTATAAAAATCAATGTTCGTAAAAAAGTAACTTTATATTCCAACACAAAACAATCTAGGATTTTTACCCAACCTAATATTTTCCCCCAAAACTTCTCCGAAATTCTCTTTTTTTCTTAATTTGACTTTGTCATTCAGCCATAAGTCGAGTCCCTACTTCAACACCAAAATTTGAGTCTCAAAAACTCGACTTATGGCCGGGGATATACGGTAAGTACTACAAACTACCTCAGTGGTGTAGTGGTAGAGCCTCGGCTTCAGGTGTAGGAGGTTAAGGGTTCGATCCCAGGTCGGGTCATACAAACAAAAATGGTAGTAACGGCTGCTCTCCTTGGTGCTCAGGGTTGAGGGGTTTGCATTACAACTGACTGGCTCGTGTTAGGATAAATTACAAGTACAAACAATCTCAGTTGTGAAACGGCCAAATCCTTTCTTTTTTTACGAATGCACCAAAACTTGTCTTGAAACACAACTATAGTATTCCATTTTTTGTTTAGTTACGAAATGACTACTCCATCACAAACACACAAATCAACATCATGCATGCTTGTATATTTCATTGTTAGACTGATGAGGGACGTAGATATCTACGTCCCTGGACTGATGTACTTTGTCAAAAGCAGATCTTCAAGTGTTAAAACATCTCAGATGATCTGCCCTTTCCCTCATATAGATGCTTTCTGATACCTCTGCTGCAGACAGCTTTTTGAAAACATAGCACTTGAAAAAAGAAGAAATTGCACAAAAACGAGGAATTTCTCCTTTTGCCACAGTGTTTTCTACTTTTAGTAAGTCATAGGTTATCCATTCAATTATAGAGATTTCCTAACTTTTGACAAAATATGTTCAGTCGTATGCTGCAGAATTGTCGTATGAGGGAAAGGGTTAAATAATTTATTATCTTTTATGATCATTTGAGCCGTCTGAGCCAAATGCTACTTATCAAAACACTGACAGCATAAAATGAAGAGGGCATACTTATAACTGAAAGACCTGTGCATTGAACATTTTGGGACTTGAAATGAGCAGAGATTTGGAATACATATGAAAAGGGGTAAACCTCATTGTTGCAATGGAAAGAGTGGCAGACCAAGATTTCGATTTCCATGTTTGGATCATGAATACAAAAGACATATCAAAAACGGTGGATGTCTTCCCTTCTTGGCTCTCAGGGTTGCTGGGACAGCATTATGATTGGTGAAAGGATAATCTTGGCAATATAACTGGTCATTTACCAAGGAATATAACTGATAAACTGTTAAAATAAATACAGCTTAAAACACCATTCGCAAAGGAATGAAATGGTCATAAAGCAGTGCTTTTATTTACTAGTATTAAGCCCTTTTTAGCAAAGTCAATATTTAAAAAAAATTGTATTATCAATCCTTAAAATCATTAGACATATTTTCAACTTTTTGTATAATTACAGATAAGAGTGAAGCCGGACAAAACAGGAGTGATCACAGATGGAGTTAAACATAGTATGAACCCTTTTGATGAAATTGCTGTAGAAGAAGCAGTGAGGTTAAAAGAAAAAAAACTTGCATCAGAAATTATTGTTGCTTCTTGTGGACCTAAGCAATGTCAGGTAAATCATAAGCAGATTATTTTACTTATATTTCACATACATGTATTGAACAAGCAGTCTTATCCGGTTAACCATAAATGTATAGACACTTTCTGACGCCTCTGCAGCAGACAACTTTTGAAGGAGAATCCTAGATGTTGCTCATAAGGAGCAATGTCAGCTTCTGCAACAATGTTTTCAAATTAATTCAATGATTGCTTTTTCATTTATAGAGAGTTTCCATATTTTTAGCTCAGTTGAGCTATTGTGATCACATTTTGTCCGGCGTCAGTTGTGCGTCGTCAACAATTGCCTTGTTAACACTCTACAGGCTACATTTTGCATCCTATCTTCATGAAAGTTTATTAGAACATTCATCTCCATCAAAGCCGTATTTTTAACTTGAGCATGTTGAAACTTTATCAGAATGTTTGTCTTAATGATATGTAGGTCAAGTTCAAATATAGGTCATGTTAGGTCAAAAAGTATGTCACTAGTAGGTCAATTGAAGAAAAATCTTGTAAACACTCTAGATGCTGCAATTTTTGCTTCAGAATTTTAACATTTTGTCAGAATGTTTGTCTCAACTAGGCCAAATTGAAGGAAAATAATGTTAAAACTCCGGAGGCCGCATTTTTACCTTGAGCAAGTTGAAACTTTGTCAGAATCATTCTGAATGATATCTAGTTCATGTTCGAATATGAGTCATATTAGATAAAACAAATAGGTCATTAAAGGCCAAATGAAGGAAAATCTTGTTAACATTGGAGTTTCTTTTGAATCTTTGTCAGAATAATTGTCTTCATGTGTTTTGCATTAGAAATCACATTGCATAATTCAGGTGAGCGATTTAGGGCCCTCTTGTTGAATAAATGTCTTAAGTCTTCTGATGCACATTACTTGTATGTTAAAAAGGTTAAATGTAATATTTATTTCACATGGCAAAAATACTTTATAATTATTCTTTCTCAAAACCTATTGCAAAATGACTGGTCCCATTAAATTGATGAGAAGAAGGTACTGCAATTATCATTAACTAGGGTTTGCTTTAAAACAATTTGTTTAAAAAGAACCCATTTAGACAAATACTAAGGTAGGATCATTGTGGTGTTTTTCCCGCCAATGGTATCTCTTATTATCTAAGTAAATAATGATTAATGACAAATAATGATAATATAAACAACTGATCTAGAACTCTTGACATAGTAGTATTGTTGGAGTTAATTAATCAGTTATGCACCTGTTTTAAATCAAATTCTACATTTTCTATTGTCTTCTAGATGTCTGCTTCCTGTAAACATACTTTATACACACACTTAATTGTTGACATAGAAAGTATTAATTAATCTATGTAGATATATTTCTGAATGTTATGCTATTCGCGATGACGTAAGAAAGTTAGTTCCCTAACATATTTTATTGTGTACCTTTTTCATTTGATATACTAAATACTATTTATTTGATATATTGTTTAGTTGTATATGTATTTTTTTTTTTTGTCTAAGCCATATTCTTCCGATTTGTAAATGGCCAAAGACAACTTTTGTCGATATTTGCCAATAAAGGATTGAATTGAATTGAATTGTTGAAGATTCCCATAAAATTAGTCAAACCTCTGTGTCTTGAACATGGTCCCGATCAATACCTTATATAATTCAAGTCTACTACTTCTTGAACTGTCAAACTAGCTGCACGGTCACTTTCTCTTCATAAAAGTACATGTATATTACACATAGATTGGTCAAATTAGTAAATTGTCTATTTACTATGTGACTATTTTTCACATATTTAATTGATTTTGTCAGCTGTTTTGGTGATAGGCACCACGCCTATTTATTAAATGATTGCAAGGTCAGGTCCTAAGATAAAAAAAGTTTACAAACAATACAATACAATACAAAAGTTAACTATGTTGGAATTTAAAATGCCAATAATAAATGCTACTTTTTAACTTTACCTAGTTGACTGTTGAGGTGTTCAAGACTAAATAAGGTACAATCTATAAGAAAAAAATATATGTTGGTTGAATCTTTTATAGATATAGTTGAAAATATAATGGAAACAGGAGCAGTTACATGAACATCAAAGCTACTGAAATAGTGATAAGAATCAAATTGTTAGTTATATCTTAACCCTTAACTATATGCAGATGAATTTTTATAACATTTTGGCAAAAAGAATAGCACTAATGATTTTAGAGATTTTCTGCATCTGGAATTCCGTAAATAATTGTCTCATGGTTTATTACAGGAAACATTAAGAACTGCTTTGGCAATGGGATGTGACAAAGCAGTCCATATTCTAGTCGACCCTAAGGAATATGAAGACATGCAACCGTTACATGTATCAAAGATTTTAGCTAAATTGGCACAGGATGAAAAAGTTGATATAGTCATGGTTGGAAAACAGGTAGGTTCTATTACATGTGATTAAAAGCCAAATTAGATGGTTAAGCAACACCAATGTGTTAATCTCATGGGGAAAGGAGACATTTTTTTATAAGTTGTCTGCTGTAGAGGAATCCAAAATCAGCTTTGCCTGGAAAAAGTTAAACCTATTTCCTGATATCCTGTTTGTATTGAAATACATATGAAGAAAAGATAGTAATGTCTATAAAAAAAAAAAAAAAGTATTTAATTTGATAGTAAAATCTAGAAACATAATAATACATTTTTATAATTCTAAAGTAAAATATTGTGACACAGACTATATTTATGAGCAATTTTGCTTTTCCCATTATCTTTTCAATCGTATTAAGTGTTCTTATCGAGTGATTTCCGAAGTTGTCTGTCTGCATTAAAAGGATAACTGATGAAGCTAGAGTATAACAAAAAAATAAATTATGCTTTATTAACTTCGCAGTGCAAAGAATAATTAATGCTTAAAGCCTTTGTAAGAATCAAAATTAATTTACTAGAAATTTATTGAATTTCATTGCTTTATACTTCAGGCCATAGATGACGACTGTAATCAAACAGCACAGATGGTGGCAGCTATTTTAGATTGGCCTCAGGTATTGGTTTCTTTTCATATTCACCAGAAGACTTCTTTAGGTGTCCCAGTCAAGTAATCCTAGACGGAACTGGTTTTTTACCATCTGTTAGTCTAAGAAAAATATTTGAAGGATGCTCAACCAGAAAGATTGAATGATACTTCATATATAATTTTCATGTAAATTTTCTTTTTGGATATTTCACTGGCACAACACACATTTTACTTGCCAAGGGATATCGGATCATTTTAAAATTTCAAAGATTTTCATAATGTGATGATTCAGACAAATTGGAAAAAGGGCTATTTCAAGATGATACTCAAAGGTAATGAAATTCCAGAAATATGTTTTGGTTGTCAGACTTTATTATTGTCTAGTTATAGCCCTTCTCATAAAGACACTTCTGACACATCTGAAACAGATTACTTTTGAAAACATAGTGGCAAAAGGTGAAATTGCTTGTGGTGACCATTTCACAATGTTTTCAATTCATCTAAATAAAGTAGTCTGCTGCTGATTTGTTCTTAGAAAGGGTTGAATCCCTTTTCTATATAGTGAAGCATTGAAAGAGTTAGTCACAAGGTACAGAGAAGTTGAAAATTGTGTTGGAAGAGCTTAACCCGCCTACAACATATCTGCAGCAGACAACTTTTAAAAACATACTTGTATATAAATTGAAAGAAAATTTCATGCTCAATTCAGAGTAAAAAGGAAAAAAGAATATGGTTGTTTTTTCCAGAATTTGCAGTAGATGTCTTTAAAAACGTTATCCCACAAACTTGGAAAAATCTCTCAAAATGAAAGTTTAATTATTTAAAATAGAGTCTAGAACATTGTGACAGAAGGAGAGTTACTTGTAAACAATTTCTCCTGTTGGCACAATTTTTTCAAAAATCATCTGCTGTAGATGTGTCAAAATGTGTCTGCATTGGAAATGGTTTATGATTACTATTAACCGGATATGGCAGTTTTAGATTAGACTGCTATTGAGGAACATGTAACTGCTGATTATTTCAGGATATAGATGAGCACACAATGTGATTCCTTTTTCAGGCTACTTTTGCATCAAAAGTAGAGAAAGATAATGGAGGATTACAAGTGGTACGAGAAGTAGATGGTGGGCTAGAAACAGTGAAAGTTACTCTACCAGCTGTTGTGTCAGCAGATCTTAGACTTAATGAACCAAGATATGCTACCTTACCTAATATCATGGTAGGTTGACAAAGGTGTTACCCACTTTCCCTGGTACAGAAGACTTTAGAAGTCTCTCTGCAGCAGTTGCCCTTTGAAAACATGATGCAAACATTTGAATTTACTCAAATCAACTTATTTCTCCTTTTTCCATAACCTTTTCAACTGTTTTTGATGTTTTTGGATGAAACAATATTTTTTTCCATTTGTTTTTAGCTCACCTAAACATGAAGTGTTTGGGTTAGGTGATCACTCACCGTTTCGTCTTCGTCATCGTCTGTCTGTTCACATTTTCCTACAAACAACTTCTCCACCTAAACCAATGAACTAAATTCAAATAATGTCATTATAGGAATGTTCCTTGTGTGGACCTTTTTCAAAGTTGTTCAAAGAATTTAATTCCATGTAGAAATTTGGATGCTGCGGCATCAGAAAAAGGGAAAAATACCAAAACTTTAATTATCTTCTTGTCCACATGTACTAGCCTGATTTAGAAAATAGTGACACTCTACCAATATTTTTCAAATTGTTCAAATTATTCTGATCCATTCAAAAACATGGCTGCAAGTAGGCGGGTCTTGTTTTCCTAATATGTATAGACCCAGAACCTTGAAAACTACTTCAAAAAAGTAGATTGAATCAGGTGAGCGATTTAGGATCATCATGGTCCTCTTGTTAAAGAACAAGTCTTTTATTTCACCTTACTTAAACAATTAACCCTTTCCCTCATATAGACGCTTTCTGACGCCTCTGCAGCAGACAGCTTTTTGAAAACATAGTAACAAAAGAAGAAATTGCACAAAACGTGCAATTTCTCCTTTTGTCACAATGTTTTCCACTTTTAGTCATAGGTTATCCATTCAATTATAGAGATTTTCGATTTGTTTACAAAATATGTTCAAAGTCGTCTGCTGCAGAATTGTCGTATGAGGGAAAGGGTTAATACCTGTGTATTAGCCTTCAAAAATGCAATTTTTTTACATTTCACCGAGTCAGTGTGACACCTGCCTTTAAAAATAGTAATAATGGCTTCCTCCCTTGCTGCTCAAGGTTGAGGAGATAGCATAGTAAATGAAGGGCTGGTGTCAGGATATGCTTGTATAAGCTTACAAGCAAAGCTGGTAATGTAGCCAGGAGGTGCAGTAAGATGAAAGAAATACTGTTGAAAGTGGCGTTAAATACAAACTGTGTTACTATGTGACTTCTTGGTAGACGACACTTGAGTTGTTTTGAACCCTTGTTTTTTCATATGTCAATTTCAAGTCCTATATGGCCTATTGAACAAGTAATTTTAAATGCTGGGAAAACATTATTTTTTTAGTGACCGGTTTTGTGCTTTTTGATCACCTATCTAAAAAAAAAATATTGTTCCCAAACCCGCAAAAATCAGAAAAAAAATGTTTTTGCCAAAAGTCGTTTAAATTTTAAAAATTCAACTCAGACTAAACAGTTATTTGGGATAACATTAACCCTTTCCCGCCTATAGACGCATTCTGATGCTTCTACAGCAGAAAACTTTTTGAAAACATTGTGGAATTGATAATGATCATTTTTCCCCTTTGTCACAATGTTTCGATGATCTCTGTTAAATGATTATGGTTTCATTTGAAAAGATTTTTCATACATTTGCCAAGACTTTTTCAAAGTCTTCAGCTGCAGATTTGTTATATGATGGAAAGGGTAATGATTTATCTGCTGAGTCCGGATAACATTATTGGTAGAACTGATCATTTAACAAGGAAGTGCCTGAAGTAGTGTTATCATGAAACACCATTCAAGCAAAGAAATAAGCATTAATTTATCATCTCATACTATAAACATGAATAAACCTTTGTTTCTTTTTTCACAGAAAGCTAAAAAGAAGCCTCTTGCAAGTAAGACACCTGGTGATTTTGGTGTAGAGATTAAGACAAGCCATCAGATCTTAAGTGTAGAAGACCCACCAGTGCGAGATGCAGGAATTAAAGTAGAATCAGTGGAGGATTTAGCTGTTAAATTAAAAGAGCATGGCTTTGTCCAATGATAGGTTAGTAGATCTTTTCATTTATAAAAGTCAATAAGTTTGCCTTCTCCCTGAGGACCCTGATACAGATGACTGTTGGGGGCCTCTTTAGGCCTCTATAGTAGACAGCTTATGAAAACCCTGTAGTAAAGGGAGAAATTCCTCTTAAAACTTAAGATTTAAAAGATTGAGCTATTGAATTGTTCTTACTTCAGAGTTTTACAAAGCAGACAACTTGAAATATATTGTATGAGATAAATGGTCCACCCTTTCCCATAGACTCTAATTTTGCAGCAGACGACTTTGAAAACCCTCTTGACTGAAGTATGCAAACTCTCATTATGAGCAATTTCCTTTTGCTACAATGTTTTAAAAATTTATCTTCTTGAAATGCATCTATATAGGTCTGCAAGTGGAAATGTTTTCAAAACAGATGAAAAAATTTGTTATCAGGTAAAGCAGGAAAATTGAAATGTGTAATATTATTCTATTTTACAGACAAACTTAAAGTTGATAAGTAAAGGGTACAAGCGGTGACAAAGAATTTCTGTGATTCAACTCAAGAACTGCCTACAAATTGGAGCTTTTTAAATTGAGGACTATTGACAATGTGTAAGACAAGTTTTAATGTAGGCAAACGACGACATTTAAAAGTTGACATTATTAAATATTTAAAGTGAACACATATTATCATTATATTTTTAAGATAAAAATCCATTTAACAACAATAAATTGGGATTTAATCCATCATTACAGGGTTTTGTAAGACCGTTTCAAAATGAAAACAATAGCAGGGGGGAAACAAGATCTCCTATGCCCGCAATAATTTAAAAACAAAGTGATAAAATATGCTTACAGTTAGGAGAAGAAAAAACATGTTATAGCTCTGTTATAAAGTGTGACATTTACCATTTTCTATAATGTTTGAATTTATGTATTAAAATGCTATAAGAGCTGAAAACTAGGTTTTAAAAACAGCTTTAGCAAATTGCATTTCATACTCAAAGGTGTAAGCCATTGCTTTTCCATTTAACAAATATGCAAATGTGATCTATGTAAATGACCCAAAACATTATGTAAATAACAAGAAGAGGAATAAAATGAATTTGCTATGTAAAGAATTTGGTCTTTGTTTTCAGTTTGTCATAAAAAATATAAATCCTATCCCTGAAAAAAAATACATCTGATGCCTCTGTGACAGATGATTATGAAGAACTATTAGTGTACACTGTATTTCTCACAATGTTTTTACGCCAACTAGCATTTTGAATTTGGAAGTGGTTAAATTAAAGCATATCTGGTAACGGGTTATAATCATAATATAGTGTTGAACTCTTTCCCTCATACGAAAATTCTGCAGCAGACGACTTTGAACATATTTTGTCAAAAAGTAGAAAATCTGTATAATTGAATGGATAACCTATGACTAAAAGTGGAAAACATTGTGGCAAAAGGAGAAATTGCACGTTATGTGCAATTCTTCTTTTGTCACTATGTTTTCAAAAAGCCGTCTGCTGCAGAGGCGTCAGAAAGCTTCTATATGAGGGAAAGGGTTAACCCTTTCCCATATGCAGCAGACCAGTTTTGAAAACATTGTTGCTAAGGGAGAAATATCTAGCCAGAATGTGTTCTATTCAATAATACATGTAATATTTTCAACATACTTTTGTGGAAATTATAGATAATGGAAAAATTGTTAAAAATAAAGATATATCTCCTTTTTCGCTGCACTGGCGAATTGGCCATTGTATGTAAATTTTTTGCTTCAAACAATTTCTCCTCCCTAACCACTTGGCCAATTGGGATGAAACTTCATAGGAAGCATTCTCTCACTGTCCTCTCCTAAATTCCTTCAAATTATTTGGATCCATGCAAAATTCTGGTTTCCATGGCAACGGAAAGAAATTAAATAGTGAAAACTTAAAAAATCTTCTCCTCAAAGAGTGTTAGCCGATTTCCAAATCATTTTGTAGAAATGTTCCTTGGGTGACCCTCTTTCAGATTTCTTCAAGCCATGTTGATTGGTAAAAAAACATGGCCACCAGAGGGCGTGCTATTTTGCCTTATATGGCTATAGTGAAAACTTAAAAAATCTTTTCCGAAAGTGTCCGGACAATTTTTATATAATTTTGTAGAAATTTTCCTTGGGTAACCCTCTATCAGATTCCTTCAAGCTGAGTTGATTGGTCGAAAAACATGGTTGCCAGGGCCATTTTGCCTTATATGGCTATAGTGAAAACTTAAAAAATCTTCTCCTCCGAACGAGTTTGGCCAATTTTCAAATAATTTTGTAGAAATGTTCCTTAGGAGACCCTCTATCAGATTCCTTCAAGCCATGTTGATTGGTTGAAAAGCATTGCCACTAGAGGGAGGGGCTATTTTTCCTTATATGGCTATAGTGAAAACTTTAAAAAATCTTCTCCTCCGAAAGTATCGGGCCGATTTTCAAATAATTTTGTAGAAATGTTCCTAGGGTAACCCTCCATTAGATTCCTTCAAGTCATGTTGATTGGAGCGATACTGGCCCTCTTGTTTTAATTAAAAAAAGGGCAGTTACTGAATAATCATTAAAGCCAGAGTTATGTGAATTGGTATAGACATACATTTTATTCCTAGTAATATGTATAGCAAGTTTCATTTGAAAATGTAAGGTTTTTAGCTTGACTTTTGAAAAAAACGAGAGCTATTGTCATGACCCCTGCATCGTCGTTGGTGCGGCGGCGGCGGCGGCGGCGTGGTCGTCCGGTTAAGGTTTTTTGTTAATAGCTCATTTTTTTTGTTTCTGTTTTCTCCCTATCAGTAGAGCGTCTGTGCCGTACGTGGTGCTCTTGTTTAAGTTATTAGGTAAGGTTAAAGTTTTGTGACGACGCAGACGACGCCAAGGGTATCGCAATAGCCGGACTTTTATTCTTCAAAAAACAGATGAGATAAAAAATGGTTACCTATGTAAAAATTTGCCTGAACACTACAGCTGTTAATTGTTTACCTGATACAATATAATTTACATTTATCTGGAATATCTGGGGGCAAAAACTGATATGTATTAGACAACACATTTAAAGGTGCTCAACTCCAGATTATAGATAGTATAGTTTTAAAACTGTTCAAAAGTTGTCTTGAAATATTAGAATCATAATTCTGGGATAAATTAAGAGTAATAATTTCACTTTCCAGTACAATAATTATCTAAATATTGATAGTTTGTTTCATTTTTAATGGTTAGACATACCCAGTAAGCCAAATTTGGTACATTTTCATGACTTTCTATTGACTGTTTTTCAACATTTACTGCCAAAACAGTTTTGAACTATTTAATACTTAGTTTGTTGACACAAAAAGCAATATTTTCAGAAGTTTCAACTTTTCAAAATGTTGAACTCCATCTGGAGTTCAGCACCTTTAGTACAGGGTTCAAAACATTGTGGAAAAGGGGAAAAAGGCTTGTTTTGAGTAAATACTCTTTTCCTACTATAATAAAAGCATAAAATGTCATTAACAAGGACAGGACAGGTTTGAAACATCTGCCTATGAAGGGCAAGTTTGAAACTGTTATCCCATAACTGGCCTTACAAAAGACCTAATAAACTTTATGGTTACAGGTACCATAACCATTTTCTACAGATATGTTTTTTCAAAGTGAGTAGCTCGAGTCTACTTTTGAGGTAAATGGTTTTGAAAATCGATTATTCAATCAAGTTTCATATTTACTATACTTTAGATTAAAATTAAGAAAAGCAACTCTTGTTTGATCTAAATGATGCTTACTCGTTACTTCCCTTAGGTTCCTGCTTTTCCTTTCCCAAGTACAGACGTCTTTTAATGTCTTGGCAAGCAGCTTACATTTGAGAAGTGTGGAAAAATGTGAAAATTGCTCTTATAAGACTCATGTTCAAAGCAGAGGCACTTTTTTTCCATGGAAAAAGGCTAAGAGTTAACATGGTTATTAATTAAATTATTTTTTTGAGTTTGAATGCATTTCCATCCTTTCTGCAGCCGATGACTTTTGAAAACTGGCAAAATGAGAACCAATTTCTGATTTTGACACAATATTTCAGCTCTATTCAACTTAATATGGAGATTGAACTTCCGTTTAAAGTCGTCTGCTGCTGATGTGTTGTATGTTGGAAAGTGTTGATCATAATGATACCAGTATCGTAAAATGGCAATATCTCTATAATCAGAATAAATACCCTGTACGTAAATGATGTGCGCGAGCGAAGTTTATGTGTGATTGAACTCTTTCTCACGCTTGTTGACGCAATTGCATCCAGAGACATGTATTTGAGCCGTTCCACGAGAAACCCAACCGTATGGACTCTTCAATGTATCGATCCAGATCAGTCAGCGCAGGCTAATCCGGGCCGACACGTTCATCACATGGTATATTATTATTTCATAACATGGTTCATACCCGTTCATTTACCCTTTCCCACTTACGACATGGTTCTTTCCGTCTGTGTGTGATAGAGCACAGGTTCCCGGCGTGGAGTGTTGTCCCTTAATAAATAAATAATTAAAAAAAAAAAAAAAAAAAAAAAATCGTTATATATACAAATACTATATTATGTATTTATAGTACGGTAGTGTATATTGTACGATAGTGTGGGAAAAACTACACGCCGGGTACCTGTGTGATAGAGGTATAGAGTAATGAATCCTGAAACAGAAAATCCACAGGAGGAGAACAGTGTCTGTCTGTCTGTCCTAGTTAGCCTTCGAGGCATGCTCAACAATGTTGGTTTTCTCGTGGAACGGCTCATTTATATGTCTGCTGAAGCAGACGATTTTTGAAATCATAGTGGCAAAAAAAATTAAAAATATATTTCTCCTTTTTCCACAATGTGTTCAACCCTATGCTATAAATATACTTCCATCTATAGAGATGTTTTCAATATGTTTGAGACTGGGCTTACTTATTGTGTAAAAACAAGACCCCCTTTTCTAGTGGTGGTATTTATCATAACAAATCGTGGTACAAGAGATCCGGACGTAAAATTAAAACAGTAGGATAAACATTCCTTCCAAAAAAGAGCAATTTCTCCTTTTCTCTGGATTCAAATTATTTTGCATTAGACTTTGAAAAATGGGACAAGAAACAAAACACATATGTTCTATTTTTAGAAATTCAACAAATAGCTAGAGCTATGTTGATCTACAATGTGAAGAATAATTTCCATTCAGAGCATTTCGGGTTACATCGCCATGCACAGCTCATTTTCATAGGCAAAATCCGATGGCTCATAATTCAATGTCGTATCGTATGTCACTTGCACTTTTGGGCGGGGGATTCGATCAATAATGAGACTTCAAAGTGATTTGACATATGGACGTATTGTTCCGAACGTATTTGATTGCCAGGTCACGTGGAAAGCCGAAGTGAGTGGGAGGTGCTTAATGGGGAAATGAAATATTGACAGGTGTCAAAGTTGCTTATTTAGGGAATAAAAGTACCATTTTCTGATAAGCATTACAAATAAATAAAATATAATTACAATAATGCTCATAAGAATTTAAGAAACTCAAATTGTTATCAAATAATGCGTACAAATTTTGAATAACAATCCTTATGGTGCGCATGACGTCAGAGGGCACGTGGTTTGTGGGCAGTATCGATGATCTAACGCCCGCCATTTTGACGAAGAGTGACACTGTCGCTAAAGTAGGTAAGCTACCAATTGCAGACCTAGCTCCTTTAGATTGTTTTGATAAGCCTGGTGATGGTGCATGTCGTTGTCTTGACGTGTGCTTCATGTGCGAGAACCAGTAATAATCGAAGATTAACTCAGGCAGACGTTGATTGTTGAAATCACGAGAAAAAATAATTCAGTTATGCGATTGACCTAGTTAAGCGTTTTTGAACCTTATCGGTTATTTCTGTCCGCGTGGTCATTTCGCACTGTCAAAGTGAAAGTAGGATTGTTCATGCACAATGGCAGGCCGATCCGAGATCATTAGCGATCTTAGGCACAATTAAACTTAGTCTTCATATAGAATGAGCACAATGTCATGCACCAACTTCACCTGGTTCCACCTTGATTGGCAATTTAGTAAAAACCAAATAGATTTTTTGACGCGTCGTAGTCTTTTTTTATATGGGAGATCAATTCCGTTTTGGTTTGATTCGACTTTCAACCCGTATTTCTTCAGTATACTCGATATCTCTTTAAGTTAATAATGTACCGTTGATTTGATTTGTGGATCTAATCCAAAACACTTTAACTACATGTACAATGATTATGCCAATATTAACCTTTAAACATTTTCAGTATTATCTCAAACATTGACATGAAGAGATGGGTTTCAAGCCTAGCCCTGCAGAGTGTCGAATAATTCAGACTGGTGCAGAGGTAGAGCGGTGACCTTTTCGTTCCCGGGTTCGAATCCCCTGATGAGGGGGTTTTGCTTTTGGGGTTTTCTACACACATACGGCGCGAGTACTGGTTATGTCCTCAGGAAGCAGACATCAAACGTGATTAATATAAGCTTAAAGCTTGTTTCGCAATCGATGTAAAATAAAGAAGTTTTAACTAAATAATTCAGAGACTCATTTACTCGATGACTAATTTGCCACCCGGAAACGTTAGCCCACAAAGCAATAACGTATCTTCTTGCATACACATTTTACTATTTTATTTTTTCATCTGATGTTTTGTCTCTTGCTCTTTACCCTTTCTTACGAGCCCAATCACCGAATCGGAATATCTCTTAGTTGCTCCAGATTATAAGTGAATCAAATGGAGATAACTAGTTACAAAATACTACCGAAGTCTGATCTGTCCAGTCTGTGTTCATGTTTTCATTGACGGTAAATAAAAGAAAAGCGTAATCAAATATTGTTATTTATTTCATTAGAAAGATCATCTATTACTTCAGGGACGTATCTACGTCCCTGATTACTTATAATAGAGTATAGTAGGTTCTACGAATACTGCATTTATCACAAATACCAAGGTAAACACAAAACCGGTGTTTTCTTTGATACATGCGCACAACCGGATGTCGTATGATTCCATCAGGAAACCCCGTTATCACGACTTTCAAATGCTACAATATTTTTTTTTCAAAAAAAATCAATATTCTCAGAAATTACGACACATCATGATTGTTACCCATAATAAAAAGAAAATCCTACATGCCCTGAACTGTCACCAACAAAATCATATTTGCCAAAAATAACCCATTTCTTTGTTATTTTTTTAGTCCTTATAAAAACATTCTTAATTTTTGTAACACAGTATATGATTTAGAAGTTTAAAAATAGCATATGTTAAAATTTATAACCACCACAAACATACAGGCAAAATTTTTTTTTTTTTAGAATTTTGGTCCTTAATTTCTTCCATGTTTTCTATAGTCGAGAAAACTTCACGGAATGTAATCATGTAACTTAAAATTCCTATGATGTCATAAGCAGTTAATATACAACATGTTCAAATGTGAAAGAAAAAATCAACAACAGGTTTTCTACTAAAAAAATGCCGATTTTGTTGCCTCCCTTGAATATCAATTTCAAAATGTGTGCGGATGGACTCAATTTTTGGAACTTTGCACAGAAGTGAATGATTATTTTGTGTAAGTTAATTAACAAGGACATATACTGGAACGAGTGACACTGGATATAATTTGCATTTAAGTTGGCTTTATTATTTTTTTTTCAAAAAAAACGTTAAGTACACCGATAATAGGGAGTCCCAATCCTACACATGTTTACTTAGTCATGTCAATTGCATTTTAAAATTTTAAACAGATCTGGTTTGATAGGATTTTTGCCCTAGACAATTTGATTTGATACACCATCTTTAAATTGAAATTGTGTTGTTTCTAAATGGGGAATAAAGGCCATGTCTCGTAAACATTATCTGTTAATGAATAATATATAATTAATGAATATTTATTACTAAAACCACAAACAAAGCAAATCACAGCTAGTCACTTGACTTAACACATCTCGCGACACCTTCATGATTTGTTCTTTGCATAATGTGATTTGCACATCTCTGTATTTCTTTATGTCTCTGATAGAGTTGAAATCATTTTAACAGCATAACTATTGTGTTATGAATAAAAAAGAAAAGAGTATTACCTTCCCCAAAAAGCATGAATATGGCTTTTTGTGTCTCTACAATTTACCTGATCTGTATTTGTAACATTTTGTGTAAAATTTCGTCATTATCCCTGTCTCTTATTCAGACACATTTTGTATAAAATTTCGTCATTATTCCTGTCTCTTATTCAGACACATTTTGTGTAAAATTTCATCATTATTCCTGTCTCTTATTCAGACACATTTTGTGTAAAATTTCATCATTATTCCTGTCTCTTATTCAGACACATTCTGCCACATATAAATCGGATGACTTTTGTCACAATGTTTGCTTAAGTTTGTCTAATTTTTTTCAATGTCATCTGCTTCAGATATGTTGCATGTGGGAAAGACTATTTCTTTTTTAAAGGTATTGTTTTAACCCTTTCCAGCATATAGATGCTTTCATGACACCTGCAGTAGACGTCTTTTGAAAAACTTGTTGCAATTGGAGAAATTGCTCAAACCAAGCAATTTCCCCTTTTGCCACAAGGCTTTCAACTTTTTTAAGCAATTACACCTTCCTTTGTAGAGGTTTTCTGTGTTTTTCACTAGATGTCTTCAAAATCATCTGCTGCAGATTTGTTGTATGTGGGAAAGGGTTAATAGAAGATTTGTATGGAAAGGAAATGCTCAATTTGAGCAATTTTTGGCCTGCTTAACAAATATTTTCAAGACATTACTAGTTTAGTGTCAAATTAGTTTGTCTGTATGGGTATAAGGGTAAACAATAAAGGAATCGATCATGATGTAGTGTCATATACAAACTGACTTTCATGGTAACATTTTTAGCTCGACTATTCGAAGAATATGAGAGCTTTGCTACTCGCCCCGACGTAGGCGTCTGCGTCTCCGTCGGCGTCCGGTTAAAGTTTTAGGGCAAGTTGGCATTTTCATTCATAAGTATTTGTGCTAGGGCTTTAATATTTGGAATATAGTTACATCTTATACCTTTCTTCACATTGAATGTTAACGGTACTGAGTGTGACCTTCTTTTTGGGGTAAAAAGCATGATTTTCGGTGGTTAAAGTTTTAGGGCAAGTTGGATTTTTTTTTTTTTATTTTTTTTTTCTCAATAATTACTTATGCTAGGGCTTTTTTTTATATTTGGAATATAATTACATCTAATACCTGTCTTCATATTGTATGCTGAAGATTCTGAGTGTGACCTTCTTTTTGGGGTAAAAGACGTGATTTTGGGTGGTTAAAGTTTTAGGGCAAGTTGGCATTTTCATTTAACCCTAACCCTTAATTTTTCTCAATAAGTATTTGTGCTACGGCTTTAATACTTGGAATGTAGTTACATATTATACCTTTCTTCACATTGAATGCTGAAGATGCTGAGTGTGACCGTCTTTTTGGGGTAAAAAACCTGATTTTCGGTGGTTAAAGTTTTAGGGCAAGTTGGAATTTTTTTTTTTTTTTTTTTCTCAATAATTACTTATGCTAGGGCTTTCATATTTGGAATATAATTACATCCAATACATTTCTTCATATTGTATGCTGAAGATGCTGAGTGTGACCTTCTTTTTGCGGCAAAAGACATGATTTTGGGTGGTTAAAGTTTTAGGGCAAGTTGGCATTTTCATTTAATTTTTTAATTTTTCTTAAGAAGTACTTGTGTTAGGGCTTTCATATTTGGAATATAATTACATATAATACCTTTCTTCACATTGTATGTTGAAGATGCTGAGTGTGACTTTTTAAGAATAAATAACATGATTTTTGTTTGATTTTGAGAAATAAGACATTCCTTTCTAATTGTGATCATTCATTTATCAAATATAATTCTTCAACATATCAAACAGGTTTTGCATGATGTCAAACATTTGGTAAACCTTTTTTTAAGGTTTTGCTATTTTTGGACTCAACGTTAAAGTTTCATAATTCAAATCAAATTTGTTAAGGACCATCGTACAATTAGGTTAGATAACTCCATTGTATCCTAAATATGGAGTAATGGCCCTTGAATTTGCCACAATGTTTTCCACTTTTTGTCATAGGTTATCCATTCAATTATGGAGATTTTCTATGTTTTGACAAAATACGTTCAAAGTCGTCTGCTGCAGAATTGCCGTATGAGGGAAAGGGTTAATAGTACTTAAGTGCAATATAATGAAATAGTGCTTTATGTGAATAAGCGGCATATAGTCGAGCGCGCTGTCCTCCGACAGCTCTTGTATTTTTTACTGTTACAGTTGCAGAAATGTGGGCAAGATATTGGATCCTGGTTTCTATGAACACAAGAGAAAAGACAGCTAGTTAACAATGTCATTGGTTACCCACGTTATGCCTCAGTTTTCCGAGGGACAAATCTTCCTTACGTCCGCTGTCCAACAACCTCAGGATATTGTTCTGGCACAGAATGGGTAAGTAACATGCATGTCTAATCAGAGATCTAAATAAAGCGTGTTTTGCTTGTTCTAAAAAGACTAATTTATTTGCTAACCCTATATTGTAGGTATCCAAAAGAATCGTCTCTATCAGATTCCTTCAAGCCATGTTGATTGGTCGAAAACTATTGCCGCCAGGAGGGGCGGGGCTATTTTGCCTTATATGGCTATGGTGAAAACTTTAAAAATCTTCTTCTCAGAAAGTGTTGGGCTGATTTTGAAATAATTGTGTAGTCTAAATGTTCCTAGGATGACCCTCTATCAGATTCCTTCAAGCCATGTTGATTGGTCAAAAAACATGGCTATCATCATTCATGGCAATTTGGAGATTTAATTTTTGCCTAATGGTAATGGAGAGATACTGGGCCTCTTGTTTAGGTGATCCATTCCATAAGTACTGATCTGGATCAGCCTAAGCTTGCTGCACAGGCTAACCCAGACGGACATTTTTCGCCTCCTGTGGATTTTCTGTTTCAGGAATGATTACTTTATACCTCTATCCCCCTGAGACGGAATGTGTCAGCCTGGATTAGCCTCTGCGGATTGCGAAGCCTGATCTGGATCGATACATCACGCAGAGACCATAATGTTGATTTTTTTTTTCTTGTGGAACGGCTCAAGTGGTCTGCTTTTGAGTCACCTGCTGCAGAACCTTTTGAATTTGTCTTCCTATTTTATTCTCAGAGGATCGGGACAGATGTTGACGGTACCTCTGAGCACGGCTACTTCGCCTTTACAAACTATACAACTGGAAATGAAACTGGACCCATCACTTCAGAAGGAAAAACAGGAAATTTATAAGTATGTACTTTGTTAACCTATTTATTTACATTGATTATGAAGCAAATGTGTTGCAGACGACTTTTGAAAACATTGCAATAAAAGGTGAACGCAAAACGAGCAATTTCACCTTTTAGTGCAATATTTTCAATTATTTATCAATAAAAATCTTTCAGTTTTTTAGATTGGTGAAATTATTCGTCTGATAGACAACCTATGAAAAGCCCTGTGAAGTAAAGGGTAAACCCTTTCTCACAAACAACAAATTAACAGCAGACCAGTTTGAAAACATTTCAACAAAACGAAAAAAACAATCAATAAATGAGATTTTAATGATAAAATAGATTTGAAAATAATTTGGTAAAAGGAGAAATTGCTCATCATGTTTTCAAAAGTTGTCTGCTGCAGAGGGGTCTGTATAATGTGGGATAATATTTTGAAATCGAAGTTGAAACATTTTTGTACAAGAAAATTTGCTCTTCATGAAAGACTTCTATATTTTAGGCATCCATTGTTCCCCTTGATGGCATTGATGTTTGAAAGATGTGAACAGGCTTCAGCTACGCCAGATACCTCTGGTATGGACAACTTTGACTCAGATATTCAAGCCTTCATACGTCACCAAGAGAAAGAGAATAAGTCCCTTTTAGTGGATGATGATCAACTGAATAATTTGGTTTGTACTTATTATCCTAGACTATGAAAATTACAATTTCACAAGTGGAACAAATTTAAATATATACCAAACTCCTAAACAATACATTTTTCTACCACCAGACAATTATTGTTGAGCCTGCTTGCTGCGAGCTCGACATAGCTGTCACAATGGCGGTTCGGTGTAGTTTCGTGAGGCCGTCTGTCTGAACCTTGTCTGACCCGCATCTTAACCATGCATCGTAGGATTTTCAATAAACTTAGCACAAACTTTCACCATGATGAGACGGCGTGTCATGCACAAGACCCAGACCTGTACCACAAATGTCAAGGTCACACTTGGAGGTCAAATATCAAAATGAGTACTGTTTGATAGGACTGTACCTTGTCCGGGCCGCATCTTAACCATGCAGGCATGCACCATAGGATTTCCAAGAAACTTGGCACAGACGTCTGAACCTTGTCTGGCCCGCATCTTAACCATGCATCGTAGGATTTTCAATAAACTTAGCACAAACTTTCACCATGATGAGGTGGCATGTCGCGCACAAGACCCAGGCCTATACCTATAATGTCAAGGTCACACTTAGAGGTCAAAGATCAAAACGAGTACTGTTTGCTAAGACTGTACCTCGTCCGACCCACATCTTAGGATGCATGCATCCTAGGATTCCCATGTAACTGAACACATATGTACACCATGATCAGATAGCGTGTCAAATGAAGACCAAGGTCTGTACATGGAAGGTCAATATCACACATTTTAAAGATGAACATTTTAAAAATTAATTGTTTGACTTCGAGACATCAATGAAATAAGTCACTTTCATTTGCCAAATTTACGGAAATACAAACATTTGGGTGTTTGATCTGTCAATATTCTTTAAATTGAAGGAGAGGAATTGAATCATTCTATTTGTGACCGAAATAACATTTATTAATGTTATATTTATCAATGAAGTTATTAGTACTGTGGTATAAGCAGAAACCCTCCTACATTAAATGTTGTGGCCCTTGTAGGTACTCTAAAGATTTGTCTCACTTAGTCGATTCTTTTGAGTCCCCACAACTAAGGTTTGGATTCAGTAATATGAGAGATATTGTGTGGTAATATCAGTGTATTCCTTTTTATCTGAACCTCTGAGCATAGAAGAAAATTTTAATTTTATATTTTTTACAGATGATAAAAGCCATTCAAGTGTTGAGAATTCACCTCATGGAACTAGAGAAAGTTAGTGATTTATGCAAGGATTTTTGTTCAAGGTATAGAAACTGTCTGAAAGGTAAACTGCAAAGTGAAAATCTTTTACGAACGGAATCTGACTTTGACCAGTCTATGTTTGACGAACCACCAATGGACACTTCTAAACAAGTCCAGACTATGAGTGCAGTGTCTTCAGCTGGGAATGTGATATTACAACAACCCTTTCAGACAAGTATAGCAGCCATGCCCACCCTAGGGCCAGGTCAGATCATGTCGGGCGGCACCGTTTATCAGATGGTTCAGACGGCCCAGGGACTTGTTGCCCAACCCGTTCAGGTTGGTTTAAATTTACTATATAATAGGAAGGAAAATCTACAAAAATGAAAGTAGAGATCAAAATATAAATTGGTCCTATTTGATTGCTTGACTGTAAGATAGTGGGAAAAATAAAAAATGTGCATCATGAGCAATTTCACCTGTACCTACATTAATTATGTCGCCCTCTGTATACAGGGGAGATATATTGTTTTTGTCCTTGGGGTCTGTCTGTCTGTCTGTCTGTCTGTCCGAAATCGTGTCTCAAATATCTCCAAGACGGCTTGAAGGATCAAGGCGATGAGCAGAACCCATGTCTCGACTGTCCGTCTGTCTGTCCCAAATCGTGTCCGCTCCATATCTCCAAGACGACTTGAAGGATTTTCATGAAACTTGGGTCAAGTGTTCACCTCATCAAGGCGATGTGCAGAACCCATGTCTCGTCTGTCTGTCTGTTTGTCCATCTGTCTGTCCCAAATCGTGTCTGCTCCATATCTCCAAGACGTCTTGAAGGATTTTCATGAAACTTGGGTCAAATGTTCACCTCATCAAGGCGATGTGCAGAACCCATGTCTCCACTGTCTGTCTGTCTGTCCGTCTGTCTCAAATCGTGTCCGCTCCATATCTCCAAGACGGCTTGAAGGATTTTCATGAAACTTGGGTCACATGTTCACCTCATCAAGGCGATGTGCAGAACCCATGTCTCGACTGTCTGTCTGTCTGTCTGTCCGTCTGTCTGTTCCAAATCGTGTCCGCTCCATATCTCCAAGACGGCTTGAAGGATTTTCATGAAAAACTTGGGTCACATGTTCACCTCATCAAGGCGATGTGCAGAACCCATTGTCTGCTTTATAGGTTGAAATGTTTTGAGAGATTTTAACAGATATTTGAGGGGGAGACATCTGTTTTTTGCAAAAACAATTCTAGTTTTTAGTCAATTTCTGCAGATGTGTGTCAAGTTGTCTGTATTGTATAACTGATTAAAGCATTGTTTTTATTTCAGATACAGTCGACCATGACATCCTTGGGCACGCCTCTCATCCATGGGGGCACACCCATGTCTCAACTTGGAGTACCATCGCAGCCAGTCGTTTCTACCTCCTCAACCCAAAATAATAGTATGTAAATTCGTCTTCAACCCTTTCCCACATATAGACGCTTTCTGATGCTTCTGCAGCAGTCTACCTTTGAAAACATGATGGCAAAAGGTGAAATTGCTCAAAATGAGCAATTTCTCCATTTGCCAAAATGTTTTCAACTTGTTTCAGTTATTGTACCTTCATATATAGAGATTTTCCGGGTGTTTGTGAACATGGTTTCAAAGTCGTCTTTCCCATTTTTACGCATCTGCAGCAGGCTACTTTTGAAAGCATTGTGGCAAAAGAAGAAATTGTTCATAATGAGCAATTTCCCTTTTTGCCAAAATAGTTTCACCACTGTACCATACTTTTAAGAGCTTTTGCTTTGTTTTGCCTGAATGGTTTCAAAGTTGGCTGCTGCATTTTTGTTGTATATGGGAAAGGATTAACACCGATAGAAATAATTTGAAGACCATTAAAAAAACTTAGATACCCAACATTAAAAGGTAGAAATGATAGTTATACATATGGTATAAATCATCCAAATCTTTTCTTTTAATTAGCAAAACCTCATTCGGGTACACAGATTGTGCTTGATGCAGTCCCATTATTTAAATATGAGAGATAGATCAGGATGCCATGAAGCAATGAAGTTAATTATATTTATAGTATTCAACCCTTTCCCACATACACAAAATCTGCAGCAGACGTCTTGAAGATTCTAGACAAAAAAAAGGACAATTTCTGCTTTTGTCACACTGTTTTCAAAAGTCGTTTGCCATAAATGCATTAGAATGCACCTATAAGATGGAAAGGGTAAAGAAAATATAATTATTTCCTTTATTTTTAGCTCACCTGTGCACGAAGTGCTCAGGGTGAGTTATTGTGATCGCCCTATGTCCGGCGTCCGGCAACATTTTCTCTTCTGTAACCGGTGGGTCAACTGGGATGAAACTTCACAGAAAGCATCCTCTCAATGTCCTCACCAGAATTCCTTAACATTTTTGGGATCCATGCAGAATTCTGGTTTCCATGGCAACGAAATGAAAAAAACTTCAAAATTCTTAAAAAATCTTCTCCTCCGAAAGTGTCAGGCCGATTTTCAAATTATTTTGTAGAAATGATCCTTGGGTGACCCTCTATCAGATTCCTTCAAGCCATGTTGATTGGTCGAAAAACATGGCCGCCAGGGGGGGGGGGGGGGGGGGGGGGGGGGGGGGGGGGGGCTATTTTGCCTTATATGGCTATAGTGCAAACTTAAAAAATCTTCTCCTCCAAAAGTGTCAGGCTGATTTTCAAATAATTTTGTAGAAATGTTCCTTGGGTGACCCTCTATCAGATTCCTTCAAGCCATGTTGATTGGTTGAAAAACATGGCCGCCAGGGGGCGGGGCTATTTTGCCTTTTATGGTTATAGTGAAAACTTAAAAAATCTTCAACATCTTCTCCTCAGTAACCAGTGGCTCAATTGGGATGAAACTTCACAGAAAGCATCCTCTCAATGACCTCACCAGAATTCCTTCAAATTATTGGGATCCATGCAGAATTCTGGTTTCCATGGCAATGCAACGAAAAAAACTTCAAAATTCTTCTCCTCCCAAATTGGTTGGCAGATTTTGAACTTATTTTGTAGAAATGTTCCTTGGGTGACTCTCTATCAGATTCCTTGAAGCCATGTTGATTGGTCGAAAAACATGGCCGCCAGGGGGGCGGGGCTTTTTTGCCTTATACGGCTATAGTGAAAACTTAAAAAATCTTCTCCTCCAAAAGTGTCAGGCTGATTTTCAAATAATTTTGTAGAAATGTTCCTTGGATGACCCTCTATCAGATTCCTTTAAGCCATGTTGATTGGTCAAAAAGTATCGCCGCCAGGGGGGGGGCGGGGCTATTTTGCCTTATATAGCTATAGTGCAAACTTAAAAAATCTTCTTCTCCAAAAGTGTCAGGCCGATTTTCAAATAATTTTGTAGAAATGTTCCTTGGATGACCCTCTATCAGATTCCTTCAAGCCATGTTGATTGGTCAAAAAACATGGCCACAAGGGGTCGGGGCTATTTTGCCTTTTATGGCTATAGTGAAAACTTAAAAAATCTTCTTCTCCAAAAGTGTCAGGCCGATTTTCAAATAATTTTGTAGAAATGTTCCTAGGGTGACCCTCTATCAGATTCCTTCAAGCCAAGTCGATTGGTCGGAAACTATGTCCGCCAGATGGCGGGGCTTATATAGCTAAAGTGAAAAAAAAAATCAGGTGAGCGATTCCAGGGCCATCATGGCCCTCTTGTTTAAATTAGATCTTGTCAATAGGGTATTCAACAATCCAGAATTTTGATCTATGTTGATTCACTAGTTTCGAAGGTCAGTTTCATATGGCAGATAATTATGATCTTGAGCAAATTACACAACCTGTTCTAGGTCTTTCCTGATTCCGAAGATAAGTTTCTAATAAATAAGTTTATTTTTGTTTATATTTCAGTTGTGAATTCTCTAAGTGCTGTTGGTGGATTTGATTCCGATGATGATGATTGCAGCAAAAAGAAAAACAAACGAGGGGTTCTACCCAAATCTGCTACACAGATCATGAAGTCTTGGCTCTTCCAACATATTGTCGTGAGTTTCTACATTATTATTCTATTTACCCTTTCCCACATACAGCAAATCTGCAGCAGATGACTTTGAAAATGTCTACTAAAAAATATGGAATATCTCTATAAATGTAGGTATATTTTTTGAAAAAAGTTGAAAACATTGCGGCAAAAAGAGAAATTGCTTGTTTTGAGCAATTTCTTCTTTTGTCATGATGTATTTTAAAAACCGTCTGCTGCAGATGCATCAAAATGCGTCTAAAGGTAGAAAAGGGTTAAACATCTTGATAAACTGTGTCATGTGATTGAAGCTTTTTTGATGCTCCTTTTGCATGAAAGCAATCTAATTATTATTGCATTCCAGTTTCTGCCTTATACTTGTGTACTAAATGCAAATTGGAGAGAGCATACTTTTCAATCATTTTATATTTTTATATTGGAAAATCTTCGTTAATACATACTTTGCAGTTCATTATTGAGAAGCAAAAGTTGATTATATCCTGATTAGTTTCACTCTGTCTTAATCCTGTATCTACATGTCATCAGTAAGAAACAGCAGAAAAGAAACACAATGCTTAGATCTCAAACTTGAGAGTGGCCTGTGGTAAACATGTTGGACTGGGGTTCAAATCCCGGTTCAATTTCTGGATTTTTCTGAGGTGCTTTTATGTGTCTCTCACTCAACTAGAGGTCGAGTACTGGTCCTTCCAGGAAAAAGTGCATTGGGTGTATCGGTGCTATACACTGAGCATGTTTTTCTGAAAATGCTAGGGTATCGAACCTGGACTCCCTTGTCTCTGACTCTGTCTCTTGAAATTATCTGCACATGTCAGACGCTTGTACATGATTTAGTGTACACTACCAAATGGGCCTATAGAAGCTAGAAAGCTTATGCTCGATCAGAGCAATTGGTCTCTATAATAACATTACAAGAGCGAGTTAAATTCTATTTGTGAACATCAAAAAGTAATGTTTTCACTTCTGACATAGCCTCTCAAGAAAATGTCACTTGGTACTTACCAATCTCATTGAAATCTGACCTAAACACTTCACTGTGCGTATATTGGATCTGACAGCACCACATGGAATGTCTCTAATTGAACAGGTGCTCCTTTTCTGTCCAATATTTATCTCACAATACAGCCAACACTTGTACCTATACGAGCAGTACACTGGACTATCACCACTTCTCTATTGAGTTTATTTATAATAATTTATATAGGTTATCCCCCATTGATTCCTAATAATTTTGTAGGTGATTGATTTATGCTAAGGCTGGGTTCGAAATTATCTTTTTACAGTCATCAGATCTATACAATCCTTCGCTACTGCAGAAAAGTTTAGGTCCGGTTTTAACCCTTTCCCACATACAACAAATCTGCAGCAGATGCCTTCGTAAACGTCTAGGCAAAAGCACAGAAAATCCCTTTAAATGTAAGAACAATAATTAAATATAGTTGAAAACATGGTGATAAAAGGAGAAATTGCTTGTTTTTAGCAATTTCTTCTTTTGTCGCCATGTTTTCAAACAGCCGTCTGCTGCAGAGGCGTCAGAAAACGTCTTTATCAGGGAAAGGGTTAACGTTATTGGGTACTCACTCAATAAAAATGTATCTCTTTCTAAAATGACTATTTCTTTTGTAAAATTGTTATCAATATTTTCTTTTTTATTCCAGCATCCATATCCAACTGAAGATGAAAAGAGACAGATTGCTGGTCAGACAAACTTGACACTTTTACAAGTTAATAACTGGTAATAATTTATATAATTATACATTTGTTTCACAGAGTAATCTGTCATGCTGAATTTATATAATAAACTGTCCCACCCTTGTATTTCAGAATGCACTGTTGGCATGTCAAAATGCTATTAACAGTTTAGAGAGTTGAAAATATTTTTGAAAAAAAGAAGAGATTTTATAGCATTTTCTTCTCTTTCCATAATGCTCTCAAAGGACAATTGCTTTGTTAAATAACAATCATTGCAGGTTAAACTGACTAAAATCAAAATGCATGTAATTTGTAAGCTGGTCCTAATTTGCAGAGGTCACAAATTTGATTTAGAAGTTGCATATACCATGAAATTTTTTAAATTTCAATCCTTTTCACAAACTGTAGGCTTTATATGTAAATGTAAGAACAGAACTTTTAGCTTAATGTCATGGACAACATTCTGTATATTTATTAGATTAAGTCTTGACAACGTCATATAATTTAACAAATTGATACATTAAACCTTTTCCTACAAACAATGAAAACATTGAGGCAAATATACGTAAAATCTTTCTTTATCATTGTACAGAATTGAAATCATTGTGGGGAAAGGAAAAATTGCTAAGTATGAGCCATTTCTGCTTCATATACATAATTATGCATCTGTATGTACATAAAACAGAAGTGAAATCCTTGAAGAAAAAGGAAAAATTGCTCATAATTAGCAATTTCTGCTTGTAACACAAATTTTTCAAAAATATCCTCATACATTATTATGTGTCAAAATGAGTTTGCATGTGGAAAAGGGTTAATGTATGTCTGTTTAAATTCCTTTGATTATTCAAAAATCGCACTTTACACATGAAAAAAAAGGTTCATCTCTTATTCCATTGCAGGTTTATCAACAGAAAGGAAATCATTGTGGTGAAAGAAGAAATGCTCTTTATGAGAAATTTCTGCTTGTGCCAAAAAATTGTTAAAATCCTTCTGATACGTACATGTAAACATTAAGATGAGCCAGCATGTACATTGAGCAAAAGAGAAATCATTGTAGCAACAGTAAACAAAATTGCTCATTATTCAAAAGTCTTCTAATATATAATTTAGATAAGTTTGCATGTGGGAAAGGGTTAATGTATGTCTGTTTAAATTTAATTGTGATTTCAGGATAGCACTTTACAAATGACACAAATAATCTCTTTATTCAATTTCAGGTTTATCAATGCCAGACGAAGAATATTACAACCAATGCTAGATGCAGGCAATCCGGACCAATCAAAAGCCAAAAAGGCAAAACCTCAGAGTAAGCCTTCCCAGAGATTCTGGCCGTTCACTACGAGTAATTCTACAGACAGCTCTACAAGTGTATCCGTAAAGTCTGGAGAGTCTTCACCACCACCAGAAAACATGTTCTCTACCCTCGGTCAAACCATCATACTACCTCCAGGAGCATGTAAGTACTTTATTGATGGTTAAATCCAGGGTCATGTTAGTACTTTATTATCCCCGGCTTTTTCGAAGAAAAAAAGGGGGGTTATTAATTTCGGTTTGTCCGTCCGTCCGTCTGTCTGTCCGTCTGTCCGTCTGTCCGTCTGTCCGTCCGTCACACTTCGTTTCCGTGCAATAACTGCCGCAAATGTGAACCGTTTCTTTTCAAACTTGGTAACAAGGTTAAATGCCTTAACGGCTAGGCCAAGTTCGAATATCACTTTCGGCGGACTTTATTTGGTGGAGTTATGGCCCCTTATTTAACAAAATATGTTGTTTCTTGCCGTTTCCGTGCAATAACTGCCACAAATGTGAACCTTTTTTTTTCAAACTTGGTAACAACGTTAAATGCCTTAAGGGCTAGGCCAAGTTCGAATATCACTTTCGGCGGACTTTATTTGGTGGAGTTATGGCCCCTTATTTAACAAAATATGTTGTTTCTTGCCGTTTCCGTGCAATAACTGCCACAAATGTGAACCTTTTTTTTTCAAACTTGGTAACAACGTTAAATGCCTTAAGGGCTAGGCCAAGTTCGATCGTCACTTTCGGCGGACTTTATTTGGTGGAGTTATGGCCCCTTATTTAACAAAAAATGTCGTTTCTTGCTGTTTCCGTGCAATAACTGCCACAAATGTGAACCTTTTTTTTTCAAACTTGGTAACAATGTTAAATGCCTTAAGGGCTAGGCCAAGTTCGATCGTCACTTTCGGCGGACTTTATTTGGTGGAGTTATGGCCCCTTATTTAACAAAAAATGTCGTTTCTTGCTGTTTCCGTGCAATAACTGCCACAAATGTGAACCTTTTTTTTTCAAACTTGGTAACAACGTTAAATGCCTTAAGGGCTAGGCCAAGTTCGAATATCACTTTCGGCGGACTTTATTCGGTGGAGTTATGGCCCCTTATTTAACACAAAATGTCGTTTCTTGCTGTTTCCGTGCAATAACTGCCACAAATGTGATTTCTTTTTTTTTTAAACTTGGTAACAAGGTTAAATGCCTTAAGGGCTAGGCCAAGTTCGATCATCCTTTTCGGCGGACTTTATTCGGTGGAGTTATGGCCCCTTATTTAACAAAAAATGTTGTTTCCGTGCAACAACTGCCACAAATGTGAACCGTTTTTTTTTCAAAATTGGTTACAAGGTTAAATGCATTAAGGGCTAGGCCAAGTTCGATCGTCACTTTCGGTGGACTTTATTTAGTGGAGTTATGGCCCCTTATTTAACAAAAAATGTTGTTTCTTGCTGTTTCCGTGCAATAACTGCATCAAATGTGAACCGTTTTTTTTTTCAAACTTGATAACAAGGTTAAATGCCTTAAAGGCTAGGCCTAGTTCGATCGTCACTTTCGGCGGACTTTATTCGGTGGAGTTATGGCCCCTTATTTAACAAAAAAAGTTGTTTCTTGCTGTTTCCATGCAATAACTGCCACAAACTTGGTAACAACCTAGGCCAAGTTCGTTTAATTTACCCTGTAATACATGTTCAATAAAAAGTCTACTGACATGTTTAAACCTAACCTCAACATTTTCCTACAATATTTCCTGCAAGCGGGGGATATAAATTTCATGAATTTGCTTGTTGATGGTAATCTCCAGGGGCATGTAAGTACATTATTGTTGGTGATCTCCAGGGGCATGTAGTACTTTATTGATGGTAATCTCCAGGCGCATGTAGTACTTTATTGATGATAAACTCCAGGGGCATGTATGTACTTTATTGATGGTTAACTCCAGGGGCATGCAAGTACATTATTGATGGTAAACTCCAGGGGCATGTAAGTACTTTATTGATGGTAAACTCCAGGGGCATGCAAATACATAATTGATGGTAAAGTCCAGGGGCATGCAAGTACATTATTGATGGTAAACTCCAGGGGCATGCAAGTACATTATTGATGGTAAACTCCAGGGGCATGCAAGTACATAATTGATGTTGAACTCCAGGGTCATGTAAGTACTTTATTGATGGTAAATTCAAGGGGCATGCAAGTACTTTATTGATGAACTCAAGGGTCATGTTAGTACTTTATTGATGGTTAACCCTTTCCCATGTGCAGACGCACTTTGACGCAATAGCAGCAGACAACATTTGAAAGCATTGTGGCCAAAGGTGAAATTGCTCATGATGAGTAATTTCTCCTTTGGCCACAATGTTTTCAACTTTATTTAACAATTAAGCTGTCTTTTATGGAGAAATTTTAGCTTTTCAAAGTCGTCTGCTGCAGAATTGTTGTATGTGGGAAGTGGTCAAATCCATTTTCAGCAGTTTTTGTATCACTTACTTCTGATGAGAAGTATTATTGGAACACCTAGGACCGGCTGCATGTGGCATCCACAAAACTTGTTATTCTGTAACAATTACTCTAAAACTTGTTATCCAACCTTGTAGTTAATTGACCTTGTATCGTGACGAAGTCCTTTAACCCCCCTTTTCCCTCATACAGACGCATTTTGACGCCTCTGCAGCAGACGACTTTTGAAAATATTTTGACTCGATGAGAAATTGCTCAACCTTTTGCAACAATTATTTTAAGTCTTATCAATAACTTAACTTTCAGAAATTATTAGCTCACCTAAGCTCACTAAGTGCGAGTTGAGCTTTTGTGATCATCTGGTGCGTTTTTGTTGTCTGTACGTTAGTTTGTTAACAATTTCCTACACATGACTTCTCCTACTAAACCAATGGACTGATTTCACAATTACTTTACAGGAATGTTCCTTAAGTGGTCCTCTTTTAAACTTGTTCAAAGAATTTAATTCCAAGTAGAACTGTGTTTGCTGTGGCATCAGAAAAGAGGAAAATTGCCAAAACTTTAAAAATCATTTAACACAAATGTCCTTTGGGGCACCCTCTACCAAGATTGTTAAAATATTTCTGATCCTTTGCAAAACATGGCTGCCAGTGTTCCTTATATGTGTATTGTTAACACTTTAAAAATCTTCTTGTTCAAAAGTACTGGCCCGATTTAAAGATAACATGGTACAAATGCTCCTTGGGTAACCCTCTAACAAGATTGTTTGAATAAATCTGATCCGTTTAAAAACACGGCCGCCAGGGACGGAACTTATTAGTCCCCTACCGGCGTGCCGAAGGGGACTATTAGGTTTGCACTCCGTCCGTCAGTCCATCTGTCAGTCAGTCAGTCAGTCAGTCCGGCAAATCAGTTTTCCGCACTTTTTTTCTACATGCTTTGAGGTATTGAGCTGAAATTTTGTATATGCCTTTGTAATCATGTGTCACAGATCAAGTTCGCGTTTCCTGGGATTTCGTCAATTTTTTAATGAGTTATGCCCCTTTTTGGACTTAGAATATTCGTTTTCCGCACTTTTTTTCTACATGCTTTGAGGTATTGACCTGAAATTTTGTATATGCCTTTGTAATCATGTGTCACAGATCAAGTTCGCGTTTCCTGGGATTTCGTCAATTTTTTAATGAGTTATGCCCCTTTTTGGACTAATGCAAACCAGTAGGGGACTATGGTATTGCTTGCAATCCAGTTACTTGTTTTCCTTAGATTTGCATTGAAAAATCTTTAAAAATCTTCTTGTCCAAAAGTACCGGCCAGATTTAAAGATAATTTGGCACAAATGTTCCTTTGTGGACCTTCTACAAACGTTGTTCAAATAAATCTGATCCGTTGAAAAACATGGCCACCAGGGGCGGGGCCTGTTTTCCTTATATGCGCATTGTAAAAACTTCAAAAATCTTCTTATCCAAAAGTACCTGCCTGATTTAAAATAATTTGGCAAATGTTCCTTGGGTGACCCTCTGCCAAGATTGCTGAAAATATTTCGATCTGATGATAAACATGGCCACCAGGGGAGGGGCTTGTTTTCCTTATATGTAATATAGTGAAAACTTAAAACAAATCTTCTTGTTCTAAATCACTGGCCCGATTTGAAAAAAATTCGGCACGAATGTTCCTTGTGTGACCCTTCAGTTTATTCTAATCTGTTGAAAAACATGGCCACTAGGTGGGGTTGCTTGTTTTCTATATATGTATAGAGTAAAAACATCATGGCTAAACTAAACTATGTAAAAGCATTAAAAATTAACTTTTGAATAAACTTGAAAGCATAAAGGCAAAAGGAGAAAGTGCTCATTATGAGAAATTTCTTCTTTTGCCACATCGTTTTCAAAAGTTTTCTGCTGCTGAGATGCCAGAAAGCCTCTGTACATGGACAGTGAACACTGGTAGGATTGCAATCACAGACCTCATGGTTTGTAGTTGGGGCAAGGTAATTTTATAACCTGGTGTGACTTTTTTCTACTTTCAGTTGTAAGTGCACAAAGCAGGGAATTGGGAGTACCAGAGGGCATGAGCGGGTCAATGTTTGGGGTTGGAGTCCAGGACAACGCCCTGTCGCCCAGTGTTCATGAAAAAGACAGTAACAGTGATAATAATAACAACAGTCATAACACAGACAATGATATGAGTGATATTGAGGAACTGACTTGACTTTCGAAACTAGTGTTGTGTGTGGGATTCTGGGGGATGGGTGACATTATCATCGTGTATGAACCGAAACTAGTGTTGTGTGCGAGATTCTGGGGAACTGATGACAATATCATCTTGTATGAAGTCATCTGTGTTCTAATTTTGGAATCCGTCGGTTTGAGAATATTTTGGGAGAGAATAGGAAATCTGGGCAAATAGAAGTATTTTCAGCTTAACCAGTTAGAATGCAATGAAAATTAACTCTTTCCCACATATGAAAAATCTGCAGCTGATGACTTTATTAACATCTAGATAAAAATATGGAATATGAAAGTATAGTTAATGAATAGAGTTGAACGTATCGTGGCAAAAGGAGGAATTGCTTTATATGAGCAATTGTTCTTTTGCCGCAATGGTTTCAAATTTCATCTGTTTCAGAATGAATCTGCAAGTAGGAAACCGTTATGAATTGACTGCAATTACTGCGCATCATGGGCTTTATGAAAAACTGTTGTAACCAATAGGCTTTATCTTTTTTAATTACTGTGATTTTTGTGATGACTGCCATTGCAGTGACCCTTTCTCCTTCACACTTCGACTTAGTTCTGGTTACTGGTTATTGACCAGAGCACTAGATAAGAAGAGTATTTCACATCCCGAAATCGTTATTTGGCCCTTAAACCCTATGTTGTAGGTGCTCAAAAGAATCGTCTTGGTGAGACGATTCTTTTGAGTATCCACAGCATAGGGTTTAGTGGTGTTAAAAGAGAGATATGGATGGGAAAAGACCAGTTCACTCCTCCTTATCTAGTCCTCTAGTATTGACAGACGAAATATGTGTTACTTTAACACTTTCCCCTATACAACTTATCTGCAGCACCCTTCGGAAAATAAGGTAAAATCACAAAAAGTGAAAGAATAAAAAAATAGTTAAAAAATAACTGTGACAAAAGGTAAAATTGCTCCTTATGAGCAATTTCTCCTTTTGCCAAAATGTTTTCAAAAGTTGATTGCAACATATTGCAAAATGCCACTGCTTAAGGAAAAGAGTTAAAGAGACTTGTTTTACTTATGAAACATGAAGATGAAGAAGTCAAAATAAGCTTATTTTAATTATTGTCTTGGAACTCATGGTGAACATTTTGTTGTGGAAAAAGAATATGAGAATTTAACCAGATTTACAGAAGTGAGGAAGAAAAAAACCATGATTAACCTTCCACTAATACAGACTGCTTTTTCTCAATCTGGAAGTACCATATCAGAAAGTGAGAGATAAAGATATTTTTGATACAGGATAGATTGTACTCATAATTAGCAATTTTTGCTTTTCTTACCGTACATAGCTTGTTAAAAATGTTCCAAGTACATCTTTAGTGAAATACTTGAGTAATGTACATTTTTATTGTGTATAGCTTTAATCAAGAGATATCTTCCTAAGTGCAATTATTCCCAAATTTTATATTGTGAAAAATGTTGATGACATGATTGTGTAGTTAGTGGATTACATATGTGTAAACCATTTTTCATGATAGTGTCATAGATTCGTTTTATTGTATGGTTACATGTATGATGTTAAGTTGATACATTATCTGATATGTCATGGAAGTCTCTAACTGTTTGCCTGAAAAACTTCCAATTTTTCACATATCATATTCGTTCTTCAGACACTTTTATGGCAGACAATCAGATTAACAGTTTAGAGTTCAGTCTTTTTGGTGATAAATATTTGTTTGGGGAGAGTCTAAAGACTATACCTAAAACCTGTGTTACATTATGAATATCATGGTTCTCTTCTGATATACAAGAAATCTGAAGCAGACGACTTAAAAACTATCTAGTCAAAACCATTGAAAATATGTGTAAGAGAAGAATTCATTAACCCTTTCCCTCATACGACAATTCTGCAGCAGACGACATTGAACATATGTTGTCAAAAAATAGAAAATCTCTATAATTGAATGGATAACCTATGACAAAAAGTGGCAAACATTGTGGCAAAAGGAGAAATTGCTTGTTTTGAGCAATTTCTTCTTTTGTCACTATGTTTTCAAAAAGCCGTCTGCTGCAGAGGCGTCAGAAAGCGTCTATATGATAGAAAGGGTTAATGAATAGTGCATTGTTGCAACAGGATCAATTGCTAACTATGAATAATTTCCTCTTTTGCTTTAATATTTTTAATTTATATCTGCTGCAGATGCATCAAACTATTTCTGCATGAAGGAAAGGGTTAACTTCACAGTATTTTCTACTCTACCCACAATTTATCTATTTGACCTTCGGAAAAATATTTATTAGTAAATTTATATTTTTCTGAAGCTTGTTTTGAAAGGTTTATTTTACTGCTGGTGCTTTAAAGGTTACAATACACCAAACAATATCCTGCTTTGTTTCCATGTAAATTGACCAGTTTCAGTCACTCTTTCTAAACGTTTCTCATGTAGAACACCATATATCATTAAAAAGAGTTACCTCCTAGCTTTAAAACAATCCAAAGAAAATGTCGGGTCCTGCAAAGAAAGAACTCGCCAGGCGAAAATGGTTACCGTCATAACATTTTGGACCAAATCGGGCCTGGACAAAACCGGTGTTAAGCATTCTCTACTTTCACTTTCAAACAAGGTCAAAATACTAAGTGATCAAATCAATCATTTCTAGTGCATCCTATACACATTCACAATGCATTTAAACTCAATGTCATGTTTTTGAAAACATAGTGACAAAAGAAGAAATTGCTCAAAACAAGCAATTTCTCCTTTTGCCACAATGTTTTCCACTTTTAGTCATAGGTTATCCATTTTCTATTATTTGACAAAATGTGTTTAAAGTCGTCTGCTGCAGAATTGTCGTATGAGGGAAAGGGTTAAATAATTGAATATTTCAGAGTAATTTACTTTAAATATGCCTGAGAAAAAAAAAATATCTTAAAAAGTACATTTATTATTTTAATACAGCTTTAAAATTATTGTGCTCACTCAAGACAATTTCTCCTTTTCCTACAATAAATTCAAAAGTCATCTGCAAAATAGACAGCTAAACTAAAAGTGGTTTAAGTCTTCTTATCAACAGTCTGATCTCATTTTTGCAAAATTATACATTGGTCACAATGTAAGAATAGGCATTAGTCGTGATAAAATCATGAGAATGTCTTTCATTCCTGCAATGTTTCCATAGGGTTTCAGTTTTAAATTCATTTTATTGAAATTGTATATATTATTGTAAATTTGTAAATATTTGTATGTATAGAATTCGTTAAAGCTTTCATAATATTAGATTATTGGAAGGATAAATTTTTGGTACATTTTTATGTTCTCTGAAAATTTGGATGCATATAATTGCTGCATTGCCTTTATGTCCATTTGTCCTGCTTTCAAGTCAGACCTATTTCGCAGCAACTGCTGTTTAAAAATGTTAATGAAATTGTTTGGGAATTTTCTGTACCAAGAGGAGATACACTTACTATTAGTGTTCTCAATCAACTTTTCTGACAAGGATAATGGACCTTTGATATTTTACAATCTGTTCTGGGATCATCGATCCCAGAACACCATTGTTCTTGTTTCTGTCTGATCATGAACCATTATACCAAAGGTTAATTTACGTGTTTTGTTGTTACTTGCATAGACTTGCCAAAATTCAAAATTTCGAAAGCATATAACCCATTTTGTCTAGGTAGTTGTAAGGAAATGTGTCATCATACAGGTAATTTTATTCCCTACAGTCTATTGTTAATTTTCTTCCGAATACCATTTCAAACCAGAAAGTCATGGTGATTTCTTTAACAACACTATCATTGCAGCAAAAACGTACGTTTTAAAGTAAAAAACGACGTTATTTCAAATGGATTTCCAATTTTAGACATTTTCGAATGCAAAACATCTCATTTATCCTTTTCCTTCAATGTTCTATCTCGATAGAATATGTGCAGATGAAACATCATTTTCTGGAGAAGTGTTTGATTCAAAAGAGTCGAGAGTTAGCATATTATGTTATGGATTGAAATGAAGTAGCCTCCTCCACATGTAGTGCTGGATGGACAAACCAAAGAACATCAACCATATTTTACCTTTGTTGCTTTACATTGTTTATAATGAACTTATGCATAATAGACAAGATTCTTCATAGGTTGTCTACCAATTAAAATTTATGCAAATTAACTTCTACCTTTTTGTTTTGTTGTTTTCCTGATATGATGTCATAAGTTGTATGCTTTGATTGATTGGATTGATTTGAGTTAGTTCACCAACAGTACTTCAGTTATATCATCATCTTGGCCCATTCACCCAGCATGTATTTTCCGGCTTTCAGGCAGCAGAACTTCACACAGCATTCATCCTAGACAACCATAGTTTGATACAGAGTCGAAAACATTATGGAAAAGGGAGAAATTGCTCATTATTAGCATGTCTCCCCATTATCTTTTAAGCTTCCATCTGCTGCAAAGGTGTCAAACTGTCTGTATGAGGGGAAAGAATAAATACAAAATGAATGCTGTTTAGGGAATTAGGGTCTAATTGACTTCGGTTGAGCATAACCAAAAATCATATCGGCATACAACTGGTACGTGTAGGACTAAACTTCTAGTAATTTGTCACCAACTCGATTGTGTAGTGGTAGCGCATCCACCTCGAGTGCAGGAAGTTGCAGGTTCTATCCCCGGTTTGGTCATACCAAACACTTTAAAAATGGTAGTAATGGCTGCCTCCCTCTTTGGCGCTCAGGGTTGTGGGGTAAGCATTATGACAGACTGGCTGGTGTCAGGATAAATGGACCAGTAGTACTAGTAACTTACCCAGGAAACGCTGTGATATAACAGAAAAATTGTTGAAAGCAGTGTAAAGCATCAAACATGCAATCAATCTAGTACGTTGTCAGAAGATACATAACGGTCTATATAATATAAAGTTGGAGAGTGAAGAACGGTGAGACTGTGCGGGTGCACAGGCCTGCCCGAGTATTCACTATACGGTGCATAAAGACCCCCAAGTTGTTGAATTATATATGGAGGCTGTTTCCCAGATGCCAGACACTTGGTGAGATTTGTTCCAAGTTATGTCTGTACCTAATGAAGACATAAATCTGACATTAAATCTGTTAATTAATAATTTATTTTCCTTTTACTCAATCCTTCAATTAAGTGTGAACATGTAGGAGAAATGTTTTTGTTTCAGTTCATTCAAACTTCTTAATATTTATACAGAGCTATATAGAGCAGAAGTCAATATAATTGTTTATGTAATCAATCGTTAGTCTGGAATTTAAATTATGTTCATCATAGATGGATCAACCAAATATTAAATGTTTTAAATTCAGTTGCTGTTCACCCTGCATAAATTCACCATGAGTTTTTCAATTCTGTAATTTTAATTACTATTCATCCTCAGCAGACACAGCAAACATATTTTAGTCCGGAACTTCAATTCCTTTATATCTCACTTAGATCCACTAACATATTAAAGTCTGTAACTTCAAAACCAGTTCACCCTGCTTGTATTCATTATGTCTATAAATTCAATTTGGAAATTCAGTTCCTGTTCACCCCTTTGTGGATCCTCCAAGTATATTAAAGTTTAGAAATTCAATTCCAGTTTATACCTTTGTGGATCCTCTATGTATATTAAAGTCTGAAAATTTAGTTCCTGTTCATCCCTTAATGGATCCTCCAAGTAGTTTAAAGTCTAGAAATTCAATTCCTGTTTCCTCCAAATATGTTAAAGTCTGGAAATTCAATTCCTGTTTCCTCCAAATATGTTAAAGTCTGGAAATTCAATTCCAGTTCTCCCCTTTGTGGGTCCTCCAAGTAGTTTATAGTCTGGTAATTCAATTCCTGTTTCTTCCAAGTATATTTTTGTCTTAAAATTTAATTCCTGTTCATTCCAAGTACATTTAAGTCTGAAAATTCAATTCATGTTCAATTCATCCCTTTGTGGATCCTCCAAAATACAATATAAGTTTTCTTGCAGATCCTGTCTTGACAGCAACTCGTGTTCTACTTCACAGTTTAGTTAGTCATTGGAATGCATTTATGAAAGCAAGTCCAATGTCATTCTACTAAGTTCATAAAGGCACCCATCCATTGGCCCTTAGAATATTAGGCACACCTACTTAACCCTTTCCCACTTGTAGACGCATTTTGAAATCTCTATAGCATGACCTTTGAAAACATTGTGGTAAAACGAGAAGTTGCTCATCATGTTCAATTTCTCCTTTTGCTGCAATGTTTTCAACCTTATCCAATAATCAAAATAATTCAAAGAGAATTCCATTGTTCTGCCTATATGTTTTTCAAAGCTGTCTGCTGCAAATTTGTTGTATGTCGAAAATGGTTTAAAAGAATACACACGGAGAAATGGTGTGTTGGGAAAAACCCGTGGGCCTAATTGGTTCTGTCCAGGCCCTTATCCCAACCAGGGTATATCGTCACCTGAAAATAAAAACCGTGAACGATTTGTTTTATTGGGTTTTTCAACATTATTACATTTATAGTTCACTTATTCATGATCACTGGGTAAACAAACCAGTACTAGGCTAGGGAATGTGCTTTGCCAAAGGGTACTGCCCCATGACCGCCGCGACTTTAGTTCCAATTCCCCGGCACTAACAACTCGAACACAGGTGGACACCTTATCATGAACGAATGAAAATAAATAACAAAGAATACATTAATATGTTCTATTGTATGATAAATTATTAAAAGTTCTTTGAACTCCCGACAAAAACCTCTGTAAAAAAGTTGACATATTAGGGGCGTTAAAAGTCATCTGTATGAAGGAATGGGTTCATTTATTCTGAACGTCCGTACAGTCTGAGTCTGATCGGAGTCTTCACCGTGCACTAGAAGATATTTTCTAACCCTCGTTAGAAGTGAAGAATTTGAATGTATGTGTATATAGATCCGAGACATTGTAATCATGGACCACGCCACAGGAATCCCGATCCCCAGGACTTTGTGATAATCAATGGTCCAGATCCGCCTATGCCTCCGCTAAGTCTGACCAGGATCTTTTCTGTTTACAATATTGTCGTACAACAATCGCTGAAGCCTCTGTCGAAAGGCTGTATAACTAAAAAACTGACTTAATGCAATATCCATTCATTTCCGAAACGCATGTCGTAGGCGTAGCGCGAAACGGTTGTAACTGCATATTACTTTAGACTCGTTACAACTGTTTTGACTAAATCAATATTTATATAACTAGTATTGGAGTTGGAATATAGACCTTCGTACAATTGTCAATTGTGTGACGTTGTTTTTTATTAACAGTTTATACTAGTCTCTGCGATTTCCGTCAGAAGTCGTAAGCTATCGGTAATGTTCGTGTCGTTGTCGGACATTTTCACGGAAAATTACGAACAATAACGAAATCCTGTCAGCAGCTTCAAACAAAACAGTGATTTTAAGAGGTATCGATGCTGGTTCATAGAAAGGGAAACGTGAAGCCCCTTATGATACTGTTTATGTACAGGCTGATCAGGATGTACACTCGTCCCAAATGTCCGAATGTCTATTTACTTTCATCGAGGACCGCCTCGATGCTATGGCTGCCCTTCTTGGCGCTCAGGGTTGCGGAGTAAGCATTACGACTGGCTGGCTAGTGTCAGGATAAATGGACCAGTAGTACTGGTAACTTACGCAGTAGACGCTGTAATATAAATGAAACGTTGTTGAAAGCGAGGAAGAACACCAAACAAACAATCAAACTTTTTATCGAGGCTCATTTATAAGGACACACATTGGGATAAACGAACCTCTTTAACCAGTAAGGTCCTTTATCCATTTCCCGATTGACAAAACTGGAACGGTCCCAAATTTCGAGACTGTCGAAAACCGTTGTTCGAAAAAGAAAATACAAACTCTTTAATTAAATTCGGCTATATGGTAGAAAGGTTTACAGGAATACAGGCGCACGTGCAGCATGTCGAACAATAGTAAATACTATATGGGAAAGGGAAGACTTGATAACATGAGCCTTTTTTTTTTTGCTTTTGTCACTTAGTATTCAACTCAGCATTCAAAAACAAATGAATATGGCTAATGCGTACATTTAAGTCCTATTTTTCATCTTTCCAAATGCAAAAGAATTTATAGCAAACGATTTCTTCTCAAAAATACATTTTCAATCGAAGACATTTGAATACAAGTTTTAAACGGGTATAATTGAGCCGTCCCGCGAGAAAACCAAACATTGTGAACTCTGCGTTTAAGTATCGACCCGGATCAGCCTAAGCATGCCGCGCATGTGAACCCGGACAGACACTTTTCGCCTCATGTGGATTTTCTGTTTCAGGAATCATTATTCTATACCTCTATCGTCCTGAGACGGAATATGTCGGCCCGGATAAGCCTGTGCGGACTGCGTAGGCTTATCTGGATCGATACATTACGCAGTCCATAGTGTTGGTTTTACCCGTGGGACGGCTCATATGTTTCAACATAAGAACATTCTTCTTTTCTGTCAGAACATATCTTTTTTAAGATAATAATAATAATGATGGTTAAGGGAATAATAATATAATAATAATAATAATAATAATGATAATAATAATAATAATAATAATAATAATAATGATAAATATATAGATTATTATTTTCATAATAAACGTAATCAACATGAACAACTTACCCAATCTTGCTGCTCTCTGAGACCTTGGTAGGTAGGGTAAGTCTGTTATTATTCCAAGCTCGAGTAAGAAGTCATCTAAGGAATCGGATTCATCTCCGGCCATGTCTCCTGAGATGTCTTTGCTGTTGACATGTTGGCTAGACACTACGCCTGGCAATTCGTAAATATCTTCCATTTTAGACTGGACTCTGCCTCTTGGTGCTTGTGGTCTCGTTCTGGTCTTCGGTCGTTCGATTGTCGAATCTCTAAACCTTTCTACCAATGCATCAGCTGGAAGGTCAATAAGGTTACACGAATCTTCAACTACTTTTCGTTTACCTTTAGCAGCACTCGGCCGCTTCTTTCGTTGGGGCGTACTTGGAACTTCCGAACTCTCATCGATGATAATGTAATGAGGAATATCAGTTGTATCTCTCTCACCTTTTGCTGCCATCGGTCGGTTCTTTCTCATCAATCTCTTGTTCGCGAATACAATGTCATCAATTTCGTCGTCTGAACTGAATTCACCAATATCTTGAATGACACCATCGCTTGATTCCTCACATTCAGATACATCTCCTACTGTTGTTTCAGATGCAGCCCACGAATCATCATCGTTTTCTGGTTCAGGTTCACCAGCATTTTCTGTAAGCTCGCATTTACCAGAAGAACTTGGTTTTATTTCAATAACTTCATCATTATTGTCAATCTCGATGGTAGTTGATTTTTGAGTGATAATTTCTAGTCTTCCTTCCGTATCTGTTTCGGTTAATTCTTTGTTTGCATTTAAAGCAGAGAGGATTTTCTGAATTTTCCCAAGTTGTTTTACAGGGGTCAACCTTAACTCCACAGGAACATCGTCAGGATTGACAACAATACTCCTGCCGTTAATGACAATTTTCGAGGCTTGTTTACGAATAGTGTACATCAGCTGGGTGATCTTTTTACTCAAATAATTCTTCATCCGAGAGAATTTTGACTTTTTCTCCGGGTTACTGTGAATTATAATATAATACCCGCTTAGTTTTGAATCCATTTTTGCTTAAAAATAATAAAGCGCTGTTGTTAGGTTAATTGTCTGTCGACTAATGACGTTATACCGTAGCAACAACGTTATTATGACGTCAGTAGCGCTTCGCTCGGTTCTAGCGGAAAGACGCGATGTAGACATTCCGTCTTTTTCCGTACAGTTCCGTCATCAGTCGTAATTTCTGGTGTAGAATAGATTTGCCGTAAGATTGTTCTTCATTCTGTAGGACAGTTCACGTCACGAAATAAGGAATCTTGACTACTATATCCGTTAATTTGTTATACCCTATAACGGTAGAGCTTAGAGTTATTATAAGCCCATTTTGATATTATTTTATTGTATTCGAATAGTTCACGTTACTTCCTTTTGGTATGTGTACCCTTATATTAGGATCAGTTCCAGTGCGAAGGCAACATTTTTCTGTCGAGTAGCACTTCCTGTTGATCACTGTGCGAGTGTTTTGTATAGTACCTCTCCCCCCTCCCATATTGTATGGTTAAATAGTAGATTTCAGTGCCGATATCTAAATGTACACTCTGCATAAATGGTTGGAGTTTCACCATTTTTGCAAGAATAATACTCAATACCAATACCTTTTTAATTGTCCTGCATGACGTCTCCAAAATGATACTGTAATTGGAGTTATTTTACCGCTAAAATGGGGTTCGTGCCTGGACGTAGTGAATGAAGATACATTTTTTTAAAAGATTTGAAGCCATTTTATAGTGCGATAGCCTGACAACGATGCACCAATACTATCCCAACAACCTTCGGTCGCATAGGGAAGGCAGTTATGTCATGTCAATGGTTTTCGTTACCAGATCAAGGATAGTCAAACACTCCCAACGCGACTATTGTACGACTACAGCTCTGATTAGGTGACTGATGCTCTCCATCTACGTTTTTACGAGAGGTGTTTGAGGTGTTTAACTTATATTTAAACAGTACTACACACATTCAATTTTACCGTGCATCGCTATTCAACCGTATGTGGAGATGTATTTTTTATAATAAATATTCACTTCGTATTGTTTATTCAATATTGTTCGATGTAAAATAAATGACGTTGCGGAAGGTAGCTCCTTTGTCTTTTGAAGTCTAAACTCGCCTATAATATCATCAATGATGTGGTGACGAAGCATAGATATACGATTTCTGTGGAGACTTTCATTTATATAGTTATATTTGTTAAACAAATGGTGCCATGCCTTCTGCAGCCGGTAACAGGGAAATCTATTCCAGATTTTAAAAACGCACAATATGGTCAATTTCGTCAGTGATTAAGCATATTGGTTCCTCAATGACTAGAACCAATCACCAACGGAACGTGAGACGACAACGAAGTTGGGTATGTCCATCGGAACTGTCAAAAGCTGTTCAAAAAGATTGCAAGAAAAAACCGTGCGGTGTTCATCAGCTAAAAACAAGCGGCAAATCATTTATCGCAGACAAAGGTATTGGAAGCTGTATATGCGACTGCGGAACGGTTATTCGAAATATTAATGTTACGTCTGATGAGGCAATGATTTACTTGGGAGGAAGTTGTGGTAGAAGATGTGTCTGCTTTTTAAGAAAGGACCACGATGATAGGCATCATTTGAATGTTTTTGAGCGCGATGCTTTCGTTGCCAGTTTCATAGCAAGGGCTGGTGTGTGCTACTGCGGCACAACTTAACTAAACATTATTGACAAAGGCTCTTACGTCAACTGAAAGTACAATGTAAACATTTCTGGTAAAAGATATGCCCCGCCCTTCCCTGGAGATAGTTCCTAGGACATGATATTTCTCCAAGATTCCGCGTCAGTCCACATAGCTGAAAATAGCATTCAGCGCATTAAGGCCAATATTGAGAAGTATATTTTACCCAGATATTGGATGCCGAAGACTGCCGATACAGCAACATTGGACTTTTGAATATGAGCGATATTGAAACGCAGTTTACAAAAGAAGAATGTCAACACCTTAACAGGTCTCAAACGCGCACTGAAAGATGAGTGGAGAAAACGTGAGCGAGAAGATACAAATAAGATATCAGTATCTTGGCCGAAACGTTGTGGAAGAAATACTATTGTTATGGAGCTCCAATAGAACAAAATGGCCTCTGCGTAATGTATCGATCCAGATCAGCCTGCGCAGTCAACAGGAGGCGAAAAGTGTCTATACTTGCGCGGCATGCTTAGGCTGATCCGGGTCGATACTTTACGCAGAGTCCACAATGTTGATTTCTCGGTGGACGGCTCATTTGTTGAAATAAAATGTAAATTTAATACACTTTGTGGTATTTTCAATTTGTTCAAACATAAGTTGAACAGTTTTCGTACCACCTTTTTTAAATCAAAATTAATCCACCAACAAAGATAATTGAAAAAGAAGTTGGAGAATAGGTTGTGATCTCAATAAGTTTAAGCCATTCCTATCGATACATTTCTCCTTTTGTCAAAATGTTTCCAATTCTATTCAATGATAGAACTATCATTTATAGAAATATTCCACATTCCTGCCTTACTGTGTTTAAAGTCATTGGTTACAGATTTTCCCTATGTGGAAAATGGTTAATATAGAGAACTTGTGAAAAACGCAATTTTAGTATCATAGTCCTGCAGTTTTTGTTCTTTGATACCTTTCTTGGTGTTGAGATAAGGGTAGTTTGGATGTTTGTTTTATTTCGCAGTCTAATAGAAACATATATCGGGTTATAAGAATACATATACTTTGGTCTGGAAAAAATACTTCAACATGTATGCACATTGGTTAAGGATAACCGAATAATAAGAAACAAATTCAATCTCATGTTCACTAAATTTATTCAAAGAATAACAAGTATGGGCATTAAACACATCAAAGAGAGATGCCCCATTCATACAATTTTTACTCAATACTATGCTGTATGTATACATTTCGCATTTGACATAATACTTTCGTCTAAATACCTTTAAGCTGTTTTTGACAATCGTGCTTGATGTTGAAATAGTGGTCATTTATTAACACCGCATCCTTTGATCAGCACATCAAAGGACATTTGAAAAGGTACAAGTTAGCATTTCTTAACAATGTAGATTCAGATCATCTCGTCCAAATGCTCAGTCTTGTATTTTTAAGATTTTTAAGAATATTTAAGTCTGGAACTTCAATACCAGTTCACCCTGCTTGTATTCATTATGTATATTTCAAGTCTGAAAATTATAGTTCATTCGGCGTGTCTCCATCAAGACTATTAAAGTCTGTATTTTTAAGATTTTTAAGAATATTTAAGTCTGGAACTTCAATACCAGTTCACCCTGCTTATATTCATTATGTATATGTCAAATATGAACATTCTAGGTCATTCAACGTGTCTCCATCAAGACTATTACAGTCTGGATGTTTAAGAATATTTAAGTCTGTAACTTCAATACCAGTTCACCCTGCTTGTATTCATCATGTATATGTCAAGTATGAACATTCTAGGTCATTCAACGTGTCTCCATCAAGACTATTACAGTCTGGATGTTTAAGAATATTTAAGTCTGTAACTTCAATACCAGTTCACTCTGCTTGTATTCATCATGTATATACATTCAATTTGGAAAGTCAATTCCAGTTTATCCCTTTGTGGATCCTCTATATATATTAAAGTCTGGAAATTCAATTCCTGTTCATCCTTTTGTGGATCCTCTATGTATATTACAGTCTGAAAATTCAGTTCCTGTTCATCCCTTAATGGATCCTCCAAGTATTTTAAAGTCTGGAAATTTAATTCCTGTTTTTCTCTTTGTGGATCCTCTATGTATATTTAAGTCTGAAAATTCAGTTCCTGTTCATCCCTTAATGGATCCTCCAAGTATATTAAAGTCTGGAAATTCAATTCCAGTTTATCCCTTTGTGCATCCTCTATGTATATTAAGGTCTGAAAATTCAGTTTCTGTTCATCCCTTAATGGATCCTCCAAGTATATTAAAGTCTGGAAATTCAATTCCAGTTTATCCCTTTGTGGATCCTCTATATATATTAAAGTCTGAAAATTCAGTTCCTGTTCATCCCTTTGTGGATCCTCTATGTATATTAAAGTCTGAAAATTCAGTTCCTGTTCATCCCTTTGTGGATCCTCTATGTATATTAAAGTCTGAAAATTCAGTTCCTGTTCATCCCTTTGTGGATCCTCTATGTATATTAAAGTCTGGAAATTCAGTTCCTGTTCATCCCTTAATGGATCCTCTATGTATATTAAAGTCTGGAAATTCAATTTCAGTTCTCCCCTTTATGGATCCTCCAAGTATATTGATGTCTTAAAATTAAATTCCTGTTCATCCCTTTGTGGATTTTCCAAGTATATTTAAGTCTGAAAATTAAATTCCTGTTCATCCCTTAATATAAAAGTTAATTCAATTTCAATTCATCCCTTTGTGGATCCTCCAATATACAATATTAGTTTTCTTGCAGATCCTGGCTTGACACCAACTCGTGTTCTACTTCACAGTCTAGTTAGTCATTGGAATGCATTTATGAAAGCAAGTCCAATGGCATTCCTATATGTTCAAAAAGGCATCCATCCATTGGCGCTTAGAATATTAGGCACACCAACTTAACCCTTTCCCCACTTGTAGGCGCATTTTGACATCTCTATAGCATGACCTTTGAAAACATTGTGGTAAAACGAGAAGTTGCTCATCATGTTCAATTTCTCCTTTTGCCGCAATGTTTTCAACCTTATCCAATAATCAAAATAGTTTAAAGAGAATTCCATTGTTCTACCTATATGTTTTTTCAAAGCTGTCTGCTGCATATTTGTTGTATGTCGAAAATGGTTAAAAGAACACACACGGAGAAATGGTTGTTGGGAAAACCCGTGTGCCTAATTGGTTCTGTCCAGGCCCTTATCACAACTAGGGTATATCGTCACCTGAAAATAAAAATCGTGAACGATTTGTTTTATTGGGTTTTTCAACATTATTACATTTATATAACGGAGACAGTTCACTTATTCATGATCACTGGGTAAACAAACCAGTACTAGGCTAGGGAATGTGCTTTGCCAAAGGGTACTCCCCCATGACCGCCGCGACTTTAGATCGAACCCGGAACGAACGAATGAAAATAAATAACAAAATTACAAGTGTGTACAAAGAATACATTAATATGTTCTATTGTATGATACATTATTAAAAGTGCTTTGAACTCCCGACAAAAACCTCTGTAAAAAAGTTGACATATTAGGGGCGTTGAAAGTCATCTGTATGAAGGAATGGATTCATTTATTCTGAACGTCCGTACAGTCTGAGTCTGATCGGTGCCTTCACCGTGCACTAGAAGATATTTTCTAACCCTCGTTAGAAGTGAAGAAATTGAATGGATGTGTATATAGATCCGAGACATTGTAATCATGGACCACGCCATAGGAATCCCGATCCCCAGGACTTTGTGATAATCAATGGTCCAGATCCGCCTATGCCTCCGCTAAGTCTGATCAGGATCTTTTCTGTTTACAATATTGTCGTACAACAATCGCTGAAGACTCTGTCGAAAGGCTGTATAACTAAAAAACTGACTTAATGCAATATCCATTCATTTCCGAAACGCATGTCGTAGGCTTAGCGCGAAACGGTTGTAACTGCATATTACTTTAGACTCGTTACAACTGTTTTGACTAAATCAATATTTATATAACTAGTATTGGAGTTGAAATATAGACCTTTATACTAGTCTCTGCGATTTCCGTCAGAAGTCGTAAGCTATCGGTAATGTTCGTGTCGTTGTCGGACATTTTCACGGAAAATTACGAACAATAACGAAATCCTACGACCTCATACGACAATCACCGAGCCCAGTAGGGATGCTGTCAGCAGCTTCAAACAGTCTCATCGGTGATTTTAAGAGGTATCGATGCTGGTTCATAGAAAGCGAAACGTGAAGCCCCTTATGATACTGTTTATGCACAGGCTGATCAGGATGTACACTCGTCCCAAATGTCCGAATGTCTATTTACTTTCATCGAGGACCGCCTCGATGCTATGGCTGTCCTTCTTGGTGCTCAGGGTTGCGGAGTAAGCATTACGACTAGCTGGCTGGTGTCAGGATAAATGGACCAGTACTACTGGTAACTTACGCAGGAGACGCCGTAATATAAATGAAACGTTATTGAAAGCGAGGTAGAACACCAAACAAACAATCAAACTTTTTATCGAGGCTCATTTATAAGGACACACATTGGGATAAACGAACCTCTTTAACCAGTAAGGTCCTTTATCCATTTCCCGATTGACAAAACTGGAACGGTCCCAAATTTCGAGACTGTCGAAAACCGTTGTTCGAAAAAGAAAATACAAACTCTTTAATTAAATTCGACTATATGGTAGAAAGGTTTACAGGAATACAGGCGCACGTGCAGCATGTCGAACAATAGTAAATACTATATGGGAAAGGGAAGACTTGATAACATGAGCCTTTTTTTTTTTGCTTTTGTCACTTAGTATTCAACTCAGCATTCAAAAACAAATGAATATGGCTAATGCGTACATTTAAGTCCTATTTTTCATCTTTCCAAATGCAAAAGAATTTATAGCAAACGATTTCTTCTCAAAAATACATTTTCAATCGAAGACATTTGAATACAAGTTTTAAACGGGTATAATTGAACCGTCCCGCGAGAAAACCAAACATTGTGAACTCTGCGTAAAGTATCGACCCGGATCAGCCTAAGCATGCCGCGCATGTGAACCCGGACAGACACGTTTCGCCTCCTGTGGATTTTCTGTTACAGGAATCATTATTCTATACCTCTATCGTCCTGAGACGGAATGTGTCGGCCCGGATAAGCCTGTGCGGACTGCGTAGGCTTATCTGGATCGATACATTACGCAGTCCATAGTGTTGGTTTTCCCGTGGGACGGCTCATATGTTTCAACATAAGAACATTCTTCTTTTCTGTCAGAATATATCTTTTTTAAGATAATAATAATAATGATGGTTAAGGGAATAATAATATAATAATAATAATAATAATAATAATAATAATAATGATAATAATAATTTGATTAGGGACACATGTACTAAGTTTCAAGTCTCTATCACTTGTCGTTTTTGAGTTATACAAGTCCGAAAAATCGACCAATCAGAAACGAGTATTCGGTCATGCGCTAATACACATGCAAAAATAGTACTACTTGATAAGAAACACATGTACTAAGTTTCAAGTCTCTATCACTTGTCGTTTTTGAGTTATACAAGTCCGAAAAATCGACCAATCAGAAACTAGTATTCGGTCATGCGCTAATACACATGCAAAAGTAGAACTACTTGATAAGAAACACATGTACTAAGTTTCAAGTCTCTATCACTTGTCGTTTTTGAGTTATACAAGTCCGAAAAATCGACCAATCAGAAACGAGTATTCGGTCATGCGCTAATACACATGCAAAAGTAGAACTACTTGATAAGAAACACATGTACTAAGTTTCAAGTCTCTATCACTTGTCGTTTTTGAGTTATACAAGTCAGAAAAATCGACCAATCAGAAACGAGTATTCGGTCATGCGCTTGTATAACTCGAAAATGACTAGTGATAGAGACTTGAAACTTAGTACATGTGATTCTAATCAAGTAGTACTACTTTCTCAAGTGTACAAGTCCGAAAAATCGACCAATCAGAAACGAGTATTCGGTCAAGCTCAAATACACATGAGAAAGTAGGTCACTTGATTGGGAACATTTGTACTAAGTTTCAAGTCTCTATCTCTTTTCGTTATCGAGTTATACAAGTTCAAATCACCCAATTATTAAAAAAATGAAAAAGGGGAGATAACTTTGCAAAAAAGTTGCCCAGAGTTATAATTCTTGCATGTTGTACAACTGCACAGTGCCATCTATCTATGTTCCAAGTTTCAATAATATCTGACCATTCGTTCACAAGATATCGCTCTGACAAAAATTGATTAAAATATTGAAAAAGGGGAGATAACTTTGCAAAAAAATGGCTCAGAGTTATCATTCTTGAAAACTACACAAGTTCACATTGCCATCTATCTATGTTGCAAGTTTCGATCAATTCCATCAAGTAGTTTATGAGTATTGCTCTGGACAAAATTTTTGGATAGGAGAATAAAGAATAATAATAATAAAAAACAATAGAAAAACAATACGATTCCCAACTCTGTTGGGGAATCGTAATGATAAATATATAGATTATTATCTTCATAATAAACGTAATCAACATGAACAACTTACCCAATCTTGCTGCTCTCTGAGACCTTGGTAGGTAGGGTAAGTCTGTTATTATTCCAAGCTCGAGTAAGAAGTCATCTAAGGAATCGGATTCATCTCCAGCCATGTCGAAAAACAATACGATTCCCAACTCTGTTGGGGAATCGTAATGATAAATATATAGATTATTATCTTCATAATAAACGTAATCAACATGAACAACTTACCCAATCTTGCTGCTCTCTGAGACCTTGGTAGGTAGGGTAAGTCTGTTATTATTCCAAGCTCGAGTAAGAAGTCATCTAAGGAATCGGATTCATCTCCGGCCATGTCTCCTGAGATGTCTTTGCTGTTGACATGTTGGCTAGACACTACGCCTGGCAATTCGTAAATATCTTCCATTTTAGACTGGACTCTGCCTCTTGGTGCTTGTGGTCTCGTTCTGGTCTTCGGTCGTTCGATTGTCGAATCTCTAAACCTTTCTACCAATGCATCAGCTGGAAGGTCAATAAGGTTACACGAATCTTCAACTACTTTTCGTTTACCTTTAGCAGCACTCGGCCGCTTCTTTCGTTGGGGCGTACTTGGAACTTCCGAACTCTCATCGATGATAATGTAATGAGGAATATCAGTTGTATCTCTCTCACCTTTTGCTGCCATCGGTCGGTTCTTTCTCATCAATCTCTTGTTCGCGAATACAATGTCATCAATTTCGTCGTCTGAACTGAATTCACCAATATCTTGAATGACACCATCGCTTGATTCCTCACATTCAGATACATCTCCTACTGTTGTTTCAGATGCAGCCCACGAATCATCATCGTTTTCTGGTTCAGGTTCACCAGCATTTTCTGTAAGCTCGCATTTACCAGAAGAACTTGGTTTTATTTCAATAACTTCATCATTATTGTCAATCTCGATGGTAGTTGATTTTTGAGTGATAATTTCTAGTCTTCCTTCCGTATCTGTTTCGGTTAATTCTTTGTTTGCATTTAAAGCAGAGAGGATTTTCTGAATTTTCCCAAGTTGTTTTACAGGGGTCAACCTTAACTCCACAGGAACATCGTCAGGATTGACAACAATACTCCTGCCGTTAATGACAATTTTCGAGGCTTGTTTACGAATAGTGTACATCAGCTGGGTGATCTTTTTACTCAAATAATTCTTCATCCGAGAGAATTTTGACTTTTTCTCCGGGTTACTGTGAATTATAATATAATACCCGCTTAGTTTTGAATCCATTTTTGCTTAAAAATAATAAAGCGCTGTTGTTAGGTTAATTGTCTGTCGACTAATGACGTTATACCGTAGCAACAACGTTATTATGACGTCAGTAGCGCTTCGCTCGGTTCTAGCGGAAAGACGCGATGTAGACATTCCGTCTTTTTCCGTACAGTTCCGTCATCAGTCGTAATTTCTGGTGTAGAATAGATTTGCCGTAAGATTGTTCTTCATTCTGTAGGACAGTTCACGTCACGAAATAAGGAATCTTGACTACTATATCCGTTAATTTGTTATACCCTATAACGGTAGAGCTTAGAGTTATTATAAGCCCATTTTGATATTATTTTATTGTATTCGAATAGTTCACGTTACTTCCTTTTGGTATGTGTACCCTTATATTAGGATCAGTTCCAGTGCGAAGGCAACATTTTTCTGTCGAGTAGCACTTCCTGTTGATCACTGTGCGAGTGTTTTGTATAGTACCTCTCCCCCCTCCCATATTGTATGGTTAAATAGTAGATTTCAGTGCCGATATCTAAATGTACACTCTGCATAAATGGTTGGAGTTTCACCATTTTTGCAAGAATAATACTCAATACCAATACCTTTTTAATTGTCCTGCATGACGTCTCCAAAATGATACTGTAATTGGAGTTATTTTACCGCTAAAATGGGGTTCGTGCCTGGACGTAGTGAATGAAGATACATTTTTTTAAAAGATTTGAAGCCATTTTATAGTGCGATAGCCTGACAACGATGCACCAATACTATCCCAACAACCTTCGGTCGCATAGGGAAGGCAGTTATGTCATGTCAATGGTTTTCGTTACCAGATCAAGGATAGTCAAACACTCCCAACGCGACTATTGTACGACTACAGCTCTGATTAGGTGACTGATGCTCTCCATCTACGTTTTTACGAGAGGTGTTTGAGGTGTTTAACTTATATTTAAACAGTACTACACACATTCAATTTTACCGTGCATCGCTATTCAACCGTATGTGGAGATGTATTTTTTATAATAAATATTCACTTCGTATTGTTTATTCAATATTGTTCGATGTAAAATAAATGACGTTGCGGAAGGTAGCTCCTTTGTCTTTTGAAGTCTAAACTCGCCTATAATATCATCAATGATGTGGTGACGAAGCATAGATATACGATTTCTGTGGAGACTTTCATTTATATAGTTATATTTGTTAAACAAATGGTGCCATGCCTTCTGCAGCCGGTAACAGGGAAATCTATTCCAGATTTTAAAAACGCACAATATGGTCAATTTCGTCAGTGATTAAGCATATTGGTTCCTCAATGACTAGAACCAATCACCAACGGAACGTGAGACGACAACGAAGTTGGGTATGTCCATCGGAACTGTCAAAAGCTGTTCAAAAAGATTGCAAGAAAAAACCGTGCGGTGTTCATCAGCTAAAAACAAGCGGCAAATCATTTATCGCAGACAAAGGTATTGGAAGCTGTATATGCGACTGCGGAACGGTTATTCGAAATATTAATGTTACGTCTGATGAGGCAATGATTTACTTGGGAGGAAGTTGTGGTAGAAGATGTGTCTGCTTTTTAAGAAAGGACCACGATGATAGGCATCATTTGAATGTTTTTGAGCGCGATGCTTTCGTTGCCAGTTTCATAGCAAGGGCTGGTGTGTGCTACTGCGGCACAACTTAACTAAACATTATTGACAAAGGCTCTTACGTCAACTGAAAGTACAATGTAAACATTTCTGGTAAAAGATATGCCCCGCCCTTCCCTGGAGATAGTTCCTAGGACATGATATTTCTCCAAGATTCCGCGTCAGTCCACATAGCTGAAAATAGCATTCAGCGCATTAAGGCCAATATTGAGAAGTATATTTTACCCAGATATTGGATGCCGAAGACTGCCGATACAGCAACATTGGACTTTTGAATATGAGCGATATTGAAACGCAGTTTACAAAAGAAGAATGTCAACACCTTAACAGGTCTCAAACGCGCACTGAAAGATGAGTGGAGAAAACGTGAGCGAGAAGATACAAATAAGATATCAGTATCTTGGCCGAAACGTTGTGGAAGAAATACTATTGTTATGGAGCTCCAATAGAACAAAATGGCCTCTGCGTAATGTATCGATCCAGATCAGCCTGCGCAGTCAACAGGAGGCGAAAAGTGTCTATACTTGCGCGGCATGCTTAGGCTGATCCGGGTCGATACTTTACGCAGAGTCCACAATGTTGATTTCTCGGTGGACGGCTCATTTGTTGAAATAAAATGTAAATTTAATACACTTTGTGGTATTTTCAATTTGTTCAAACATAAGTTGAACAGTTTTCGTACCACCTTTTTTAAATCAAAATTAATCCACCAACAAAGATAATTGAAAAAGAAGTTGGAGAATAGGTTGTGATCTCAATAAGTTTAAGCCATTCCTATCGATACATTTCTCCTTTTGTCAAAATGTTTCCAATTCTATTCAATGATAGAACTATCATTTATAGAAATATTCCACATTCCTGCCTTACTGTGTTTAAAGTCATTGGTTACAGATTTTCCCTATGTGGAAAATGGTTAATATAGAGAACTTGTGAAAAACGCAATTTTAGTATCATAGTCCTGCAGTTTTTGTTCTTTGATACCTTTCTTGGTGTTGAGATAAGGGTAGTTTGGATGTTTGTTTTATTTCGCAGTCTAATAGAAACATATATCGGGTTATAAGAATACATATACTTTGGTCTGGAAAAAATACTTCAACATGTATGCACATTGGTTAAGGATAACCGAATAATAAGAAACAAATTCAATCTCATGTTCACTAAATTTATTCAAAGAATAACAAGTATGGGCATTAAACACATCAAAGAGAGATGCCCCATTCATACAATTTTTACTCAATACTATGCTGTATGTATACATTTCGCATTTGACATAATACTTTCGTCTAAATACCTTTAAGCTGTTTTTGACAATCGTGCTTGATGTTGAAATAGTGGTCATTTATTAACACCGCATCCTTTGATCAGCACATCAAAGGACATTTGAAAAGGTACAAGTTAGCATTTCTTAACAATGTAGATTCAGATCATCTCGTCCAAATGCTCAGTCTTGTATTTTTAAGATTTTTAAGAATATTTAAGTCTGGAACTTCAATACCAGTTCACCCTGCTTGTATTCATTATGTATATTTCAAGTCTGAAAATTATAGTTCATTCGGCGTGTCTCCATCAAGACTATTAAAGTCTGTATTTTTAAGATTTTTAAGAATATTTAAGTCTGGAACTTCAATACCAGTTCACCCTGCTTATATTCATTATGTATATGTCAAATATGAACATTCTAGGTCATTCAACGTGTCTCCATCAAGACTATTACAGTCTGGATGTTTAAGAATATTTAAGTCTGTAACTTCAATACCAGTTCACCCTGCTTGTATTCATCATGTATATGTCAAGTATGAACATTCTAGGTCATTCAACGTGTCTCCATCAAGACTATTACAGTCTGGATGTTTAAGAATATTTAAGTCTGTAACTTCAATACCAGTTCACTCTGCTTGTATTCATCATGTATATACATTCAATTTGGAAAGTCAATTCCAGTTTATCCCTTTGTGGATCCTCTATATATATTAAAGTCTGGAAATTCAATTCCTGTTCATCCTTTTGTGGATCCTCTATGTATATTACAGTCTGAAAATTCAGTTCCTGTTCATCCCTTAATGGATCCTCCAAGTATTTTAAAGTCTGGAAATTTAATTCCTGTTTTTCTCTTTGTGGATCCTCTATGTATATTTAAGTCTGAAAATTCAGTTCCTGTTCATCCCTTAATGGATCCTCCAAGTATATTAAAGTCTGGAAATTCAATTCCAGTTTATCCCTTTGTGCATCCTCTATGTATATTAAGGTCTGAAAATTCAGTTTCTGTTCATCCCTTAATGGATCCTCCAAGTATATTAAAGTCTGGAAATTCAATTCCAGTTTATCCCTTTGTGGATCCTCTATATATATTAAAGTCTGAAAATTCAGTTCCTGTTCATCCCTTTGTGGATCCTCTATGTATATTAAAGTCTGAAAATTCAGTTCCTGTTCATCCCTTTGTGGATCCTCTATGTATATTAAAGTCTGAAAATTCAGTTCCTGTTCATCCCTTTGTGGATCCTCTATGTATATTAAAGTCTGGAAATTCAGTTCCTGTTCATCCCTTAATGGATCCTCTATGTATATTAAAGTCTGGAAATTCAATTTCAGTTCTCCCCTTTATGGATCCTCCAAGTATATTGATGTCTTAAAATTAAATTCCTGTTCATCCCTTTGTGGATTTTCCAAGTATATTTAAGTCTGAAAATTAAATTCCTGTTCATCCCTTAATATAAAAGTTAATTCAATTTCAATTCATCCCTTTGTGGATCCTCCAATATACAATATTAGTTTTCTTGCAGATCCTGGCTTGACACCAACTCGTGTTCTACTTCACAGTCTAGTTAGTCATTGGAATGCATTTATGAAAGCAAGTCCAATGGCATTCCTATATGTTCAAAAAGGCATCCATCCATTGGCGCTTAGAATATTAGGCACACCAACTTAACCCTTTCCCCACTTGTAGGCGCATTTTGACATCTCTATAGCATGACCTTTGAAAACATTGTGGTAAAACGAGAAGTTGCTCATCATGTTCAATTTCTCCTTTTGCCGCAATGTTTTCAACCTTATCCAATAATCAAAATAGTTTAAAGAGAATTCCATTGTTCTACCTATATGTTTTTTCAAAGCTGTCTGCTGCATATTTGTTGTATGTCGAAAATGGTTAAAAGAACACACACGGAGAAATGGTTGTTGGGAAAACCCGTGTGCCTAATTGGTTCTGTCCAGGCCCTTATCACAACTAGGGTATATCGTCACCTGAAAATAAAAATCGTGAACGATTTGTTTTATTGGGTTTTTCAACATTATTACATTTATATAACGGAGACAGTTCACTTATTCATGATCACTGGGTAAACAAACCAGTACTAGGCTAGGGAATGTGCTTTGCCAAAGGGTACTCCCCCATGACCGCCGCGACTTTAGATCGAACCCGGAACGAACGAATGAAAATAAATAACAAAATTACAAGTGTGTACAAAGAATACATTAATATGTTCTATTGTATGATACATTATTAAAAGTGCTTTGAACTCCCGACAAAAACCTCTGTAAAAAAGTTGACATATTAGGGGCGTTGAAAGTCATCTGTATGAAGGAATGGATTCATTTATTCTGAACGTCCGTACAGTCTGAGTCTGATCGGTGCCTTCACCGTGCACTAGAAGATATTTTCTAACCCTCGTTAGAAGTGAAGAAATTGAATGGATGTGTATATAGATCCGAGACATTGTAATCATGGACCACGCCATAGGAATCCCGATCCCCAGGACTTTGTGATAATCAATGGTCCAGATCCGCCTATGCCTCCGCTAAGTCTGATCAGGATCTTTTCTGTTTACAATATTGTCGTACAACAATCGCTGAAGACTCTGTCGAAAGGCTGTATAACTAAAAAACTGACTTAATGCAATATCCATTCATTTCCGAAACGCATGTCGTAGGCTTAGCGCGAAACGGTTGTAACTGCATATTACTTTAGACTCGTTACAACTGTTTTGACTAAATCAATATTTATATAACTAGTATTGGAGTTGAAATATAGACCTTTATACTAGTCTCTGCGATTTCCGTCAGAAGTCGTAAGCTATCGGTAATGTTCGTGTCGTTGTCGGACATTTTCACGGAAAATTACGAACAATAACGAAATCCTACGACCTCATACGACAATCACCGAGCCCAGTAGGGATGCTGTCAGCAGCTTCAAACAGTCTCATCGGTGATTTTAAGAGGTATCGATGCTGGTTCATAGAAAGCGAAACGTGAAGCCCCTTATGATACTGTTTATGCACAGGCTGATCAGGATGTACACTCGTCCCAAATGTCCGAATGTCTATTTACTTTCATCGAGGACCGCCTCGATGCTATGGCTGTCCTTCTTGGTGCTCAGGGTTGCGGAGTAAGCATTACGACTAGCTGGCTGGTGTCAGGATAAATGGACCAGTACTACTGGTAACTTACGCAGGAGACGCCGTAATATAAATGAAACGTTATTGAAAGCGAGGTAGAACACCAAACAAACAATCAAACTTTTTATCGAGGCTCATTTATAAGGACACACATTGGGATAAACGAACCTCTTTAACCAGTAAGGTCCTTTATCCATTTCCCGATTGACAAAACTGGAACGGTCCCAAATTTCGAGACTGTCGAAAACCGTTGTTCGAAAAAGAAAATACAAACTCTTTAATTAAATTCGACTATATGGTAGAAAGGTTTACAGGAATACAGGCGCACGTGCAGCATGTCGAACAATAGTAAATACTATATGGGAAAGGGAAGACTTGATAACATGAGCCTTTTTTTTTTTGCTTTTGTCACTTAGTATTCAACTCAGCATTCAAAAACAAATGAATATGGCTAATGCGTACATTTAAGTCCTATTTTTCATCTTTCCAAATGCAAAAGAATTTATAGCAAACGATTTCTTCTCAAAAATACATTTTCAATCGAAGACATTTGAATACAAGTTTTAAACGGGTATAATTGAACCGTCCCGCGAGAAAACCAAACATTGTGAACTCTGCGTAAAGTATCGACCCGGATCAGCCTAAGCATGCCGCGCATGTGAACCCGGACAGACACGTTTCGCCTCCTGTGGATTTTCTGTTACAGGAATCATTATTCTATACCTCTATCGTCCTGAGACGGAATGTGTCGGCCCGGATAAGCCTGTGCGGACTGCGTAGGCTTATCTGGATCGATACATTACGCAGTCCATAGTGTTGGTTTTCCCGTGGGACGGCTCATATGTTTCAACATAAGAACATTCTTCTTTTCTGTCAGAATATATCTTTTTTAAGATAATAATAATAATGATGGTTAAGGGAATAATAATATAATAATAATAATAATAATAATAATAATAATAATGATAATAATAATTTGATTAGGGACACATGTACTAAGTTTCAAGTCTCTATCACTTGTCGTTTTTGAGTTATACAAGTCCGAAAAATCGACCAATCAGAAACGAGTATTCGGTCATGCGCTAATACACATGCAAAAATAGTACTACTTGATAAGAAACACATGTACTAAGTTTCAAGTCTCTATCACTTGTCGTTTTTGAGTTATACAAGTCCGAAAAATCGACCAATCAGAAACTAGTATTCGGTCATGCGCTAATACACATGCAAAAGTAGAACTACTTGATAAGAAACACATGTACTAAGTTTCAAGTCTCTATCACTTGTCGTTTTTGAGTTATACAAGTCCGAAAAATCGACCAATCAGAAACGAGTATTCGGTCATGCGCTAATACACATGCAAAAGTAGAACTACTTGATAAGAAACACATGTACTAAGTTTCAAGTCTCTATCACTTGTCGTTTTTGAGTTATACAAGTCAGAAAAATCGACCAATCAGAAACGAGTATTCGGTCATGCGCTTGTATAACTCGAAAATGACTAGTGATAGAGACTTGAAACTTAGTACATGTGATTCTAATCAAGTAGTACTACTTTCTCAAGTGTACAAGTCCGAAAAATCGACCAATCAGAAACGAGTATTCGGTCAAGCTCAAATACACATGAGAAAGTAGGTCACTTGATTGGGAACATTTGTACTAAGTTTCAAGTCTCTATCTCTTTTCGTTATCGAGTTATACAAGTTCAAATCACCCAATTATTAAAAAAATGAAAAAGGGGAGATAACTTTGCAAAAAAGTTGCCCAGAGTTATAATTCTTGCATGTTGTACAACTGCACAGTGCCATCTATCTATGTTCCAAGTTTCAATAATATCTGACCATTCGTTCACAAGATATCGCTCTGACAAAAATTGATTAAAATATTGAAAAAGGGGAGATAACTTTGCAAAAAAATGGCTCAGAGTTATCATTCTTGAAAACTACACAAGTTCACATTGCCATCTATCTATGTTGCAAGTTTCGATCAATTCCATCAAGTAGTTTATGAGTATTGCTCTGGACAAAATTTTTGGATAGGAGAATAAAGAATAATAATAATAAAAAACAATAGAAAAACAATACGATTCCCAACTCTGTTGGGGAATCGTAATGATAAATATATAGATTATTATCTTCATAATAAACGTAATCAACATGAACAACTTACCCAATCTTGCTGCTCTCTGAGACCTTGGTAGGTAGGGTAAGTCTGTTATTATTCCAAGCTCGAGTAAGAAGTCATCTAAGGAATCGGATTCATCTCCAGCCATGTCGAAAAACAATACGATTCCCAACTCTGTTGGGGAATCGTAATGATAAATATATAGATTATTATCTTCATAATAAACGTAATCAACATGAACAACTTACCCAATCTTGCTGCTCTCTGAGACCTTGGTAGGTAGGGTAAGTCTGTTATTATTCCAAGCTCGAGTAAGAAGTCATCTAAGGAATCGGATTCATCTCCGGCCATGTCTCCTGAGATGTCTTTGCTGTTGACATGTTGGCTAGACACTACGCCTGGCAATTCGTAAATATCTTCCATTTTAGACTGGACTCTGCCTCTTGGTGCTTGTGGTCTCGTTCTGGTCTTCGGTCGTTCGATTGTCGAATCTCTAAACCTTTCTACCAATGCATCAGCTGGAAGGTCAATAAGGTTACACGAATCTTCAACTACTTTTCGTTTACCTTTAGCAGCACTCGGCCGCTTCTTTCGTTGGGGCGTACTTGGAACTTCCGAACTCTCATCGATGATAATGTAATGAGGAATATCAGTTGTATCTCTCTCACCTTTTGCTGCCATCGGTCGGTTCTTTCTCATCAATCTCTTGTTCGCGAATACAATGTCATCAATTTCGTCGTCTGAACTGAATTCACCAATATCTTGAATGACACCATCGCTTGATTCCTCACATTCAGATACATCTCCTACTGTTGTTTCAGATGCAGCCCACGAATCATCATCGTTTTCTGGTTCAGGTTCACCAGCATTTTCTGTAAGCTCGCATTTACCAGAAGAACTTGGTTTTATTTCAATAACTTCATCATTATTGTCAATCTCGATGGTAGTTGATTTTTGAGTGATAATTTCTAGTCTTCCTTCCGTATCTGTTTCGGTTAATTCTTTGTTTGCATTTAAAGCAGAGAGGATTTTCTGAATTTTCCCAAGTTGTTTTACAGGGGTCAACCTTAACTCCACAGGAACATCGTCAGGATTGACAACAATACTCCTGCCGTTAATGACAATTTTCGAGGCTTGTTTACGAATAGTGTACATCAGCTGGGTGATCTTTTTACTCAAATAATTCTTCATCCGAGAGAATTTTGACTTTTTCTCCGGGTTACTGTGAATTATAATATAATACCCGCTTAGTTTTGAATCCATTTTTGCTTAAAAATAATAAAGCGCTGTTGTTAGGTTAATTGTCTGTCGACTAATGACGTTATACCGTAGCAACAACGTTATTATGACGTCAGTAGCGCTTCGCTCGGTTCTAGCGGAAAGACGCGATGTAGACATTCCGTCTTTTTCCGTACAGTTCCGTCATCAGTCGTAATTTCTGGTGTAGAATAGATTTGCCGTAAGATTGTTCTTCATTCTGTAGGACAGTTCACGTCACGAAATAAGGAATCTTGACTACTATATCCGTTAATTTGTTATACCCTATAACGGTAGAGCTTAGAGTTATTATAAGCCCATTTTGATATTATTTTATTGTATTCGAATAGTTCACGTTACTTCCTTTTGGTATGTGTACCCTTATATTAGGATCAGTTCCAGTGCGAAGGCAACATTTTTCTGTCGAGTAGCACTTCCTGTTGATCACTGTGCGAGTGTTTTGTATAGTACCTCTCCCCCCTCCCATATTGTATGGTTAAATAGTAGATTTCAGTGCCGATATCTAAATGTACACTCTGCATAAATGGTTGGAGTTTCACCATTTTTGCAAGAATAATACTCAATACCAATACCTTTTTAATTGTCCTGCATGACGTCTCCAAAATGATACTGTAATTGGAGTTATTTTACCGCTAAAATGGGGTTCGTGCCTGGACGTAGTGAATGAAGATACATTTTTTTAAAAGATTTGAAGCCATTTTATAGTGCGATAGCCTGACAACGATGCACCAATACTATCCCAACAACCTTCGGTCGCATAGGGAAGGCAGTTATGTCATGTCAATGGTTTTCGTTACCAGATCAAGGATAGTCAAACACTCCCAACGCGACTATTGTACGACTACAGCTCTGATTAGGTGACTGATGCTCTCCATCTACGTTTTTACGAGAGGTGTTTGAGGTGTTTAACTTATATTTAAACAGTACTACACACATTCAATTTTACCGTGCATCGCTATTCAACCGTATGTGGAGATGTATTTTTTATAATAAATATTCACTTCGTATTGTTTATTCAATATTGTTCGATGTAAAATAAATGACGTTGCGGAAGGTAGCTCCTTTGTCTTTTGAAGTCTAAACTCGCCTATAATATCATCAATGATGTGGTGACGAAGCATAGATATACGATTTCTGTGGAGACTTTCATTTATATAGTTATATTTGTTAAACAAATGGTGCCATGCCTTCTGCAGCCGGTAACAGGGAAATCTATTCCAGATTTTAAAAACGCACAATATGGTCAATTTCGTCAGTGATTAAGCATATTGGTTCCTCAATGACTAGAACCAATCACCAACGGAACGTGAGACGACAACGAAGTTGGGTATGTCCATCGGAACTGTCAAAAGCTGTTCAAAAAGATTGCAAGAAAAAACCGTGCGGTGTTCATCAGCTAAAAACAAGCGGCAAATCATTTATCGCAGACAAAGGTATTGGAAGCTGTATATGCGACTGCGGAACGGTTATTCGAAATATTAATGTTACGTCTGATGAGGCAATGATTTACTTGGGAGGAAGTTGTGGTAGAAGATGTGTCTGCTTTTTAAGAAAGGACCACGATGATAGGCATCATTTGAATGTTTTTGAGCGCGATGCTTTCGTTGCCAGTTTCATAGCAAGGGCTGGTGTGTGCTACTGCGGCACAACTTAACTAAACATTATTGACAAAGGCTCTTACGTCAACTGAAAGTACAATGTAAACATTTCTGGTAAAAGATATGCCCCGCCCTTCCCTGGAGATAGTTCCTAGGACATGATATTTCTCCAAGATTCCGCGTCAGTCCACATAGCTGAAAATAGCATTCAGCGCATTAAGGCCAATATTGAGAAGTATATTTTACCCAGATATTGGATGCCGAAGACTGCCGATACAGCAACATTGGACTTTTGAATATGAGCGATATTGAAACGCAGTTTACAAAAGAAGAATGTCAACACCTTAACAGGTCTCAAACGCGCACTGAAAGATGAGTGGAGAAAACGTGAGCGAGAAGATACAAATAAGATATCAGTATCTTGGCCGAAACGTTGTGGAAGAAATACTATTGTTATGGAGCTCCAATAGAACAAAATGGCCTCTGCGTAATGTATCGATCCAGATCAGCCTGCGCAGTCAACAGGAGGCGAAAAGTGTCTATACTTGCGCGGCATGCTTAGGCTGATCCGGGTCGATACTTTACGCAGAGTCCACAATGTTGATTTCTCGGTGGACGGCTCATTTGTTGAAATAAAATGTAAATTTAATACACTTTGTGGTATTTTCAATTTGTTCAAACATAAGTTGAACAGTTTTCGTACCACCTTTTTTAAATCAAAATTAATCCACCAACAAAGATAATTGAAAAAGAAGTTGGAGAATAGGTTGTGATCTCAATAAGTTTAAGCCATTCCTATCGATACATTTCTCCTTTTGTCAAAATGTTTCCAATTCTATTCAATGATAGAACTATCATTTATAGAAATATTCCACATTCCTGCCTTACTGTGTTTAAAGTCATTGGTTACAGATTTTCCCTATGTGGAAAATGGTTAATATAGAGAACTTGTGAAAAACGCAATTTTAGTATCATAGTCCTGCAGTTTTTGTTCTTTGATACCTTTCTTGGTGTTGAGATAAGGGTAGTTTGGATGTTTGTTTTATTTCGCAGTCTAATAGAAACATATATCGGGTTATAAGAATACATATACTTTGGTCTGGAAAAAATACTTCAACATGTATGCACATTGGTTAAGGATAACCGAATAATAAGAAACAAATTCAATCTCATGTTCACTAAATTTATTCAAAGAATAACAAGTATGGGCATTAAACACATCAAAGAGAGATGCCCCATTCATACAATTTTTACTCAATACTATGCTGTATGTATACATTTCGCATTTGACATAATACTTTCGTCTAAATACCTTTAAGCTGTTTTTGACAATCGTGCTTGATGTTGAAATAGTGGTCATTTATTAACACCGCATCCTTTGATCAGCACATCAAAGGACATTTGAAAAGGTACAAGTTAGCATTTCTTAACAATGTAGATTCAGATCATCTCGTCCAAATGCTCAGTCTTGTATTTTTAAGATTTTTAAGAATATTTAAGTCTGGAACTTCAATACCAGTTCACCCTGCTTGTATTCATTATGTATATTTCAAGTCTGAAAATTATAGTTCATTCGGCGTGTCTCCATCAAGACTATTAAAGTCTGTATTTTTAAGATTTTTAAGAATATTTAAGTCTGGAACTTCAATACCAGTTCACCCTGCTTATATTCATTATGTATATGTCAAGTATGAACATTCTAGGTCATTCAACGTGTCTCCATCAAGACTATTACAGTCTGGATGTTTAAGAATATTTAAGTCTGTAACTTCAATACCAGTTCACCCTGCTTGTATTCATCATGTATATGTCAAGTATGAACATTCTAGGTCATTCAACGTGTCTCCATCAAGACTATTACAGTCTGGATGTTTAAGAATATTTAAGTCTGTAACTTCAATACCAGTTCACTCTGCTTGTATTCATCATGTATATACATTCAATTTGGAAAGTCAATTCCAGTTTATCCCTTTGTGGATCCTCTATATATATTAAAGTCTGGAAATTCAATTCCTGTTCATCCTTTTGTGGATCCTCTATGTATATTACAGTCTGAAAATTCAGTTCCTGTTCATCCCTTAATGGATCCTCCAAGTATTTTAAAGTCTGGAAATTTAATTCCTGTTTTTCTCTTTGTGGATCCTCTATGTATATTTAAGTCTGAAAATTCAGTTCCTGTTCATCCCTTAATGGATCCTCCAAGTATATTAAAGTCTGGAAATTCAATTCCAGTTTATCCCTTTGTGCATCCTCTATGTATATTAAGGTCTGAAAATTCAGTTTCTGTTCATCCCTTAATGGATCCTCCAAGTATATTAAAGTCTGGAAATTCAATTCCAGTTTATCCCTTTGTGGATCCTCTATATATATTAAAGTCTGAAAATTCAGTTCCTGTTCATCCCTTTGTGGATCCTCTATGTATATTAAAGTCTGAAAATTCAGTTCCTGTTCATCCCTTTGTGGATCCTCTATGTATATTAAAGTCTGAAAATTCAGTTCCTGTTCATCCCTTTGTGGATCCTCTATGTATATTAAAGTCTGGAAATTCAGTTCCTGTTCATCCCTTAATGGATCCTCTATGTATATTAAAGTCTGGAAATTCAATTTCAGTTCTCCCCTTTATGGATCCTCCAAGTATATTGATGTCTTAAAATTAAATTCCTGTTCATCCCTTTGTGGATTTTCCAAGTATATTTAAGTCTGAAAATTAAATTCCTGTTCATCCCTTAATATAAAAGTTAATTCAATTTCAATTCATCCCTTTGTGGATCCTCCAATATACAATATTAGTTTTCTTGCAGATCCTGGCTTGACACCAACTCGTGTTCTACTTCACAGTCTAGTTAGTCATTGGAATGCATTTATGAAAGCAAGTCCAATGGCATTCCTATATGTTCAAAAAGGCATCCATCCATTGGCGCTTAGAATATTAGGCACACCAACTTAACCCTTTCCCCACTTGTAGGCGCATTTTGACATCTCTATAGCATGACCTTTGAAAACATTGTGGTAAAACGAGAAGTTGCTCATCATGTTCAATTTCTCCTTTTGCCGCAATGTTTTCAACCTTATCCAATAATCAAAATAGTTTAAAGAGAATTCCATTGTTCTACCTATATGTTTTTTCAAAGCTGTCTGCTGCATATTTGTTGTATGTCGAAAATGGTTAAAAGAACACACACGGAGAAATGGTTGTTGGGAAAACCCGTGTGCCTAATTGGTTCTGTCCAGGCCCTTATCACAACTAGGGTATATCGTCACCTGAAAATAAAAATCGTGAACGATTTGTTTTATTGGGTTTTTCAACATTATTACATTTATATAACGGAGACAGTTCACTTATTCATGATCACTGGGTAAACAAACCAGTACTAGGCTAGGGAATGTGCTTTGCCAAAGGGTACTCCCCCATGACCGCCGCGACTTTAGATCGAACCCGGAACGAACGAATGAAAATAAATAACAAAATTACAAGTGTGTACAAAGAATACATTAATATGTTCTATTGTATGATACATTATTAAAAGTGCTTTGAACTCCCGACAAAAACCTCTGTAAAAAAGTTGACATATTAGGGGCGTTGAAAGTCATCTGTATGAAGGAATGGATTCATTTATTCTGAACGTCCGTACAGTCTGAGTCTGATCGGTGCCTTCACCGTGCACTAGAAGATATTTTCTAACCCTCGTTAGAAGTGAAGAAATTGAATGGATGTGTATATAGATCCGAGACATTGTAATCATGGACCACGCCATAGGAATCCCGATCCCCAGGACTTTGTGATAATCAATGGTCCAGATCCGCCTATGCCTCCGCTAAGTCTGATCAGGATCTTTTCTGTTTACAATATTGTCGTACAACAATCGCTGAAGACTCTGTCGAAAGGCTGTATAACTAAAAAACTGACTTAATGCAATATCCATTCATTTCCGAAACGCATGTCGTAGGCTTAGCGCGAAACGGTTGTAACTGCATATTACTTTAGACTCGTTACAACTGTTTTGACTAAATCAATATTTATATAACTAGTATTGGAGTTGAAATATAGACCTTTATACTAGTCTCTGCGATTTCCGTCAGAAGTCGTAAGCTATCGGTAATGTTCGTGTCGTTGTCGGACATTTTCACGGAAAATTACGAACAATAACGAAATCCTACGACCTCATACGACAATCACCGAGCCCAGTAGGGATGCTGTCAGCAGCTTCAAACAGTCTCATCGGTGATTTTAAGAGGTATCGATGCTGGTTCATAGAAAGCGAAACGTGAAGCCCCTTATGATACTGTTTATGCACAGGCTGATCAGGATGTACACTCGTCCCAAATGTCCGAATGTCTATTTACTTTCATCGAGGACCGCCTCGATGCTATGGCTGTCCTTCTTGGTGCTCAGGGTTGCGGAGTAAGCATTACGACTAGCTGGCTGGTGTCAGGATAAATGGACCAGTACTACTGGTAACTTACGCAGGAGACGCCGTAATATAAATGAAACGTTATTGAAAGCGAGGTAGAACACCAAACAAACAATCAAACTTTTTATCGAGGCTCATTTATAAGGACACACATTGGGATAAACGAACCTCTTTAACCAGTAAGGTCCTTTATCCATTTCCCGATTGACAAAACTGGAACGGTCCCAAATTTCGAGACTGTCGAAAACCGTTGTTCGAAAAAGAAAATACAAACTCTTTAATTAAATTCGACTATATGGTAGAAAGGTTTACAGGAATACAGGCGCACGTGCAGCATGTCGAACAATAGTAAATACTATATGGGAAAGGGAAGACTTGATAACATGAGCCTTTTTTTTTTTGCTTTTGTCACTTAGTATTCAACTCAGCATTCAAAAACAAATGAATATGGCTAATGCGTACATTTAAGTCCTATTTTTCATCTTTCCAAATGCAAAAGAATTTATAGCAAACGATTTCTTCTCAAAAATACATTTTCAATCGAAGACATTTGAATACAAGTTTTAAACGGGTATAATTGAACCGTCCCGCGAGAAAACCAAACATTGTGAACTCTGCGTAAAGTATCGACCCGGATCAGCCTAAGCATGCCGCGCATGTGAACCCGGACAGACACGTTTCGCCTCCTGTGGATTTTCTGTTACAGGAATCATTATTCTATACCTCTATCGTCCTGAGACGGAATGTGTCGGCCCGGATAAGCCTGTGCGGACTGCGTAGGCTTATCTGGATCGATACATTACGCAGTCCATAGTGTTGGTTTTCCCGTGGGACGGCTCATATGTTTCAACATAAGAACATTCTTCTTTTCTGTCAGAATATATCTTTTTTAAGATAATAATAATAATGATGGTTAAGGGAATAATAATATAATAATAATAATAATAATAATAATAATAATAATGATAATAATAATTTGATTAGGGACACATGTACTAAGTTTCAAGTCTCTATCACTTGTCGTTTTTGAGTTATACAAGTCCGAAAAATCGACCAATCAGAAACGAGTATTCGGTCATGCGCTAATACACATGCAAAAATAGTACTACTTGATAAGAAACACATGTACTAAGTTTCAAGTCTCTATCACTTGTCGTTTTTGAGTTATACAAGTCCGAAAAATCGACCAATCAGAAACTAGTATTCGGTCATGCGCTAATACACATGCAAAAGTAGAACTACTTGATAAGAAACACATGTACTAAGTTTCAAGTCTCTATCACTTGTCGTTTTTGAGTTATACAAGTCCGAAAAATCGACCAATCAGAAACGAGTATTCGGTCATGCGCTAATACACATGCAAAAGTAGAACTACTTGATAAGAAACACATGTACTAAGTTTCAAGTCTCTATCACTTGTCGTTTTTGAGTTATACAAGTCAGAAAAATCGACCAATCAGAAACGAGTATTCGGTCATGCGCTTGTATAACTCGAAAATGACTAGTGATAGAGACTTGAAACTTAGTACATGTGATTCTAATCAAGTAGTACTACTTTCTCAAGTGTACAAGTCCGAAAAATCGACCAATCAGAAACGAGTATTCGGTCAAGCTCAAATACACATGAGAAAGTAGGTCACTTGATTGGGAACATTTGTACTAAGTTTCAAGTCTCTATCTCTTTTCGTTATCGAGTTATACAAGTTCAAATCACCCAATTATTAAAAAAATGAAAAAGGGGAGATAACTTTGCAAAAAAGTTGCCCAGAGTTATAATTCTTGCATGTTGTACAACTGCACAGTGCCATCTATCTATGTTCCAAGTTTCAATAATATCTGACCATTCGTTCACAAGATATCGCTCTGACAAAAATTGATTAAAATATTGAAAAAGGGGAGATAACTTTGCAAAAAAATGGCTCAGAGTTATCATTCTTGAAAACTACACAAGTTCACATTGCCATCTATCTATGTTGCAAGTTTCGATGAATTCCATCAAGTAGTTTATGAGTATTGCTCTGGACAAAATTTTTGGATAGGAGAATAAAGAATAATAATAATAAAAAACAATAGAAAAACAATACGATTCCCAACTCTGTTGGGGAATCGTAATGATAAATATATAGATTATTATCTTCATAATAAACGTAATCAACATGAACAACTTACCCAATCTTGCTGCTCTCTGAGACCTTGGTAGGTAGGGTAAGTCTGTTATTATTCCAAGCTCGAGTAAGAAGTCATCTAAGGAATCGGATTCATCTCCAGCCATGTCGAAAAACAATACGATTCCCAACTCTGTTGGGGAATCGTAATGATAAATATATAGATTATTATCTTCATAATAAACGTAATCAACATGAACAACTTACCCAATCTTGCTGCTCTCTGAGACCTTGGTAGGTAGGGTAAATCTGTTATTATTCCAAGCTCGAGTAAGAAGTCATCTAAGGAATCGGATTCATCTCCAGCCATGTCTCCTGAGATGTCTTTGCTGTTGACATGTTGGCTAGACACTACGCCTGGCAATTCGTAAATATCTTCCATTTTAGACTGGACTCTGCCTCTTGGTGCTTGTGGTCTCGTTCTGGTCTTCGGTCGTTCGATTGTCGAATCTCTAAACCTTTCTACCAATGCATCAGCTGGAAGGTCAACAAGGTTACACGAATCTGCAACTACTTTTCGTTTACCTTTAGCAGCACTTGGCCGCTTCTTTCGTTGGGGCGTACTTGGAACTTCCGAACTCTCATCGATGATAATGTAATGAGGAATATCAGTTGTATCTCTCTCACCTTTTGCTGCCATCGGTCGGTTCTTTCTCATCAATCTCTTGTTCGCGAATACAATGTCATCAATTTCGTCGTCTGAACTGAATTCACCAATATCTTGAATGACACCATCGCTTGATTCCTCACATTCAGCTGCATCTCCTACTGTTGTTTCAGATGCAGCCCATGAATCATCATCGTTTTCTGGTTCAGGTTCACCAGCATTTTCTGTAAGCTCGCATTTACCAGAAGAACTTGGTCTTATTTCAATAACTTCATCATTATTGTCAATCTCGATGGTAGTTGATTTTTGAGTGATAATTTCTAGTCTTCCTTCTGTATCTGTTTCGGTTAATTCTTCGTTTGCATTTAAAGCAGAGAGGATTTTCTGAATTTTCCCAAGTTGTTTTACAGGGGTCAACCTTAACTCCACAGGAACATCGTCAGGATTGACAACAATACTCCTGCCGTTAATGACAATTTTCGAGGCTTGTTTACGAATATTGTACATCAGCTGGGTGATCTTTTTACTCAAATAATTCTTCATCCGAGAGAATTTTGACTTTTTCTCCGGGTTACTGTGAATTATAATATAATACCCGCTTAGTTTTGAATCCATTTTTGCTTAAAAATAATAAAGCGCTGTTGTTAGGTTAATTGTCTGTCGACTAATGACGTTATACCGTAGCAACAACGTTATTATGACGTCAGTAGCGCTTCGCTCGGTTCTAGCGGAAAGACGCGATGTAGACATTCCGTCTTTTTCCGTACAGTTCCGTCATCAGTCGTAATTTCTGGTGTAGAATAGGTTTGCCGTAAGATTGTTCTTCATTCTGTAGGACAGTTCACGTCACGAAATAAGGAATCTTGACTACTATATCCGTTAATTTGTTATACCCTATAACGGTAGAGCTTAGAGTTATTATAAGCCCATTTTGATATTATTTTATTGTATTCGAATAGTTCACGTTACTTCCTTTTGGTATGTGTACCCTTATATTAGGATCAGTTCCAGTGCGAAGGCAACATTTTTCTGTCGAGTAGCACTTCCTGTTGATCACTGTGCGAGTGTTTTGTATAGTACCTCTCCCCCCTCCCATATTGTATGGTTAAATAGTAGATTTCAGTGCCGATATCTAAATGTACACTCTGCATAAATGGTTGGAGTTTCACCATTTTTGCAAGAATAATACTCAATACCAATACCTTTTTAATTGTCCTGCATGACGTCTCCAAAATGATACTGTAATTGGAGTTATTTTACCGCTAAAATGGGGTTCGTGCCTGGACGTAGTGAATGAAGATACATTTTTTTAAAAGATTTGAAGCCATTTTATAGTGCGATAGCCTGACAACGATGCACCAATACTATCCCAACAACCTTCGGTCGCATAGGGAAGGCAGTTATGTCATGGCAATGGTTTTCGTTACCAGATCAAGGATAGTCAAACACTCCCAACGCGACTGTCGTACGACTACAGCTCTGATTAGGTGACTGATGCTCTCCATCTACGTTTTTACGAGAGGTGTTTGAGGTGTTTAACTTATATTTAAACAGTACTACACACATTCAATTTTACCGTGCATCGCTATTCAACCGTATGTGGAGATGTATTTTTTATAATAAATATTCACTTCGTATTGTTTATTCAATATTGTTCGATGTAAAATAAATGACGTTGCGGAAGGTAGCTCCTTTGTCTTTTGAAGTCTAAACTCGCCTATAATATCATCAATGATGTGGTGACGGAGCATAGATATACGATTTCTGTGGAGACTTTCATTTATATAGTTATATTTGTTAAACAAATGGTGCCATGCCTTCTGCAGCCGGTAACAGGGAAATCTATTCCAGATTTTAAAAACGCACAATATGGTCAATTTCGTCAGTGATTACGCATATTGGTTCCTCAATGACTATAACCAATCACCAACGGAACGTGAGACGACAACGAAGTTGGGTATGTCCATCGGAACTGTCAAAAGCTGTTCAAAAAGATTGCAAGAAAAAACCGTGCGGTGTTTATCAGCTAAAAACAAGCGGCAAATCATTTATAGCAGACAAAGGTATTGGAAGCTGTATATGCGACTGCGGAACGGTTATTCGAAATATTAATGTTACGTCTGATGAGGCAATGATTTACTTGGGAGGAAGTTGTGGTAGAAGATGTGTCTGCTTTTTAAGAAAGGACCACGATGATAGGCATCATTTGAATGTTTTTGAGCGCGATGCTTTCGTTGCCAGTTTCATAGCAAGGGCTGGTGTGTGCTACTGCGGCACAACTTAACTAAACATTATTGACAAAGGCTCTTACGTCAACTGAAAGTACAATGTAAACATTTCTTGTAAAAGATATGCCCCGCCCTTCCCTGGAGATAGTTCCTAGGATATGATATTTCTCCAAGATTCCGCGTCAGCCCACATAGCTGAAAATAGCATTCAGCGCATTAAGGCCAATATTGAGAAGTATATTTTACCCAGATATTGGATGCCGAAGACTGCCGATACAGCAACATTGGACTTTTGAATATGAGCGATATTGAAACGCAGTTTACAAAAGAAGAATGTCAACACATTAACAGGTCTCAAACGCGCACTGAAAGATGAGTGGAGAAAACGTGAGCGAGAAGATACAAATAAGATATCAGCATCTTGGCCGAAACGTTGTGGAAGAAATACTATTGTTATGGAGCTCCAATAGAACAAAATGGCCTCTGCGTAATGTATCGATCCAGATCAGCATGCGCAGTCAACAGGAGGCGAAAAGTGTCTATACTTGCGCGGCATGCTTAGGCTGATCCGGGTCGATACTTTACGCAGAGTCCACAATGTTGATTTCTCGGTGGACGGCTCATTTGTTGAAATAAAATGTAAATTTAATACACTTTGTGGTATTTTCAATTTGTTCAAACATAAGTTGAACAGTTTTCGTACCACCTTTTTTAAATCAAAATTAATCCACCAACAAAGATAATTGAAAAAGAAGTTGGAGAATAGGATGTGATCTCAATAAGTTTAAGCCATTCCTATCGATACATTTCTCCTTTTGCCAAAATGTTTCCAATTCTATTCAATGATAGAACTATCATTTATAGAAATATTCCACATTCCTGCCTTACTGTGTTTAAAGTCATTGGTTACAGATTTGCCCTATGTGGAAAATGGTTAATATAGAGAACTTGTGAAAAACGCAATTTTAGTATCATAGTCCTGCAGTTTTTGTTCTTTGATACCTTTCTTGGTGTTGAGATAAGGGTAGTTTGGATGTTTGTTTTATTTCGCAGTCTAATAGAAACATATATCGGTTTATAAGAATACATATACTTTGGTCTGGAAAAAATACTTCAACATGTATGCACATTGGTTAAGGATAACCGAATAATAAGAAACAAATTCAATCTCATGTTCACTAAATTTATTCAAAGAATAACAAGTATGGGCATTAAACACATCAAAGAGAGATGCCCCATTCATACAATTTTTACTCAATACTATGCTGTATGTATACATTTCGCATTTGACATAATACTTTCGTCTAAATACCTTTAAGCTGTTTTTGACAATCGTGCTTGATGTTGAAATAGTGGTCATTTATTAACACCGCATCCTTTGATCAGCACATCAAAGGACATTTGAAGAGGTACAAGTTAGCATTTCTTAACAATGTAGATTCAGATCATCTCGTCCAAATGATCAGTCTTATCAGAATTTACACTTGTTGACATAATCTTCAAACAAGCTTTTGTAAGTAATTTGTGAACAGTGTAGATCTTGGTCAGACTGTGCATATGTATAGACTGATCTGGACATGTATTTTTTTACAAAAGCCAACTTGTACGTTTACTCCATACACAGGCTCATATCATTTTAAATGTTACGACTGTGCTGTTGAAAACTTGTATATTTGACATAAAAATATCTCTGAAAAAAGGAAGAATCAGGCAGTGTTGATGCACGAACACAAGCTATCAACGGCTGCTCTGATCTCTGAAAAAAGGAAGAATCAGGCAGTGTTGATGCACGCACACAAGCTATCAATGGCTGCTCTGTTTCATCTAGTTATCTACTTTAAACTGTCAAACAATGATGAATGTAAAGTGAATTCTGCATTGAAATTAACGACAGTATGGATCAACATTGTACTGAAAGACCCCTTTTTTAAGATTACATATTACTGGATGGTTTGGCCAAAAGATTAATACACAACTAACCGTGAGGTTCCTATATATTACGTATTTCATGTTAAGCAAACATCATTCAGTTTCTTTTTTCCTTACAGAGCAGTTTGACAACTTTAGCTGGCTTTAAGCAAAGCACAACATACATATGCACTTGTAACTACAATTTGTAACAGCATTTGTTGCAATGAACAAATGGTAGTGCACTTAACACTGATTTGAATGAAAGTATGATTCAAATACTTGTCTAATGTTGATAACAGTATGATAAAAATTGAATCAATATTTTTTCGAATTTCAGTCAATTTGCAACATTTTTATGTTTGGAATTATTGTTCAACAGTTACACATCCACAAACATAAATATAAAATGTACATGATTTTTAGATAATATTTACATTATTCATATATAATAAGTATACAAAAGAGAAACAATAATAAACATTATCACAGATTCACATATTTTTTAAAAATTACTCTTTTGTAATATTGAAAATACTGACTTCACAAAAATGGACTTATGTAGACGATATTATAATAAACACTTCCAAAGTAATCAAGCAATACCGATAATTGGAATACTTACATAAGCTTTATTGCTTGAAATAAAATTCATAAATGTAATACTAACATTTTTCATTATATAAGTGAAATTTGAATTATTTTGGCTGACCTGTAAACCCTATCCCTGATACAGACTAATTTTGATGACTGTAGTTTTCTTTTTTCTTTTTTCCACAGATATATACATTTTTGCCTTAGATATTTTAATTGAAAGCACCTCCATATCTACTATATCAGGTAAATGGTTAATAAATTGTTTACATGTATTTCTTTTCCATGCTATTAATAATTATTTGACATCAATCTCTGACAAAGTGGAGAAAAAGCCACACATAATGGAAAATGGTTTCTGTTTTCAAAATGTTTTTGTAGGTACAGAGGTAGTTCATGATGGATATAAATATGTAGGAATCATATCAGAAAACTACAGAAAGAAGTATTTACCAAAACTCTAACAAATACATTTTGTATTAATTATTGACAAATTGTGTTAAGAGACTTATCTTGCCTGTTGTATACGGGTAACACTTGCAATAGGAAATCATATTGACTGTTAATTTGTTGTTAAGTGATAGTAACTGTCCATTATAATGTGCTTAATAACAGTGTAGAAAGTCCAATGAAAATATCAATGCTCTATCCTAATTTTTCAGGTTTTATTTTTTCCATTTTTAACACCAACAAAGCTGTGCACAATTAACAGATGAAGAGGAAGCCTCATACAGTTGTAGATAGAAATAGATTATTGAGTGAGTTGTTGTGGTGTTGGAGATGCTGGCGGAGGAACAGTTGATTTACGTGGATGCATGCCGATCACATCCTCCGCGTCTTTATGGATTTCTTTGTGAGCCGCCTGTAGGTACTTCCTCTGTCCTCGTTTCACTGAAAGAGGAAATACTTTTTTCATAAGGGTTTAAACAGTATTTCTACACATGTTACCTGATATTGCAGACTTAAACCTTTCCTACATAAAGACGCTTTCTGGCGCCTCTGCAGCAGAAGTCTCTTGAAATCATTGTGGCAAAAAGAGAAATTGCTCATGATGAGCAATTTCTCCATTTTCCACAATGATTTCAACTCTATTCAACAATCATACTATCATTTATATAGTTTTTCTTTATTTAGAACTTGATAATTTCAAAGTCGTCTGCTGCAGATTTATTGTATGTGGTAAAGGGGATTAAAAAGTTCAAATTTGAAAACTGTTAGCCATCTGGAGAAAAGAATAAAATTTAAGGACAATGAAATTGTAATTATGACCATATATGTAATCATGTATATAATACCCACTGCTCCGTAACCCTTTTAGTTGAGATGTTTCAAAGTCAACTGAGATGTTTTTTAATGTCAACTACGGTAAACTTGTTGTATGTGGGAAAGGGTTAAGAAAGCTTAAACACAAGTAGGCTCTGGCATAAATAACCTTTTATCAATATCTATGAAAGCAAGAACTATCACTGAAGAAGTAAAAGGGCCATAACTCTGTAAAATAACATGCAATTGTAACCCCTTTAGGATATGCACATCTCCTCTTGGTATAGAAGCTTCATGTAAAATTTTATTGAATTCCAGTTTGTAAGAAATAGGCCGGACAAAATATGGCTTCCGACCGACAGACAGACAGACCGACACAGTGACTCCTATATACCCCCTCTTCTTCGAAGGGGATATAATGACAGGGGTAAAAATTGTTTACTTACATAATATAAACAAATAACAATATAATCATTCACATAAAATAAGTCAAACTCAAGGAAAACAGAGAACAGATCCAGACCAGACTGTACTGATCGGTCTTAGATCTATCTGGATCTACTCTTGTCACAAATGCCTTAAGGTTGTTTTTTACAGAGTGCGACTCAAATAATGGTTAACCCTTTTCCACTTGCAGATGCATTTTGATTCATTTGCACCAGACAACATTCGAAAACATTGAAACAAAAGTAGAAATTGCTCATAATGAGCAATATCTGGTTCTGCCACAAAATGCCACTTTCATTTATGGTGATTTTCCATATATATTTTTTTAGCAGATGTTTCCAAAGTCGTCCTCTGCAGTTGTATTGTGTCTGAAAAGGGGTTAATGGTAATATTGAACTTTGACATTTTAGACAACTCACCTTTTTCTCTAACTGTCTTCTTTTGAACCTCTGGCAGTAAGAAACAATGAACTAAGTCGGCAACAATTTCTTCAGACTCAAGTTGTGTACGTCTGTAAAAAGAAATATTCAATTAACATTTCCAGTAAAGAAAGACTGATGCACAATTAACTATTAAACATGTTTGAAAAAAGAAAAAAGCTAAGAGATACTTCAAAATACATTCTCGACTAAAGTCAAGAGTTGAATACATTATTAGAAAAGACCAAATTGCTTGTTTTAAACAATTCTTGTATTTATGCATCATTTTCTAAAGTCAGGGGCTGCATAAGTCAATAGAAGTGGTCTACATCAAGGAAGGATTAAGAAAATTTAACCTTTTCCCACAAACAGATGCTTTCTGATGAGTTTTAAAAACGTTGTTCTTTCATTTAAAGACTTTCCAAAGTTTTGGCTAGATGTTTTCAAAGTCGTCTGCTGCAGATTTGTTGTACCGGTTATGTGAAAAAGGGTTAAGTAAAATTATCTATCAACTCACTTGTCTTCCATTTCATAAGCAACATCATTAATTTTGGTAGCAAGTTCTGTGACCTCTAGTCTGGCCTGAGCATCGGCTGTTGTGTCGAGGGAGTTAATGATCACTGACTCTAAATAACTGTCAACACTTTTCTGGTGAATCCTGACCACCTGGATCATGGAGAGACATAAACATTATATCTATTACTGTATATGAGCATTGCTCAAGGACAACTTGCCTGAGCATAAATATTACATGTGTAGATAAACATCTTCTTGTGCATCAAAGCTATCAAATCTAAAGAGACATTGTTTTCTCAGTAGTCTTGAAACCTTTTATGACATATTGGCAAACAGTGCATTTTCAAATCAGACTGTATGGATGCCCAGGATTATCTGAATCTACACTGGTCAAAAAAGGTTAGGTTTGGTGCACTTAAAAATATGCGATTTGTTGAATATAGTGGTGCAGTGTTAGAGCATCAGCCTCTCACACCAAATGTCTCTGGTTCAATTCCCAAAATGAGTATGTTCTGCATTTGAGATTTGTCACCACAAACAGCATAAGAGAACTTGGGAAGTCTCAAGAAATCAGACATCAAGCATGATTGATATAAGCTGAAAGCCTATTTCCCATTTGATGCAAAATAAATGAGTTAAAACTAAATTAGTGATTTTAGAAACCCAGGCATTACATCTACAGCAAATATAAGGGAATTACTAGTTGACATGTTGTTCAAGTCCTATACTGGTGTTATGGTGCTTTTTCATGCTGACTTGGTTGATATTTATATTATTCGAAACAAAATGATGAGCAAATTCTTTCAATACTCAATCATATTTCCAAGTTAATACTTTTAACACTCAGTAAAAATCAATAATTTTAATGACAAACATCACATTTAGTTCACATTCAATGTTACAAAATATACCCAGAGTAGTAACTTTGTGTACTAAGTATTTAGGAAAAGATTTTTAACAAAATTTGTTATTGCCATCTTGCTTATCTACTTATAAACCAAAGCTACAATGTAAAGATTAAATATTTCATTAAAACATTTACACTTGTCTCTGAAAACAAGGTGGGAAACGCTAACACTGTTCAGATGAGAAAGTTTTACTTTCCAACCAAGTTTATTGTAATAAGTAAAGTTTTCAACAATTACCTGTTTAAATATTTCATCCTCCTCACGACGACGTCTTTCCTCAACCTGTCTCTTACCACTCTCCTCTGCCTCTCTTATCCTTCTCTGTCTCTCTGCCAACATAGAGAAGGCATGGATGCGTCTCTCCTCTTGAAGACGAATCAGTTCTTTGCTCAAAAAGTCAAACATATCTCCAAGGCTCTCTCCTTCCACCTTAGACAAGGCTTCATCCACTTGTGACTCCTATTGAAAGTGAAAACAATAGTGTGTAATTGATATTGTACCTGACACAGATACAGTGATAACAATAGTGTGTAATTGATATTGTACCTGACACAGATACAGTGATAACAATAGTGTGTAATTGATATTGTACCTGACACAGATACAGTGATAACAATAGTGTGTAATTGATATTGTACCTGACACAGATACAGTGATAACAATAGTGTGTTATTGATATTGTACCTGACACAGATACAGTGATAACCATAGTGTGTTATTGATATTGTATCTGACACAGATACAGTGATAACAATAGTGTGTTATTGATATTGTACCTGACACAGATACAGTGATAACAATAGTGTGTTATTGATATTGTACCTGACACAGATACAGTGATAACAATAGTGTGTAATTGATATTGTACCTGACACAGATACAGTGATAACAATAGTGTGTAATTGATATTGTACCTGACACAGATACAGTGATAACAATAGTGTGTAATTGATATTGTACCTGACACAGATACAGTGATAACAATAATGTGTAATTGATATTGTACCTGACACAGATACAGTGATAACAATAGTGTGTAATTGATATTGTACCTGACACAGATACAGTGATAACAATAGTATGTAATTGATATTGTACCTGACACAGATACAGTGATAACAATAGTGTGTAATTGATATTGTACCTGACACAGATACAGTGATAACAATAGTGTGTAATTGATATTGTACCTGACACAGATACAGTGATAACAATAGTGTGTAATTGATATTGTACCTGACACAGATACAGTGATAACAATAGTGTGTAATTGATATTGTACCTGACACAGTGGAAAACATTGTGGCAAAAGGAGAAATTGCTTATTTTGAGCGATTTCTTCTTTTGTTACCATGTTTTCAAAAAGTCTTATTATAATCTACACAAGATGACAAACACCTTTAACAAACTGATGGAAGTAATATCTAACAGTGTAGATTTTGATCAAACTGAGCTGATACCCAGGCTGATCTGGAGCTGCACTGTAAACAAAAAGCCAACTTGCATGGACCAGCTTATAAAATCATATCAAGATTTTATATTCAATAAGGGGCCTTTATTTGAAAAAAAATATTGAAGCAGTGCTTTGGGAAAATAAACGGTAACCTTCGTGCATTTACCACCAATGTAGATTCAGATCAGCTTGTGCATCCATGCTGTCTGATCTGAGTCTGATGTGACAAAGGGTGAATTGTTTGTTTTCTACGCTTGTCAAAAAAACTCTTTATGTTACTATTCCTTGAATATGTATGATCATACCTGGTGTTCATGAAGGCGTCTCTGTCTTTGTAGAGCCAATGTGGCTTGTTTTTCATGTTTCTTGGTACTTTGTTCAGCGTCTTGGAGGGCATGAGTGCTGCGCAACTCCTTGATCAATTCCATACGCTTCTCTTTACCCTCATACATCTACAATGAAACATAGATAGAATGATAGGAGTTCAGCACCGTCTTCAAAAGTATTTCAGTTACCGTTATCCCTTTCCCACATACAGACGCTTTCTGTCGCCTCTGCTCCAGTCGACTTTTGGAAACACTGTGATAAAGGAGAAATTGCTCAAAACAAGCAATTTCTCCTTTTGACACAATGTTTTCAAATCTATTTAATAGTTGACCTCTCATTTATTGAGATCTTTTATATTTTTGTCAATATGTTTTCAAAGTTGTCTGCTGCAGAATTGTTGTATGTGGGAAAGGGTTATATCAGAGATATCCATATGTGTCCTGGATTTGTTGCACCTGTTACCAACATAAGAGGCTACCCTACCACACAGAGTAATAAGTCCATTGGTATAAAAATCAAAATACATTAGTCAAATTGAATTTTTTCAATTAGCAAAATGATTGAATGGCCCAGTCAAGGTTCAAACTTAAGACCCCTGGTTTGATATTCCTCATTGTTACTGAGTGAGCTATCATCTCTCGACAATAAAAGTACAACATTCTTTGTACAGACATATAGAGGACAGTTTGTTTGCCTTATGTGAGGTATTAGATGTTTGGTGTAAGGTTTAAGATAGTATAACCGAGTGAGTATCAAAAGTGATATTTTAACTGGAGGCTAATTTCTCCTCTCTCTACAATTATTTTACACTCATTATCAATATGCTTCCAATTGACCATTTTTTTTAAAGAAAACTTTCATAATAGACGATTCTTAAAATAGCCTATCAGGAAAACAATTAAAGTTGCTTACCATATTTTGTATTGCTCTACCACGAATAACTTGTTGCATAAATATAACAGCCAGCTCTCTCTCCTCCTCTTCCTCTGATGGGACTTCGACTGCGGGTGTTGGTGGGCGAGGTATGGGCTTCTCAATCTTCTGTAAGAACCGTAAAGGCTTTGGTTCTTCTTCGCCCTTCAGTCTCGTTTCTTTGATACTCTGTACAAATAAAGTGAGAGACTTAGTTGATACTGAAGACCACTGTCACTATTAAATGTTTGCTATGTATGACCATTTCCCACATACAACAATTATGCAACAGAAGCCATTGAAAACATAGAGGAAATATGAAAATCTCTAAAAAATTGAAAACCTTGAGGCAAAAGGAGAATTTGCTCAGAATGAAAAGAAATCAAAACAATATTTAACCCTTTCCCAAATACAACAAATTTGCAGCAAACAACTTTGACAACATCTTGGCAAAAAAATAGTAAATCTCCATAAAGGAAAGAATTATTAAATAAATATAAAACATTAAGGCAAAATGTGGGTGCTGCAGATGTGGCAAAATGTTGGAAAGGGTTAAAATTTATGAAAACAAATTATAAGACACTCAAAATCTAAAAAGTGCAATGAAGGCAAATTATTACAAGAACAAAGTTAAAAATATTTATCTACAGAAAAAAAACGTTACCACCACAATAAATGATATTGAAACCTTTCTCAAACCATAAAACTAATTTAAACATGACAAACAATTGATATACAAAACCACCATAATTTCTTTTAAGAAATGCCAATTCTTTTTTGCACTCTTCTCAGACATAGAATTTCTAATCCAGACTTTTTTTTACAGATCCTTTCTTTTTAACACTGTACCTCTATCATTTCCAATGTTGACATGGACAAACCCCCACTTAACCCTTTCCCTCATACGACAATTCTGCAGCAGACGACTTTGAACATATTTTGTCAAAACATAGAAAATCTCTATAATTGAATGGATAACCTATGACAAAAAGTGCAAAACATTGTGGCAAAAGGAGAAATTGCATGTTTGCTGCAGAGGCGTCAGAAAGCGTCTATATGAGGGAAAGGGTTAACACATTCCAGATACGAAACCTATTTCAGACAAACTTTTATACATCTATATATCAACATGTTTAAGTCCACAATAAGATTCAAAAGATGTGAACTAATTTGTCATACACAAGAAAAACTGCAGTGCTGACTGAAAGTAACATAATCCACCACAACAAGACCTTTGCGATTGCTTACCATCAAAATAGAAAAGAACAAAAAGAAAATTGTTTAAGATATAAATTAACATACATGACATTAATGATTTTATAACATTTTATGAACTTTTATATACAACAGCTGTTAATACTTTTATAAAGTTTGATTTTCTTTTGTAGAATGTAGATATTTCTAAATACTTTTAGGAAGTCACTACATATAGTACATTGTATGCCTCATCTATTCTTTCATAGGTTTTGTTTTGTGCAACTTTAAATAGTATTTCAGTTATATCACAGCACTTTCTAAGTAAATTACCAGTACTTTTTTTCAGTGTATCATCAATTGTAACTATATCAAAGCAAACTTAGGAGCCAATGAGGGAAGTTACTAATACCATTTTTAACCCTTTCCCATATGTATACATATTTTCAAGCATCGTCAGCAGATGACTTTTACAAACATTGTGGCAAAAGGAGAAATTGCTCATTATGATTTTATCTCTATTTAATAATGAAACTCTCATTTATGGAGATCTTTCAAATTATTGCTTGGTTGTTTTCAAAGTCGTCTGCTGCAGATTTTTTGTATGTTTGAAAGGGTTGAAGTAATTGGTTTGACCCTAACTGGGGATTCAAACACTGGTTTCCTCTTCTCTACGTGGATGCTCTAACCGAAACACACACATTAATAGACGACTCCTTTAAAACCAAATTCGGTTTGTTTTAGATATTTATCATGATATACAGTTTTGAAAAACCAGGCTTTGAATTGAGTTGTCTCTTTTTAGGTGCACAGTTGATGTTGCAATGAACAAGCTTATCCTGAATTATGGTAGCTAAGTAAAATATTGAATTTTAAAGATTAAAAATGATATGTATTTCCTTCTACAGTTGGCAAACAATGAAATATAAAAAACCCAAAAAACAGATCTAATCATTACATGATGTAACTTTTTCTCCATTGATATACACAGGGTTAACCCTTTCCCACTTGCAGACTTATTTTTACACATCTTTAGCACAGCAACTTTTGAAAACATTGTGACAAAAGGAGAAATTGCTAATGATTAAATTTTGATACTGATTTGAAAAGATTTTTGGAAAAGGAGAGTATAGCTTGGTTTCAGCAACTGGTTATTTACATAAAATGTTAGTATGACTGATTATAGTTGTCTATTTTTATGTATATAAGTTGTTTGATTGACACATATTAATGATATTGTAGGAATTACTTGACAGTTAAACCTTTTCCCACCTGCAGATGTATTTTGACGCAATAGTAGCAGACGACTTTTGAAAACATTGTGGCCAAAGATGAAATTGCTCATAATGAGCAATTCCTCCTTTGGCCACAATATTTTCAACTTTATTTAACAATAAAGCCATCTTTTATGGATATTTTTCAGGTTTAAGTCACTATGTTTTCAAAGTCGTTTGCTGCAGATTTGTTGTATGTGGGATAGGGTTAACCCTTTCCTACATACAACACATCTGCAGCAGAGAACTTTGAAAGCATATAGGCAAACATGTAGCTATTCTCTATAAATGACTGTATGAATATTGAATAGATTTGAAGACATTGTGGCAAAAGGAGAACTCATGATGAACTGGTTTATAAAACGGCATATGAGGTGAACCATTATCACACTTAGCCCTTTACCTAATACACACAACTTTAGAAGCCTCTGGAAAAAACCAGTTTGGAAAACAATGTGCGAAAAGGAGAAAATGCTCCTTTTACCACATGTTTTCAATTCTGCATCATCTTGTACTAGATGTTTCCATTTTTCCTCGAGATATTTTCAAAGCAGATGTCTTGTGAGTCATATCACAGATCATATCAAGTAATTGCTTAACCAGAATATTTATTCAAACAACAAAGGGCCATTTTTTGCAATATGTGCAAGATAGGGTTATCTTACTTGATTATTTATATAGGTGTGATAGTTGGGAAGTGTTGTATAACGTTGCAATGCAATGCATCACTTAGTTTTTTGAGATATGTTCTCTTATGGAATTCTTATTATGAGCATTTTCTCCTTTTGCAAAAAAATTCTGCTGCAGTTGTGTCAAAATGAGTCTTTATGATAGGAAAAGTTGATTAATACTGGTATCACTTTTACCAATCATTCTAAACATGGAAACCAACCAATTAAACAAACCTCATGCATATCCATCAGCTCTATCTCCTGTCTGTATTTTCGTTTCACAAAGCCAGACTTAGTAACTGTCTTTGGCTTAGGAGCCTTGATGCGGGGCTGTAAAACAAAGTCTGGGAGCGATGCCTCGAGTTCAAGAAGACCCTGGTAGGTTGTCAAATGTCTGCTTTTGACCACAAACTGTTCTGACCCTCGGTCAAGGAAGATGCCAACACGTGTGAGAGGGGCATAAGCCTGGGAGCCGAAATTAGAATACTGATTGATGATTTCCTTGCGTTCAAGTTTACCCTCAACCTTTCTTCTCTTTTCTGTTAGCTTCCTTATTGCTGAAATGAATTATATATCTTATGTCAAGCGCTTTAACTAAATGGTTGAATATACAAGTCATAAAAAGACAAATATATCTATAGGAAATGTACGAAATAAGATAAGTCTCAAGATAGTACCATCAAAGACTATGATCCATTTTTATAATAATAAACAATTGTGCATTTTGAAAAACATAGAAATTGCAAGTACTATGTTTATCTGCAAAAGATGACTTCGAAAACATTTTTAAAAAATAGTTGAAAACTTTTATAAATGAAAAAAGTATTATTGATAAGAGTTGAAGACATTGTGGTAATGAACAATTACTCCTTTGACCACACTTTTGTCAAAAGTGTCTACTGCATATGAATCAAAATGCAATGCATGTGGGATAGGTAAAATGATTTACAATTCAAACTACACATCATACTATGCACAGTTATTTTGGGTATATAGTAATTCTTCAGAAACTTCTATACTCCTTGAATGATTAAATTGTGAACAGGGATATCTTAGATATCTAAGATACAGACTTATGTTGTTTATTTAGATAAAAAAACGCATCCCAATTCCCAGAGATTGGTTTACCAGTGGCATATCTCAGTCTACTGGGGAAACATTGTACCATTTGCAAAATTGAAAGTTGTGTTTTGATACACAGTTAAAATTATTGTGGGAAAAGGAGAATTTACTTGTTTCAAGCAATTTTCTTATATTCGCCCAAGTGTTTTCAAAAGTTGGTCTGCTGCCGAGTCATCAAAAGTTGCCTGTATTAACGAAAGGGTTGATAAAGAAGATTGAAAACAATTAAATATCATCCCTACTCTTAATATGTTCATTTCTGATATTCTTGATCTTTGACTCCTTTTCTTTTTGTTTCTTTGACCTGCAAGGAAAAATAAGTAAAATAAAAAAAATATTATAAATTTACATGTCTTATAATTATCAATCCTTGAAATTGTTATATATTGTCAATTTCTGTAACATATCATCAGATCTATTATTTATTAATTATTAATTTATTATTCAATTTATGCAAAAGTCTACATCTTTTGGCTAAAATTCCCAACTTTTTATTAACATACAAACAAAAATGTCCACTTATTATATTCCAGACACATAACTTTTTTGTAGCAAAACATATTCAAGAACTCATTCATTTGGATATTTCTTCATTTCCCAGGACGTTTTCAACTTGACTTCAAAATTATTAATTACAATTGATTATTTTTGTTCATTTTTATATTTCTTTGTTAAATTGGAATATTCTTAACAAAGTATGACTCAAGTAATGGGATGGTTTATCTCTTCGCCCATTTTGGAAACATAACACATATGATCACATTTCTTGTATATTTGTTTGTTTACATAATAGATAAACAGTTGATTGATTGATTGGGGTTTAACACCGTTTTTAACAATTTCTCAATTATATCACGGCGGCCAGTTCACCTACTGATGCATTTCCTGGTTTTCTCACACCAGTACTCCACACAACAATCTTCCCAAGCAACTGGCTGCTTTTCCACATAGACTTAGCCCATTGGTGGAAGACGAATGACGCATGTCGCATTGACTTTTGTCAATTCTCGGAAAGAAAGTTGGCCGAGCCGGGATTCAAACTCACAACCCCTGGATTGACAGCCCGCTTCGCTACAGGGGCTCGGCCAATAATAGATAAACTGACTGACTGGATAAGACTTCACGCTCCTTACTAATTTATCAGATTGCCCTAACAACCTTCCATATAAATCTATTCTATAGCTATTTGAATGTTAAATGATAGATTATGAGAAGAATCTGCCTACCAGAGTTTATCCAATCTCTTAATGTTTAGTTCCTGATGATTTTCTTCTCTCTGTTGTAATAACTTCTTCAGGACTTCTAATCTAGCTTCCTGTAGCCTAAAAACAGAATTTGAAACATGTTAATCTGCAACTAATTCAACAATAGATCAAAACGCTTTACTTGATACAAAGGAACCTTGAATCATCCATGGCAGACAACCGTCGAAAACTTACAATTAGCAATTTCTTCCTTTCTCTCATTTTTATTGGATGAGCATCAATCAGCTAAAGATTCTATCAAGAAGAAGGTTTAGCTATGATTGCAATATAAGTCTTGATTCACTGGATTGTTTTAACTGTTTTAGTACATAATTTATATTTAGTTTTTTCATACTTTTTTCAGGATTTATTATCAGTACTACTAATAAATTTATTCTGACGTCCACCTTTAAGTTTTGGACCATGCAAGCAATCCCAAGTTCATAGAAAATACCTATTGCAACCATTTATAAAGTTTTGGGCATAACTTGTTCTGGCAAACACCCCAATACCTAATATTCTCAAGGAAAACACTGTAACCTCTACACCATCAAAAATACATGTAGTTGAATAGCATCAGAAATACTATGTTGAGGTTGCAACAATTTTGACAACAAGATTAAACTTTTGCAGCATACATATATTGCAATCTGATACAGCAATTGGCTAAGTAACTTACTTTTCAATTTCGGACTCTCTAAGTGCCCATTCTTTTCTTTCCATTTCATCCATCATCCTCTTCCTCTTCTCCAGCTGTGACGTGTCATTAAGCGGTGGAAGTGTCGCCTCCCAGGCTCTCTTAGCCCTCGCTCTCTCAATCATTTCTACCTCAGCCAGACCAGCAGGTAAACCTCTTCCTGGGTACAGTAAAACATCAATTAATTCACTCTTTCCAAAATACAACAAATCAGCAGACTACTTTGAAAGTATCTGGGTAAAAATATTGAAATTCTGTACAAATGAAGTATAATATTGAAAAAGATTGAAAACATTTTTACAAAAGGAGAACTTGCTCATAATGATAAATTTCACTTTTCTCACGATATTTTCAAACTCATCTGCTGCAGATATGTCAGCATGCATGCATGTGTGGAAAAGGGTAAATGGGGAAAAATCACAGACACATGATAGTTGGGAGCATCTAAACCTTTAGAATTCTGAAGAAAAAAGAAAAAGGAATATGATTTATTTGCCAAACTTATGTAACACAACCAATATTATTTAAAATTGTCAGCAGAGCTTAAAAGCTCTGAAAAACTGCTCATGTAATAGTATTGCTCGACTCACAAAACAGTTCTTGATATCTCATTGACTCCCAACCTTGAACAAGACACTATTTCATCAATACAAAACTTACCATGAGATAGAGTAGCAAGGGTAAGGAGTTCAGGGGCTGATCCGGGTCTCACCACATACTCCGGGGTGTAGGGGTCAGTCTGGGCCTCAGAGTCCCTGTAATCTGTCTGTACTTCCACTGTTCTGGTCAGAGGTGTTGGGGCCCTCTCCATACCCATGTCAGGCCCAGCCAAGGGGTCATGTCTTAAATAGAGTCAATGATTAACCCTATCATACACACAATCAATCTGAACAAGTTGATTTTGAAGACATCTTAGCAAAAAATATAAAAAAATCTCAATAAACTAAAGTATAATTTTTAGATACAATTAGTTTAAACTTATTTATTTTAAATCAATTGCGAAACAAGCTTTAAGCTTATATTAATCACGCTCGATGTCTGCTTCCTGTATACTTAACCAGTACTCGCGCTGATTGTGTGGAAAAATCCCAAAGTCAGGACCCGCTCATCACGGGACTCGAACCAGGGACCTTTGATGTGAGAGGCCGACGCTCTACCTCTGCACCACTGTTAGATACAGTTAAACACACTGATGCAAATGAAGAAATTTATCATCATGAATAATAATGTCCTCAAAATTGTTCTGTAGTAGATGTGTGGAAATATGTCTCCATGGGGATAACAGTTCAAACCAAAGCATCACTTTTTATACTAGATCATAGCCTCTGAGGAACAAATAATGTTTAGAAAGACTGTCAAATCTTGTTAGGCGAAACTTCTTCCCATTACATCACACAGACGATATTTGCCACCTGCCATTGAACATGACCTTTGAAAACATTGCAATAAAAGGTGGAATTGCTCAAAACAAGCAATTTCACCTTTTATTGCAATATTTTCAACTCATTATTAATATAAATCTTTCAGTTTTCTAGATTTTTGAAATTGTTCGTCTGATGATTGTTAAGCAGAATTCCTTTGAAAGTCATGTTAAGTCATTGGTTAACACAAAACAACCTCTCCAGAGCAACAATTGCTCTATCCTCCCCTCAGGTGTTACTCTACAGAGATTATCTTCTGCATTTTCAAAAGAAAACATTCCTAAATATTAATCAGTCACTCTTCCTATATAAAGAAAACAGTTCACAATTTAATTTCCATGTTATTTTATAAAGACGTACCTATAACACACATGACAAAGTGTTATAGATTTTCATGTTTAAATAAAGAAATACGCTAAAGGTCTTACCTAGCTGTGGCAAGCAAGACTTCTGGAGGAACTTGTTGTAAAAATGGTATAATTGGTCTGTAAAAATAAAATTGCCAATATAATTCTTTATTTAAAACACATTTAATAAAAACTGATTGTAATACAACCTTTTATGTAGTATATTGATCAGACAGGCTTGAAGTTTCCAGAAGACATAATATATTCTTGTGTTTAGGTCAAATTACGCTAAATACATCCGCTGAAAAAAACCTATGTTTGTGTAGAAATGAGTGTATACCATCACCAGAATGTATTGAATATATGACATTGAGTTTAAATGCATTGTGAATGTGTATAGGATGCACTGGAAATGATTGATTTTGATCACTTTTAGTATTTTGACCTTGTTTGAAAGTGAAAGTAGAGAATGCTAAACACCGGTTTTGTTCGGGCCCGATTTGGTCCAAAATGATGGTTACCATTTTCGAATGGCGAGTTCTTTCTTGCATATTGCATGACCCCACATTTTATTTGGATTGTTTTAAAGCTAGGAGGTAACTCTTTTCAATGATATATGGTGTTCTACATGAGAAACGCGTAGAAAGTGTGACAATGGAGGACTGGAACTGGTCGATTTACATGGAAACAAAGAAGGATTCTTTTGGTGTATTGTAACCTTTATCCCAAAGGTTGACTAGCTCAGACCATAGTATTGACCTTAGGAACAATAGGCTGAAGCATCACCCATTCAAAATGAGCTATTTATTAATAAACAATTGTTGCAGCTTAGCATTATGAAAAAACATTTCTTATTCATTTGACTGTAAATTATTTAATTGGTGTGATATTTTTCAGGTTTGTCTGCTTTCAAATTAAGTAAAAAAAAAATCATTTAGAAATAAGGAAAAGTCTAAAAATAAATGACAAATCAGGTTATAGGTTAATATTTGACGGATAAAACAAAACATATAGCTTACCTTCTGAAGTACTTATATCTATCAGAGCCCCTAACAAAGGCGGTTGAATACTCCTGTGGTGGAACTTGGACACTTGGATCATAATTAAACCTGTAATATAATAATAAACAGTCTCACTATCACTTTTATAAGTTGTAATTGGTTCAGTAATTTTCCTATAAAATATTTTGATATCTTACTTATAACATATTTCAAGTCAGCTTAGAAAAGGAATTTTTGGTATAAAAAAACATATCTCATGATGCTCCAATAATAAATTTAAAAGAACAGAACAGTGTTGGAATCATGCAAAAAGAGTGTACTACATTATTTTGTTTCAAGATAAAATTACAGCAGTATTCATACATGCATTCATCACCATGTACATGTACTTTGAAGTTTTGTAATACAGACAAATGGTCTAAAAAAGATATTATATTTAACAGTTTTTCATGTCAACACATTTCTTTTGGTAATCGTCAGTACTAACTATAAATTTTTCCTGTTATGGTGCATCAGTGACATCAATTACATGCCAGGAAAGGACACCCACAGCAAACATCTTATTTTGTTTTGGCGTGATGCAAATAGATCACCAAACAAATTAACACTTAATACAACAGAAAATCCCTTTATATAGAAGAACAATAATTGAATAGAGTTGAAAACATGGTGACAAAAGAAGAAATAGTGTGTTTTGAGCAATTTAATCTTTCATCTACATGTTTTCAAAAAGATGTCTGCTGCAGAGGCGTCAGGAAGCATCTATATGAGGGAAAGGGTTAAATCTTTGACCTTTGCTCTCAAGACAAACACTTTAGTCACTAAACCATCAAAGCCACTGTGTTACAGAAATCTTTAATTTAGCAATCATTCACAGCCATCTATACATGCTAAACAGTCGCTTTCTGGCGCTTCTGCAGCAGACGAGTTTTGAAAACATTTTGGCGAAAGGAGAAATTGTCCATGAGCAATTTCTCATTTTGTCACAATGTTTTAAAAACTATATTCAATAATAAGTTTGATTTAATATATTTTTGCCTAGATGTTTTCAAGGTCATCTGCTGCAGATTTGTTCTTAATGGGAAATGGTTAATAAATAATATGAAAGTTAATTACGTTGTGTATCTTATAACTTCTTCTCTCCTTTGGTCAGCATAACCTCTCCACTGGCGGGAAATAAATTTTGGAACAGGATCTGTGACATCAAGACGCATCTGAAATCTGGGATGATGTCTGAGTTCACTGAACATGGTATTGAAGACCGGAACTCGTTTCTATAATTAGACAAAATGTAACAACCTTATGAAACAACAATGTTAGAAGTGATTATAACATACATCATATTTTATTGCGATCTTCACATCAGTTTAAACTTATTTATTTAACATTTATTGCGAAACAAGGTTTCAACTTATATTAATCACCTTCGATGTCTGCTTCCTGGAGACTAAACCAGAACTTGCCCCGTTTTCATCGAAAAATCGAAAAGGGATTCAAACCCAGGACCATTGGTATGAGAGGCTGACACTCTACCTCTGCATCACTGAATGTCTTCACATTTAATTATGAGGCACTTCACAGATCTTATACAGATCCGATAAGTCCTTTGTAAGATGGACTAAGATGTTTTTTGATCTGCTACATATCTTTTATTACTTATTCATACCTTCAGTGAGACAATTCTTTTGAGTACCAACAAAATAGGGTTTGGAGGTCAGATAACACCTTGTGTTAAGGATAAAAGAACAAGGCCTACATAAGGAGGTAGAAACTGGTATTTTTTCCACAAATCTCTCTTATACCCAATCAAACCCAATGTTGTGATACTCAAAAGAATTGTCTCACTTTTGAGAACCCAAAACAAATAAATGAGCTTTAAGATCAAAAGAGCATTTAATTACATAAAATATGCTTCTTATCAGGAATTCTGCAAGACTTTGAAGTGACAAAAAGCAGGTCATAGCCTGCATTCTGATTTATTGATTAACTCATGATTATTGCGCAAGTCAAATATAAGGTGTTTGTTCAACAAGAAATTTAAGAATAACAAAATAACAATGATCTTCCAATAACACAACTTTTTCTTTTATATATCTTTGTAGTTTCCTATATAATTTAAAAATTAGAATTATATATATATAACTTACAACTCTATCAGGCCCTGTATGGGCCTTGAATGTGGATCTAGCATGATCTCTTTCACTTGCAAGCACATGATGTTTATCTGAAAGAAAAATTAGTGATAAATTACTGAGGTGATAGATTAAGCTGAAAATACCAGTAACCAAAAATAATACGGGTAAACAAATCGACGACGAAGCCGGCGATTTTTTCCCGCCAATTGGTAATGTGTATGAACTTTGCTTTACCGTTTTCTCTACCGTCTATCAAAAAATTGTGTCCAGAGTGGATTTTCCGATACAGTCATGATTCTCATTCATTTTGATTGGATGAAAAGAAAATATCGGAAAAAAAAGACTCGATAAAGGAACGAGCACAAGTAAATTCATGTGAGATTATTTGCGTTTAATAACACTCGTCGTCTATTTCTAAAAAAAGTTCAAACAAAAACTCATAAGGGTTTTCTGACTTTCCGAAAATTACAAATCCAAATTCCTATTATATGACGTCATTCTATTAGCGTAACGTAAATGATGAATAAATAACCAAAAGGAAAATGACAGAAATTATAGGAAAGGATAGAATATGGAATCGTTTCATTAATTTTGAAGAACTTTATGACGGGCAAGTTGATTATTTGTTGTACCTGTCATGTTAGTTTCATGGATTTAAAATCTTGGCCATATTTTAAAGTTAAATACATGCTTAACCTGATGATGATTTTTATTTTCTTTGTTTAGGTCGGTAGGACTCATAAATAACTGATCGTGCTGCAAGCAAGGGGCTAACTGCAGTTCACGGGAATTATTTACTGATCACAAAAGTTAATAAATGTTTACCCAAAATAGGTAGCACCTTTACTCATATTATCCTTCATTAACACATTCTGATTAAGGTCTAACCCTTCAGCTTTCAGACAATTTCATTCCTCCTTCGCTTGACACTACTTTCAGACAATTTCACTCCTCTTTCGCTTGCCACTACTTTCAGACATTTCACTCCTCCTTCGCTTTACTTTTTGGGAGCCATGTATCACCCTCACATCTTCATGAGGGGTATATAGCCTTCAACTCTTTATCATTGGAGTTTAACACCGTTTTCCACAATTGTTCAGTCATATAATGGCGGCCAGTTCACCTATTAATCACCTATCACCAGGCTTTCTCACACCAGAACTCCACACAACATACTTTCCAAGCAACTGGCTGCTTTTCCACATAGACTGTTAGCATATTGTTGGAAGACGAATGACGCTGCGGAGTCTATATGCCCATTTAAGTTTACTTCTTACACAGTCAAGCAACTTAAAAGGGAGAAAACAATCCACTATATGTTTGACTGGAAACTTACATCTTCAATTTTTACCATTCTGATCGCGTCACTTGCCTGTGATGCCTTCAGCGCTAGGCAGTAACAAATAAGAAGTAGAAACTAGATTGGCCCCCTAACCAATTAAGCTAGCAATGTGATCATGTCTTACAAACCATTCGACTTGAAATGTTTTAGGAAACTGTACACATGTGTTTGTAGCATGGAAACACCGGTTCTCGAACCTCTTAACATTTATCAGGGCTCATGGGAATACTTATAAATTCATGTCAAAAACCAACACTACTGACGAATAAATTCAACAATTTATTTGTAAGTAAACAAAGCACAGGTTAACATAAAATTTATTACGTAGAAAATGCTTTTGGAAACATATAAACAGTCCTTGAGCTAAAGGTTCGAGAATAGGTACGGTTCGAGAACAGGGACCTGTACAATACATGAATTGTTGGTTATTCTAATTTATCTGAGGTTTTGATTATATCTGTCAGTGATTAAACTCTTGTTTTTTTGAGGAATTTAAAACTATAATTTTCTTCTAGAATTTATGTTTTCTCCGAAGGGAGAGATGACTTTGTAATGCTTAGTTTTGTTTGAGAATGTCAATCAAAGGCATAAACAGTTATTGTTCAGTGATTATCATAACACCAAAACAAAGTAGAAAAACAACGTACCATACAAATAATCGTGTGTTCTCGACGGCTGAACGGGAGCCTTTCGGATGGTCTGTGTTTGGGTCGCCATTGTCACTCAGTAAGTACCAATTACTTCCAAGCTAACGATAAAATCTGAAAATTCGATGATCAGTGAATAAAAAACTCCATTTTGTTTCTTTCAAGATGGCGGACGTTGCCAAGACGCCAAACTGTCCCGCAACAAAAAAATAATTTTATTTAAAAATTAACTTTATTTGATATATTCTATTCTTATACGATAATTTGAACAATAAAAGAAATATTCATGACGGAAAATGCAGCATTAACGATGATTTAGTCTCAAAACTAACGAAATAATGACTCGAGATAAGAACGACAATTCTATGTTCATTTTTTATCATAGTTATTTCCCTTTGACCATAAGATAATCGGAAACCACAAACTTTATTGCACGTGACCACGATGATGACGGGAATGTCGTCTGCACTGCACACGAGAATGGGGTGTTTTTCAGTTGCAGAAAGGATTGCCTATTACGTATCGTCATTTGTTCCTGACAAAATGTAAGTTTCGAGATAAATCGTTAGACGATTAAGTGTGTATGCATATTTTTCATATACGGATGAAACTGTCTATTTCAGTGACTTGCTCCACGTGTACACGGGTCTTCAAATGTCTGAGTCATCTGCTTATTTGAAAACATTCCGGAAACAACATTCAGGATTCTAGTCTAGAAATCGCCATAATCGTTTCATAAGTTGTCTTTCGCATAGATCAATGGGATTAGAAGCTTGCTGTATCAGGGACAAAAAACATTTTCAGGTTCTGAACTATAAAGTAAAAGTAATTTGTTTTATTGGGGTTTTATGCCATTTCAACATTATTTCAGTTATATCATGGCGGCAGTTCAGTTATTCATGATCCCTGGGTAAACAAACCAGTAATGGGCTAGGAAATGTGCCTTGCCCAAAGGCACTCCACCATGACCGTCGTCGTGCCACGACTGGGTATCGAACCTGATCATTTAACCATAAACAATACAGGTGTATTTTATTTTGTCTTTCAATCACAACTTGCTACAAGAGAAAGTTGATGCAAGGTATCAATGTCGCCAGAAAAGACTGCACTCATTTATTTTTGGTAGAGTTGCGCATGCGCAGACGATACCATTGTTACAAGTTGGATTTTGAAGTCACATGATATAAATGCCCCAGAACACATACAAAAATAGAGCAAACAAATCGGACTGAATTACAAATGCAAACCTAAGCAAAAGTAAAATAAGTAAAATAAATTCACTTATTCTAGGTATCCAAATAAAATTACGAAGTCTCTTAATGTGTAAACATCATATTTAAGTGTACACAATTATTTAGATATCACTACGCCAATATAGCACTTCACCGCGCAATTACCCTTTGTAAATTGTGACCCTTTCTTCACTCTCGGCAGAGATGTAAACATCCACTCGCCCGCTAGCATAAGCGAGTGGAATAAAGGATCGGGCTAGTACGAAATTCTAGGCGCTAGTCCATACATATTCGTTCATGTCCTTATTCATAATGATAGTATGCATTGCTTAGCCTTTTCTTTCTCTTTCTCTCAGTCCATCTATTCCTTTGACAAAGTTGCATATAGAACATGTGCTCGTTTCTAGTAACGAAGCCCATCAAAGTCGTTTTAGTTATGCATTCGTTTTCAATAGGTTATTTTCACATATATACCACAAGCAGGTTTCCGCAAAAACATGAGTTCAATCGACAATAAGTCAACAATTAACGATGATTTTTGCATTTTGGATAGGTGCTTTCGACAAGGTCCGCGTCTAAATTCCCGACTTCTAGGAAAGAGATTTCATCAAATCATTTGAGCGCTTTAAATTACGACGATTGCGAGTTCTAAACACTTGTTTATAAAGCGTTTAGAATACTTTGATTATAATAGGGAAAACGAATAAGGAACGAATAAATCTTGCAAGAAATCTATCATTTCTTTCGGCCAAAATCAAGTAAATGACCCGCGGATATTGTTTGTTACAACATAACTGATTCATCCTTTTCGTCTAAATTTGTATTACACAGTTCAACATTTGATGTTGACAGTTTGTTCGTTATAATTTTGACGCAATTCAAGATTTTGACGCGATTATTTCGTTCATAGAGTTGATTACTAACAGATGACCGAGTTGGTGATGGAAAGAATATTAAAAAGTTAAGTTAAGCTAAAACATGCACAGGCAGGCGAGTGTTTCATTAGGATAACTGCAACACTCAATTCCCAATCCTGCTTGCCCTTTAACAAATCTGCAGCAGACCAATTTAATAAAAAAATCTGAGCAAGGTACAGAAAATCACCTTTATTGGAAGTGTAATCATTGAATAAAGTTGAAAACATTGTTGCAAAAGGAGAAATTGCTTGTTATGAGCAATTTCTTCTGCATCAATGCTTTCAAAAGTACGTAACTGCAGATGGGAAAGGTTTAAATAAGAAACACTTTTTTAAAATGATAGTCAGTTGGCTATTCTAGTATATAATGCCCGTCTTAAATAGATCTAATAATGACAAAACTTTCAAAAAACAAGAAAAATATTTTTTACAATTTAATTGAAAATATATTTAATCAAAGTTGTGAAAGTATAGTTGTCCCTTTCCGTGCTTTTTTTATGAGATTTAGCAGTATCAAATCATAGGAAAAACTTATGGGATAGAGTTGACAAATAACACATTGATACAATATCAGATTTAGGCTTTGTTTCTGTCAAATTGCTGAAGAAGACAACGCTGAGACACACATTTTGATTAAAAGTTTATTAAAAAAAACGATCGCAATTCTACCTTCAATACTATTAGTACTTTGATTTAACACACATAGTGATACATTCTTGACTTTTATTAGATAGATCTACTCTAAACATTCACATAATGTTTTCATTAAAGGCGTATGCTACAGTTATTTATCCAAAAATTTCCCAATCATAGAATTTCATTATTCTTTGTATTTTGCTAGTACATACAATAACTAGTTGAAATAAGAAAAGAAAAAAATATGTTATAGATTTAAAAAAATATATATTGGTCTGTCAATGACATGACCAATTTCATCAAAGGCACAAATTTTGGCCGAAAACCTTAAACATACAAACAAAATAAAATGAAAACTACAAATCATATAAAAGTTCGTATATAACTTTATATATAGAATTTAAATCAATATGAAAAGAGAATTTGTGAGAAAAATATGAAACAAATATATTAAGCTGTTTTTCAAGGTCGAAATGGTGTCACATTTTTACCGTGAAAAAGTTAAAATCATACAATTTTTCAAAAAATTTTCCATTCTACATAATAGAATTTTCTGTAATTATCCATAAACACTGAACATGGTTCACTTTAATAAAAAATGCAACGTCCTGTTTTTTAAGCAAAACTGCTGTATTTCTAAGAAAACGCAAGAAAAAGCAAGGAAAACGTCCCTTTGCTCTAAATGGAGAACGGTGACCTATATTTTTTTTTGCATTTTTTATTAAAGTGAACGATGTTTAGTGTTTATGGATAATTACAGAAAATTCTATTACGTAGAATGGAAAATTTGTATGATTTTAACTTTTTCGGGGGTAAAATGTGACACCATTTCTACCTTGAAAAACAGCTTAATATATTCTTTTTCCATTTTTTCTCAAAAATTCCTTTTTCATATTGATTTAAATTCTATATATAAAGTTATAGTTGAACTTAAATATGATTTGTAGTTTTCATTTTAATTTTTTTGAGTGTTTTCGGTTTTTGGCCAAAATGCCTATATTTGTGCCATTGATGAAATTGGTCATGTTATTGAATTATTTTCTTTTTCTTATTTCAGTTATTGTATGTACTAATTTAATACAAAAAATAAAGAAATTCTATGATTGGGAAATTTTTAATAAAAAAACTGTAGCATACGCCTTTAAGAACTAATTCAAGGATTTTTGAAATTCCACATACAAATTTCAGGATTTCTTTTGGTCAGAATTTTGGATTTTTTGTAATTGTCAATAAAACCACACACAATACAGTTTTGGATTTAAATCTACATGCAGTAGACATAATATATTCTTGTGTTTACCCCCAAAGGTTGACTAGCTCAGACCATAGTATTGACCTAATAGGAACAATAGGCTGAAGCATCACCCATTCAAAATGAGCTATTTATTAATAAACAAGTGTTGCAGCTTAGCATTATATGAAAATACATTTCTTACTCATTTGACTGTAAATTATTTAATTGGTGTGATATTTTTCAGGTTTGTCTGCTTTCAAATTAAGTAAAAAATCATGAGAAATCCATCCTTTTTCAGCAATGTTTTTGATTCTTTTCAATATTTGTTTACTACAGATGACAGAAATAGAGTGTTAACCCTTTCCCTCATATAAACGCTTTCTGACGCCTCTACAGCAGACAGCTTTTTGAAAACATAGTGACAAAAGAAGAAATTGCACAAAACGTGCAATTTCTCCTTTTTCCACAATGTTTTCCACTTTTTGTCACAGGTTATCCATTCAATTAACGAGATTTTCTATGTTTTGACAAAATATGTTCAAAGTCGTCTGCTGCAGATTTGTCGTATGAGGGAAAGGGTTAAGCTCTTGCATCATAAAAGATTGATCAATTTGAACGATAATACATTTCAACAAGGGAAAAGGAATATAATAAATAATTGGTCTAAATGTTCATCTTTTAAAGATATACTGGAATTTGTCTCTCAAACTTTTCACCACATTGAACAGCACAAAGGGCAAGATAGTTCAAAATGAGCAATAAATTATTTCTCTTTTTGCCACAATGTTTTCAAATCGATTCAACTACTTCATTTCTATGGATTTATCATACTTTTGTCATCTGCTGAGGATTGGTGGTAAATGGGAAAGGGTTAAACAGGAACAAATCAGGCTGTCAGTATCCTGTGTGTGGTAAATGTGGGTTTAAATTGTATTGGCCATCTTATTCCTACCAAAAATGTGCATTTCAATTATAAGCCGGTCATCATTTGCATATTTGACACTTGGCCCAGATTTACCGTGGTCAGTGGTCAAGTTGAATGGCTTTTGTGCATGTCCTCCTAGGGGGTTTCATGATTAGTCGCCGGGCAGAAGCCCGCGACTTCTATTTTTAATAGCTTTTCGGAAATCACATGGGAGGGCGGCTTATTATTAGAAAGAAACAAATCTAGATGATTTGAACATATTACAATTGTGGTTGTTTACGAACACTAATAAATGACACATCTAAAATGAAATAAATATTCCGATTTTTTAATGTTTGCAGTTTTTTTTTATTTCACTCGCATTTAAGTTTTTTGTCTTATTTACGAAGACAAAAGTGGTCCCTTCAAGACGTGAACCAACACCCCCTAATGCAGAATCTTATGTGTCATCATTGAGGTCAATTTCGGATTCTCCTTTTAATAGCAATTTTAACTTACTAAATGTTGTTTTCATGTTCAAAGAGATGTCTTGATTTGTGTAGAATTCATTTAATAATGTTAATCCATGAATATCTAAAGTAGGAACTGTTTCTAAGCTAAATATAGACCCTATTCTGTTGTGTAGTTTCGTGACCTTTAACATCGATTTTCGCGCATGCGCATTTCGATATGAAAAAGCGAGTGATATTATTTTATTTTAGACAAGTACAAGACGAATGTTTGACGCAAAGCGTCAAAGAGAAGCCGCAATATTTCGTTGTACATGTAGAAATAAGAAAAAAAGAACATTTTTAAATCCACAAACAATAGAACAATTTAAACTGTAGACGGTAATGCTGATATATTTCTCCTTTTGAAGACTTTTGTTTTCTTCAAATTACCTCCCTTTAAAGCAATACCAGGATATTTACCTTGTGATTCGAATAAGATTGACAAACATTGAAATTATATGAATGAATACTATTATTTAAATAAGTAACAACAGCAAAATTAAATTTAAGCCAGATAAATGTGTACACATTTCGTTAATTTTTTATAGATACCCTAATGTATAGGTATGTATATAAAATTTATAAGCAAATGTTTTCATTACTGCGTTCCTAATGATTGAATAGACTAAGGAAAGTCAAGAATACATAAATAAATCAATGCAGTCTTTTCCGGCGACACTGATGCCTTGCATCAACTTTCTCTTGTTTTAAATTTAGAATGCTTTATGAAATAGTTAAGCCTAAATTATTACCCCGATGCAAATACCCTTTGATACCTCTGCAGCTGTCAACTTATTTAAACAACGTGACATAAATAGAAATCACTTAAGTTATAATGAGCAAATTATTATCTCCAGTTTTCACAATATTTCACAATGATTTTTCTGCTCTTCGTTTCATTTTTATATAATTTAACCCTTAAACAGAAAGATGTATTAAGATACATGTGCAGCTGACAACGGTTTTGCTTATAAATGGCACATCAAAGAACATTTATTTGGTCATGTTATTCATTGATTGCTTGGTGTTTTATGCCGCTTTCCAAAATAAAATCCATTTATCCTGACACCAGCCAGTCAGTTCTCATGCTACCCCGCAACCCTGAGCGCCAAAGAGGGCAGCCATTACTACCATTTTTAAAGTCTTTATATGAACAAATCCATTGCAGGTTAGGACCGCCATCTTGATCTACCATTTTTATTAAGAAAGATGGAAATAACATGTACAAGTGTGCCCAAAAGTTCTGCCTTTCTATTTAGAGGAGCTGTATTAAAACTCTTAGGCAAACAGGATGAGATCAGTAAGGTGAGTTGTTGTGTAACTCTAATTAATTAAGCCTTTGATAAGTTTTCAGCAATTTCTACTTTTGTCACAATGTTTTCAAAAGTCGTCTGCTGTAGAGTCATCAGAAAGCGTCTGTATGAGGGAAAGGGTTAATACAGCCGTTCAAGAAGGTACCATGTTTAACCCTTTCCCTCATATAAACGCTTTTGGACGCCTCTGCAGCAGACGGCTTTTTGAAAACATAGTGACAAAAGAAGAAATTGCACAAAACGTGCAATTTCTACTTTTGCCACAATGTTTTCCACTTTTAGTCATAGGTTATCCATTCAATTATTGAGATTTTCTATGTTTTGACATAATATGTTCAAAGTTGGGATGCTGCAGAATTGTCGTATGAGGAAAAGGGTTAACATATTCAGGTGTCAATTTAGTTATCCCAACCTGGTTTGTAATTAGAGATATTTTTAGAATAAATTACCTCCTTATGAAGGTCTCTTGGCTAGATTTTTGTGTCACCTGCCTTGGCAGGGAGACACATAGGAATCACCACTTTGTCGTCCGTCTGTCCCGCTCTCACAAAATATCATGTTGGCAGCGACCCATGCATTCCTTTGAACACAGAGGGGTTTTTTAGCCTTGGAACCATTTTTTATTAGCTCACCTATGCACGAAGTGCAAGGTGAGCTATTGTGATCACATTTTGTCCGTCGTCCGTCCATCAAGCGTCGTCAACATTTCAGCTTGTTAACACGCTACAGGCTACATTTTGCATCCAATCTTCATGAAAGTGTATCGGAACATTCATCTCTATCAAATCTTGGACAAGTTCGAAACTGGGCCATATGAGGTTAAAAACGAGGTCACTAGGTCAAATTGAAGCGAAATCTTGTTAACACTCTGGAGACCGCATTTTCAACTCGAGCATGTTGAAACTTTATCAGAATTTTTGTCTTGATTATATGTAGGTCAAGTTCGAACATGGGTCATGTCGGGTCAAAAAGTAGGTCACTAGGTCAAATTGAAGGACAATCTTGTTAACATTCCAGAGGCCGCAATATTTGCTTCAGCAGTTTGAAATTTTGTCAGAATGTTTGTCTTAAAAATATCTAGGTCAAGTTTGAATATGGGTCATATTGGGTCCGAAACTAGGTCACTAGGCCAAATTGAGCAAAAATCTTGTTAACTCTGTAGAAGCCGCATGTTTTGCTTCAGCAACTTGAAATTTGGTCAGAATGTTGAGCTAAATGATATCTAGGCCAAGTTCGAATATGGGTCATGCGGGGTCAAAAACTAGGCCAAATTGAAGGAAAATCTTGTTAACACTTTGGATGCCGCATTTTTTGCTTATGCAGCTTGAAATTTTGTCAGAATGTTTGTCTTAAAAATATCTAGGTAAAGTTTGAATATGGGTCATATTGGGTCAGAAACTAGGTCACTAGGCCAAATTGAGCAAAAATCTTGTTAACTCTGTAGAAGCAGCATGTTTTGCTTCAGCAACTTGAAATTTGGTCAGAATGTTTGTCTAAATGATATCTAGGCCAAGTTCGAATATGCCGGGTTAAAAACTAGGTCACTAGGCCAAATTGAAGGGTAATCTTGTTAACACTCTTGATACTGCATTTTTAACTTGAGCATGATGAAACTTTATCAGAATGTTTTTCTTGATGATATGTAAGTCAAGTTCGATCAAGGGTCATGTTGGGTCAAAAAATAGGTCACTAGGTCAAATTGAAGGAAAATCTTGTTAACACTCTAGAGGTCGCATTTTTTGCTTCAGAAGTTTGACATTTAATGAGAATGTTTATCTAAATGATATTTAAAGCCAAGTTCGAATATGGATGATGATCATGTAGGGTCAAAAACTAGTTAACACTTTGGATGCCGCATTTTTTGAAGTTCGAATATTGGGTCAGAAACCAGGTCAATAAAGGAAAATATTGTTCAAACTCCGGAGGCCGCATTTTTACTTTGAGCAAGTTGAAAATTTGTCAGAATGTTGTCTTGATGATATCTAGTCCATGTTGGAATATGGGTCATATCAGGTAAAAAAATATAGATCACTAGGCCAAATGAAGGAAAATCTTGTTAACACTGTGGAGGTTGCATTCAGAATAATTGTCTTGATGTGTTTTGCATTGCAGTACATTGTATAATTAAGGTGAGCGATCCAGGGCCATCATGGCCCTCTTGTTTTAGATAATGTTCTTTCTCCTTTTTATCCCCTAGACTTTGATGAAGTGTTAACCCTCATACGACAATTATGCAGCAGACATCTTTGAACATATTTTGTCAAAAACATAGAAAATCTCTATAATTAAATGGATAACCTATGACTAAAAGTTGAAAACATTGTGGCAAAGAGCAATTTCTTCTTTTGTCACTGTGTTTTCGAAAAGCTGTCTGCTGCAGAGGCGTCGGAAAGCGTCTATATGAGGTAAAGGGTTAACATCATATTCTATTCTAGTAATGGGTTTAATACTTTCCCACTGGCAGACCCATTTTAACATTGAGCAGAGCAATTTATTTTTCTGAGACAATGTTTTCAACACTTTTCCATAAATATATTTTCATTTATGGAGATATTCCATATCCCCCACCTACTGCAGATGTGATGTATGTGGTAAAGGGGTTTACCCTTTCCCTCATACGACAATTCAGCCGCAGACGACTTTGAATATATTTTGTCAAAATATGGAAAATCTCTATAATTGAATGGATAACCTATGACTAAAGTGGAAAACATTGTGGCAAAAGGAGAAATTGCTTGTTTTGAGCAAATCCTTATTTTGTCACTATGTTTTCAAAAAGCTTTCTGCTGCAGAAGCGTCAGAAAGCATCTATATGAGGGAAAGGGGTTTACATACCTGATGTGTTAGTGTCTCCTGTTATCTTTGGGACACCTTTATTTACATCTACAGATCATCTCTACAGTAGTCCATAAATCCAAGTGGCCTCACCTTAATCCATCAAGAGACACCACTCTGTGATACCAAGGTTTACAAATCTGTTGGCTGGCATTTAACCATTTACCTCTCTGTGATATTTATTTATTGGGGTTTTACGCCGCTTTCTACATTATTTCAGTTATATCACGGCGACAGTTCACTTATTCATGATCCCTGGGTAAACAAACCAGTACTAGGCTAGAAAATGTGCCTTGCCCAAGGGCACTCCACCATGACCCTAGTGCCGCGACTGGCGATCGAACCCGGGACACCGGTTTCGAAATCCCCGATGATAACCACTTGACCACAGTGGATTCCTCTCTCTGTGATACCAAGGTTTACCAATATGTTGCCTCTTGCAGACAGCTTTGTGGCAATATGAGAAATTGCTTATCAATAAGTATGCTTTCATTTATTAAATTTTTTGATATTTTTCTCTAGATGCTTTCAAAGTTGGTTGCTGCAGATTTATTGTATGTAGGAAAGGGAGGGTTAAATGTGCACACAGCCTTGGCAAACAGTGATTGAAACATTGAATAAATCGAATATTATATAATGATGTTTTGACTTTTCAAATAGTCATCTTCAAAGATCACATTCACAATCATTAGCATTTTCTTCTTTTCCTACAACATTTTAAAAAGCTGTTTCCTGCAGAGCTGAGGTATCAAAAGGTGTTTTGAAGACAAAAAGGGTTAAAATTGATTTTGCAAGGTAAATAAATGTGTACATTAGATAAGAATGATGTAACACAAGGACTCAATAAAACAAACATGATGTAACACAAGGACTCAATAAAACAAACATGATGAGTATCATACTAACGGCTCTAACATGGTTACAATGGTCAAGAGTTAATTGTTGATAAATAATGAAATTTAAACACTAGAAAATTGATATTGTGATATGCATGTTTGAATGTCATGTCTATGACTTGGGGTTGTGATTTTCAATCTTTTTAACCCTTTCCCACATACAACAAATCTGCAGTAGACGACTTTGGAACTATGTGGCCTCTAATATAGAATATTCTTATAACTGAGGGTATATATATATACTGAAAAAAGTTAAAAAACATGGTGGCAAAAGTAGAAATTGCTTGTTTTGAGCAATTTCTTCTTTTGTCACCATGTTTTCAAAAGTCGTCTGCTGCAGAGGTGTTAGAAAGCGTATTTATGTGGGAAAGGGTTAATACTGGTTTCCTTCTCGGTGTTCAGGGTTGCGAGGACAAGCATTACGACTGACACACTGGTGTTATGATAAAGGTACCAGCAATACTAGTAGTATAACCAATGAAACTCTAAAGATATAATTGAAATACTGTTGAGATGAGGTATAAAACAATATTTAAATACTTTAAATCATGCTAATTATGTCTCCCCTCATATAATGGGGAGACATATTGTTTTTGCTCTGACTGTCCGTCTTGTCACAAATTGTGTCCGTTCCATAACTTTTGAACGGCTTGAAGGATTTTGAGACAAATGTTCACCAGACTGAGACAATGTGCTGAACACATGTTACAACCACATTGGTTCACGGTCAAGGTCCCAATTACAGGTCAAAGGTCATATGACTATGTTTCATGTCCACTCAATAACTTTTGAACAATTTGAAGGTTTTTAAAATAACTCGCCACAAATGTTGACCATACTTAGACGATGTGCAGAGCGCATGTTACAACCACTTTAGTTCAAGGCCGCAATTACAGTTCAAAGATCATATGACTATATTTTAATTTTGAACCGTTTGAAGGATTTTGAAATAACTCACCACAAATGTTCACCATGTTTAGACATGTTTTGGTTCAAGGTCAAGGTCGCAATAAGAGGTAAACGGTTATTATGACTATATATCTTGTCCGCTCATATTTTGAACCATTGTTAAAGGACAGTATTACAATCATTGACAAACTCCAATTGGGGAGACATATGTTTTTGTGACAGAAACAACCATCTAGTTTTGCACAGTTTTATAGTAACCCTTTACCACATACCAAAAATCTGAAGCAGACAACTTAGAAAATATTAAGGCAAAATTATAGAATTTATCTATAAATGAAAGTTTCATCATTGAATTGAGTGAAAACCTTTAGGCCATGTGGGAGAGTGGTAAGTAGTCCTTCACTATGTTGGTTACTTGAATGTGATTGGCAGGCAAACGGGCTTCTATGATATGACAAAAAGTATTTTCTAGCTCATCTATGGGGAACACCTGTGGCAGAGCGATGTAAAAATGTTGTCCGCTCTCTAAAGTCAAACTGCTTATAATCCGATCTTCACCAAACTTCTTGAAAATGTTTGTGGGCATAATGTCAAACCAGCCAAAAATCCAAGGCACTTTTGGATTATGTCCCTTGAATTATCAAAATTTGGCCAAAATAGTCTTGTCTGCTTTCTAAGTCACACAGTTTTTATCCAATCTTCACCAAACTTGACAAAAGATTAGAAAAGATACAACATGAAGGAGCGAGAATTGATTCCGGAGCTACTAAACTTATTTCAATTTGTGATCTTTACAATGAAGTGAGGTGGGAATCTTTAGAAAATAGAAGAACTAAACACAAGTTGATCATGTTGTGGTAGGTCAAAATTCTCAATATTCCTTAAGAAACTCTGACGACTTACAAACAATCCACTCTAGAACAACACTATACTATAATTCGTTTCTTCCATCATCAATAAGAGAATGGAATACATTGTCTCCCGAAATACAAAATGCTGAATCAGTAAGATCTTTTAAACTATTATTAAATAAAGAAAATAGGAAACCACCTCTATATTATTACCTTGGGGATAGGTATTCTCAGGTATTACATACCCGATTAAGAACACAATGTAGTGGACTCAACCATCATCTTTTTCTCAGGAATATTGTTGATTCTCCCCTTTGTGCATGTGGACAAATTGAAAATACATTACATTACCTACTTGAATGTCCCCGCTATAACGATAGGAGACATGGCATGCTAAGAGAACTTCCTCAAAACATTAGGCTTGATACGTTGTTATACGGAAATCCAAACTCATCAATCGAAGAAAATAATGCTATTTTTGAATCAGTCCAACAATTTATAATCGGAACCAAAAGGTTTAGCTCACGATAATTCACCCTTTTCCTTAATTGCTTTTTGTTAACTTGCAACTTTTTAAGTATCTTTCTATGTTATATTTTATTTGGTATGGATAATCGACATATATACATTAACTAGCCTCCCATACGCGCACCACCCTCCTTTGTCTATTTCTGCTATCTTTACATCTATCTCTTTCTTCCTCTTTCTCCTTCCTTGCTCTCTCTCTCCACTCTCTTTTATGTATCTGTTTCTTGTATTATAAATTACAAAGCTTAAGTAAGCTGATATTTTCTGCACATGTTAAATATTCACCGTGCTTCCTGTAAATTAATCTTTATTGGAGAGGACCTTCAATAAGCTATGAGCTTTCAGTCCAATCCATTTCTCCATTGTATATTTCTTGATGTAACCTACTATGTAAAAATATATGAGAATTAAATATGTTTAAACTAAACTTGACAAACTTGTTTGTGGGCATAGTGTCTGTGCCAAGTTTGATAACCAGCCAAATCATTAAAGGCACTTTTGGATTGTGGCCCTTGAAATATCAAAATAAGCCAAATTAGCCTTGTCCACTATCTAAGGTGAACAGTTTTCATCTGATCTTTACCAAACTTGGTGAACATGTTTGAGGGCATAATATCTGGGCCAAGATTCAAGAAAATCTTGTGGGTTTTTTGTAATTTGCTGTGAAAACTGGTCTGCATTCAATAAAACACTAAATATTGAAAATCTGTAAAAACTGAAATGAAAAATTAAACAAAAAGAAGAGAAATATGTGCGAAAACAAGGAATTGCTTATTAAAAGCTTTTTCCCCATACCGAGGTCGTTTCTTAAGATGTTTTGAAGCAAATATTGCCGTTTTTTGGGCAAATTTTTAATCTAAACTAATAGAATTTTGTTTAATGGTATAACAAATTACATTTGCAGTATAATCCCTGAAATCATTAAGGTTAAGATAATATGCAATACAAATGCGATACAACACTTCTGTCTAATACAGATAAAATTTAATTGATTGATTTAACTGAATTTGATTGACATTATCTGGGTATAATTGGTTCCGAAAAGTAATTTGTGAAATTTGACGTGTGACTGTTATCTAAGTTGACAGAGATATCTCAGGTGTGAAAGAATTAACCCTTTCCCACATGCAGGTGCATTTTGAAGCATCTTCAGCAGACGACTTATTACAACACTTGGTAAAAGAAGAAATTAATCATGATGTGCAATATTTCCTTTTGCCGCACTGTATTCAATAAATTTCTTCCCTTGACAGATAGTTTCCGTATTTTTGCCCAAATGTTGCAAATCTCTCTGCTGTAGATTTTGTTGTTGGTTGGAAAGGTCTCTTTCACAATTTAGTGTCCGTAAGAAATGATAAGAATTTTGTATTGATTGTAGAAAAAATAGATAATAACATAATTTCACATGAATTACAAGAACAGATTGTGGAAAAGCAGTTGTGATAATATTGCAAATTGTATGAAGCATAATTTTGTCACTTTATTACTCCAGGGAAAAAAAGCCAAGTGAGACCATATTAGATATTACTCATAATTTTAACCCTTTCCCTCATATCACGAATCTGCAGCAGACGACTTGGAAACAACACCTGAAAACATTTGGGAACTCCCTTTATATGAAAGTACAAAGATTGAATATAGAGTTGAAAACATGGTGACAAAAGGAGAAATTGCTGGTTTTGAGCAATTTCTTCTTTTGTCGCCATGTTTTCAATAAGCTGTGTGCTGCAGAAGCGTCAGAAAGCGTCTATATGAGGGATAGGGTAAAAATATTACATATTTCTCCCAAGATTTTCTTTCAAAGCAGAGGGCTCTTAAAAATCTTCTCATGTAAATGATAAGATATAAAATGAGATTGAACTATTGTTAAGGTCTATTTCAAAAGCATGACTTTTAAAATGTTGCAAAAGTTTGACTACAGAAAAAAAATTCAATGTACAAGCAGTGTGCACAACTCTTGTTCATAACCATTGGGACGGTTCATGGTGACTAATAAGTATTCGTTAGAAAAGTAAAGTTATTCAGTTTCACATTTGTAATAACTTGTAAATTTGAAAACTTTCCTACAAATTATGAAATAAGTGCAAGCGAAAATCCAGGACTGATTATTGGAGGTTTCATTGACAAGGAAATCCCTTTAACTCTTTCCCTCATAGGACAATTCTGCAGCAGACGACTTTGAACATATTGTGTCAAAAAATAGAAAATCTCTATAATTGAATGGATAACCTATGACTAAAAGTGGAAAACATTGTGGCAAAAGGAGAATTGCTCGTTTTGAGCAATTTCTTCTTTTGTCACTATGTTTTCAAAAAGCCATCTGCTGCAGAGGCATCAGAAAGCGTCTAAATGAGGGAAAGGATTAATTGAGATTAATAGTGCCCCATGCAAGACAAATATTGGCGACCTTATCACTCTTGATGGAGGATTGGACTACGATCATGACCCTGAAGAAGGAATGAATATCCAGAATGAATGTCTAGTGTTTTATGGCGAATCTACAGCTAAGGTTATTTAGAGCACAATATGCAGAATGAATGTCTAGTGTTTTATTGCGAATCAACAGCCATGGATGTTTAGAGCACAATATCCAGAGGCAAAAGCTTAGAGAGCTCTGGAGACCGAAGAAGAGTAGTATTACAGAGACTGAGAAATATTCAGAAGATGTAGCAACTGTAAGACAAACCATGTACAGAGTTGGCAGAAAAACCTTGAATCCTACAAATGATGAAGAAATGATCTAATTTAAATGAATATGACCAAGAGATTAAAATCAAAATGTTTATCACCAGAACCAGACCCAGTTGGTGAGCAGGAAGCTAGATATATATCTGGCTAGCCAAAGAGGTTTTAAGGAATAACAAGAGAAAGTTGATGCAAGGCATCAATGTCGCCGGAAAAGACTGCATTGATTTATTTATGTATTCTTGGCTTTCCTTAGTCTATTCAAACATTAGGAACGTTGAAATGAAAACATTTGCTTATAAATTTTATATTCATACCTATACATTAGGGTATCTATAAAAAATTAACGAAATGTGTACACATTTATCTGGCTTAAATTTAATTTTGCTGTTGTTACTTATTTAAATAATAGTATTCATTCATATAATTTCAATGTTTGTCAATCTTATTCGAATCACAAGGTAAATATCCTGGTATTGCTTTAAAGGGAGGTAATTTGAAGAAAACAAAAGTCTTCAAAAGGAGAAATATATCAGCATTACCGTCTACAGTTTAAATTGTTCTATTGTTTGTGGATTTAAAAATGTTCTTTTTTTCTTATTTCTACATGTACAACGAAATATTGCGGGCTTCTCTTTGACGCTTTGCGTCAAACATTCGTCTTGTACTTGTCTAAAATAAAATAATATCACTCGCTTTTTCATATCGAAATGCGCATGCGCGAAAATCGATGTTAAAGGTCACGAAACTACACAACAGAATAGGGTCTATATTTAGCTTAGAAACAGTTCCTACTTTAGATATTCATGGATTAACATTATTAAATGAATTCTACACAAATCAAGACATCTCTTTGAACATGAAAACAACATTTAGTAAGTTAAAATTGCTATTAAAAGGAGAATCCGAAATTGACCTCAATGATGACACATAAGAGTCTGCATAAGGGGGTGTTGGTTCACGTCTTGAAGGGACCACTTTTGTCTTCGTAAATAAGACAAAAAACTTAAATGCGAGTGAAATAAAAAAAAACTGCAAACATTAAAAAATCGGAATATTTATTTCATTTTAGATGTGTCATTTATTAGTGTTCGTAAACAACCACAATTGTAATATGTTCAAATCATCTAGATTTGTTTCTTTCTAATAATAAGCCGCCCTCCCATGTGATTTCCGAAAAGCTATTAAAAATAGAAGTCGCGGGCTTCTGCCCGGCGACTAATGAAAGTCATGTGCAATTGATGTATTTAAAAAGTTTTGATATGTTGCTCAAATGAAAATGCCAAAAATATTTCTCTTTTTTTTATAACTGCCCTTTTAACTTGTCATTTCTTGTATGCATCCTGGAAGTGCCATGATTGGGTTATGTATAAGACCCAAGAATCCCCTTATTTAACCGTTTCCCACATACAATAATTCTGCAGCAGACGACTTCGAAAACATATTGACAGATAAATAAAAACCTCCATAAATGAGAGTTTAGTTATAAATAAGAGTTGAAAGTATTGTGGCAAAAAGGAGAAATTGCTCGTCTTGCCACAATGTTTTCTAAAGTTGTCTGCGAAAGAAATGTCAGAAAGCGTTTAGTTATAAATAAGAGTTGAAAGTATTGTGGCAAAAAGGAGAAATTGCTCGTCTTGCCACAATGTTTTCTAAAGTTGTCTGCGAAAGAAATGTCAGAAAGCGTCTACAAGTGGGAAAGGGTTAAAAAAATTTTTATTTATTCACAACGTAGCTACTGATGGAAAGATTTATTTTCTAAACGAATGTCACACGGAGAGAAAAACGTGCAGCCAGTCCGTGGTTTGAACACAGGACTCTTGCTTTCAGGGCAAGTACTCTACCAACTGTAATAACAGGACCACTTACATGTAATCTCTGCAACTGTGTACAAGTTCAGACCGCGACACACACAAAATTCCATCCTTTACAAGTGCTCTAAAACTTTTGAATGAATTTTTGTTGAACAATTTTGAATTTCTAAAAGAGAATCATATCAACATTGCAAACCAATTTGTATCTCTTCTTAAACCTTTTTCCTCATAAAGATGCTTTCTGACGCCTCTGCAGCAGACGGCTTTTTGAAAACATAGTGACAAAAGAAGAAATTGCTCAAAACAAGCAAATTTCTCCTTTTGCCACAATGTTTTCCACCTTTAATCATAGGTTATCCATTCAATTAAAGAGCTTTTCTATTTTTTGACAAAGTTTGTTCAAAGTCGTCTGCTGCAGAATTGTCGTAAGTGGGAAAGGGTTAGGACTTTTCCAACACATAGACATATGTTGGGGCATCTGCAGCAGGGACTATAACATTTATTTCATGATGAGTAATTACTCCTTTTAATTAATTGATTGATAGATTGATTGTTTTGTGTATAACGCCGCTTTCAACTATTTTTCAGTTATATCACGGCGGTTCCTGGGTAAGTACGACTGGTGTAACGTGCCGGGCTAAAGGCGAAGAAGATCCCTTCAGCGAAAAGTATACTCAACCCTGAAGGGGTCTACTTGTCTTATATATCTAACCCTAAACACCATCACTTCGAAACGGTGATGTAAATTTGCATATCAAATGCAACGTATACCGAAAGCTTTCGTTACACTACTTCCCACTCCGAGAAGACTCGTCCAGAGTCTTGGCCTGGGAAACCCGTGGGTAAGGCAACTCCGGTATGGCAGTTGTCTTCATCCCATCGCTGCCACCAATGTAACGTGCCGGGCTAAAGACGCAGAAGATCCCTTCAGCGAAAAGTATACTCAACCCTGAAGGGGTTCACTTGTCTTATATATCTAACCCTAAACTCCATCACTTCGAAACGGTGATGTAAATTTGCATATCAAATGCAACGTATACCGAACGCTTTCGTTACACTTGCACAAGCAGGTCAGTCGTAATGCTAACCCCGGAACCCTGAACGCCAAGGAGGGCAACCGTTACTGCCAGTTTTAAAGTCTTGGGTATGACATGGTCGGAGATCGAAGCCGCGACCTCCCGCACCCGAGGTGGACGCTCTACACGTACACTACTGAGGCGGTATACGAAATAATGAATATACACATAATTTGTTTTATCAAAGTTTGTCTTTCAAAATAATAGTTAACATTTTAAACATGTGTCTCGAGCATCTGAGCCGGTTGATCAGACTCACTACTGTTTACTGTCCAATTCAACACTCCAACTTTCACATTCCTAATATTTGCAATGAACCATTCGAAATGCAAAATTATACATGTGCATTTTAGAATTTCAGCATTGAAATTATTAAATTCTTCTAAAATTGAATTCGAAAAATATGAATTTAGTACGTCTAAGAATGAGAAATAATTGCATCGACAACAACAAAACGATAAGGTTAATCGTTACAATGACCATTATACACTATTGCCTTATAATATAGGATATGTTAATTAGACTGTCAGAAACACTTCACGCTTGTATATTTGAAAAATGACAAGTCGTGTATTCTTATGCTATGTGACTATAAGCTTATGTTAATACTATTCTGTCTTATTTTGTCTTGTGAATAACAAACTGCTACCAAATATTCTCATGATTGTACATGTCTTCGGGTTAACCTTTTCCAACATACAACCAATCTACAAGGTAGATGACTTTGTAAACATGTAGGTAAACTTCTCCCATATATCTCTATGAATGAAACTTATTAGATAGAGTTAAAACACTGGAGCTAAAAAAGAAAATACTCATTATGAACATTTTCTCCTTTTGCCATAATGTTTTCACAAGTCATCTGCCATAGTAGAGACAATCGGCGGATCACTAACGGTCGGTAAAGGAACGAAACCGGTTCAGGATTGTGAAGGGTTATGAGGAGCACCTTTATTAACCGGCTGTAAGATCGGCTTTAATATTGCGACCTGACTATGTAAGCTGTCTCTGTGGCGCAATTGGTTAGCGCGTTCGGCTGTTAACCGAAAGGTTGATGGTTCGAGTCCATCCAGGGACGCAAATTTTTGCTTATCCTTGCTTTCTCTCAATATGTCTGTAGATCAACTTATTCTTTGTTGTTTTGTTGAATTTTTGAGATTTACTTGTAAACGATAAGTTAATATATATATAGGATCTGACATGAGTTGTCATTTCATATAAAGTTTTATTAAACGAGTTCAAGATTTTTTGTTATTAAGCGAGCCTGTGGCGAGCTTAATAACAAATATCTTGGACGAGTTTGATAAAACTTTATATGAAATGACAACGAATGTCAGATTCTTTTTATCACATGACGAAACACACAAAGAAAATCGGGTTTTCCAAAGCTATTTTAATTTCGTCAGTAAACCGTATAATAATGCAACAAATAATTATGCCGAGGTCATACTCAGCTTAGTTTATTAAAAGTAATAATAAATAACACGCATGAGATATTATATCTATCACATAAAGTGACTTATGAGGCGTATTTCGATAAAAATGTACTTAACGTTTACAATATTTCTAGATAAAATGTACGGGTTTTGGCGCCAAAGTGACTAACGTATGACGTCAAAACGCTGACGTGACGTCATTTTCCAAGTATTAGGTCATCTTATATTACACATGTTGTATATAAAGAAATACGTAATGGTTATATTACATTGGATACAAGCAACGTCATGTGATAAAATGAAATACATGATAAATATATCTTAAGCAGTTCCGTTTTTATATAGTTTCATTTACGACTGTCGTTGTTCAAAATGTGTCATACTTCCAATAACAATTAACTAGAGAAATCAGATATAATTATAACAACCACGTATACCTGACAAATATGGAAAACGACAATTATTTCAATATTACCTGTTTTGTCATCATAATTACAAGTACATTGGAACCAGTCCATGAGAAAATGTATAAATTAGCATTTCGGATTAATACACCTTCATAGTTTCTGATGATTATTATCAGACTCATCTTGCTAAGTTTTATCGACTCTTCACAAATTAACAGAAGCTTCAAAACAAACTGACTTTATGTATCGACCCAGATCAGCCTGCGCAGTCCGTGTTTTATGCCGCTTTTAACATTGTAAACTTCTTCCATACATTTCTGTGAATGAACGTGTATACTTATCAAATAGAGTAAAAATCATTGGCACTAAAAAAATGAAAGTGCTCATTATGAACATTTTCTCCTTTTGCCATAATGTTTTCACAAGTCATCTGCCATAGTAGAGACAATCTATGTCTGTAGGTGTGAAAGTTGGATCACTTTAACGGTCGCTATATGAACGAAACCGGTTCAGGATTGTGAAGGGTTATGATGAGACACCTTTATTAACTGGCTGTAAGATTAGCATTAATATTGCAACCTGAATATGTAAGCTGTCTCTGTGGCGCAATTGGTTAGCGCGTTCGGCTGTTAACCGAAAGGTTGATCGTTCAAGTCCATCCAGGGACGCAAATTTTTGCTTATCCTTGCTTTCTCTCAATATGTCTGTATGTCTGTAGATCAACTTATTCTTTGTTGATTTTTTGTGATTTACTTGTAAAATACTATTATTCTAAGCAGTTACATTGTTATATAGTCTCATTTACCACTGTCGTTATTCAAAATGTGTCGTACTTCCAGCAAGACGAATGTTCGATGCAATGCATCAAAGAGAAGCTGCAATAATTTGTTGCACATGAAGAAATAAGAAAAAGGAACATTTAAATTATTTCTCAAACTGTAAAATCATGACTTTAGAGTAGTACTTTTATATCACAAAAATTTGAAGTAATTTTTAGCTCCACGTCGAGCTTATGTCATGGCGAATTGTCCGTCGTGCGTGCGTGCGTAAACTTTTTCCTTTAAACGACTTCTTCTCACTAACCACTTGGCCAATTTGGTTGAAACTTCATAGGAAGCATCCTCTCAATGTCCTCTCTTAAATTCCTTCAATTTTTTTTGATCCATCCATAATTCTGGTTTCCATGGCAACCAAAAGAAAAAAATAGTGAAAACTTAAAAAATCTTCTTCTCTGAAAGTGTCAGGCCGATTTTCAAATAATTTTGTAGAAATGTTCCTTGGGTGACCCTTTATTAGATTCCTTCAAGAAATGTTGATTGGTCGAAAAACATGGTCGCCAGAGGGCGGGGCTATTTTGCCTTATATGACCATAGTGAAAACTTAAAAAATCTTCTTCTCCGAAAGTGTTCAGCCGATTTTCAAATAATTTTGTAGAAATGTTCATTGGGTGACCCTCTATCAGATTCCTTCAAGCCATGTTGATTGGTCGAAAAATATGGCCACCAGAGGGCGGGGCTATTTTGCTCTATATGACCATAGTGAAAATTTAAAAAATCTTCTTCTCCGAAAGTGTTGAGCAGATTTTCAAATAAAGAAATGTTCTTTGGGTGACCCTCTATCAGATTCCTTCAAGCCATGTTGATTGGTTCAAAAATATGGCCGCCATGGGGTGGGGCTATTTTGCCTTATATGGCTATTGTGAAAACTTAAAAAATCTTCTCCTCCGAAAGTGTCAGGCCGATTTTCAAATAATTTTGCAGAAACATTCCTTGGGTGACACTCTACAAGATTCCTTTAAGCCATGGTGGTTGGTAAAAAATATGGCCACTAGGGGGCAGGGCTGTTTGGAGATTTGATTTTTGCCTTATGGCTGTGGAGCGATACTGGCCCTCTTGGGCCTCTTGTTTTGTTATGCAAAGATATTTAAAAGAACATTTATAGTACATTTTAAGACACTATTTTGTTAACCCTTTCCCACATACAACAATTCTGCAACAAATGTCTTTCAAAGCGATATTTGCGAAAAACAAAATGCATAAATGAATGAAATGAAAGATGATCAAAAACGACAAAAAACAAGTTTTTATCATGCAACATAGTAAAATAGGAAGATATTATACTGAACATGAGTCAGATTATTAAAAACAAAGCAAATGAATAGTTAGGATGATTGAAAATTGTGATGTCATCTATGTGAAAAAACGATAAAAATGAAAATCTATCAATAGACTATAGATGAATCATACTGTCTTTTGTTTTAGCTCCTAACTTTATTCGAGAATACATTGGTGAATACAGACTAAATCAAAAACGCCGGAAATCCAAAAATTGGACTAAATATTTAGATTTATATTTAGTCAAACATCTAAATTGAAAAGTTTGGTGAATACGAGCCCTTCTTCCTCCAACTACTGGGTAATATATCATAGGATGTAAGGAACAGACTACATTTAGCTTTTGGTTCCTGGTTTGAGATACTATTGAAATGATAAAGTGTATGAGGCAGGTAACCAATTCAAAAGAATGGTTCTCTGTTTAACTGTTTAGACTAGATACAGCATGAATTTCGCTTATTCAAAAATGTACAATGTCTTTTTATGCCCCCCCGGAATCTCCGATTCGGGGGGCATATAGTTTTTGGCCTGTCTGTCTGTCTGTCTGTCTGCACGTTGGTCTGCACGTCTGTTTCTGTCTGTCTGCACAAAAAAAACTTTAACCTTGACCACTGCTTTTGAACCATAACAGGTACGGCTACCATATTTCACATGTGTATTCCTTATGACATGACCTTTCTGTCAGTACCAACATTTTTGACCTTGCGACCTTGACCTTTGACCTAGATGTAGTTTTTGGCCTGTCTGCACGAAAAAAACTTTAACCTTGACCACTACTTTTGAACCATAACAGGAACGGCTACCATATTTCACATGTGTATTCCTTGTGACATTACCTTTCTGTCAGTACCAAAATGTTTGACCTTGCGACCTTGACCTTTGACCTAGATGTTGCCATTCTCGAAAAAAACTTTAACCTTGGCCATTACTTTTGAACCATAACAGGTACGGCTACCATATTTCACATGTGTATTCCTTGTGACATGACCTTTCTGTCAGTACCAACATTTTTCACCTTGCGACCTTGACCACCTTTGACCTAGATGTTGCCATTCTCGAAAAAAACTTTAACCTTGGCCATTACTTTTGAACCATAACAGGTACGGCTACCATATTTCACATGTGTATTCCTTGTGACATGACCTTTCTGTCAGTACCAACATTTTTGACCTTGCGACCTTGACCTTTGACCTAGATGTTGCCATTCTCGAAAAAAACTTTAACCTTGGCCATTACTTTTGAACCATAACAGATACGGCTACCATATTTCACATGTGTATTCCTTGTGACATGACCTTTCTGTCAGTACCAACATTTTTGACCTTGCGACCTTGACCTTTGATCTACATGTTGCCATTCTCGAAAAAAACTTTAACCTTGACTACTACTTTTGAACCATAACAGGTACGGCTACCATATTTCACATGTGTATTCCTTGTGACATGACCTTTCTGTCAGTACCAACATTTTTGACCTGGCGACCTTGACCTTTGACCTAGATGTTGCCATTGGGGGCATCAGTGTTTCACAAACACATCTTGTTTTTAATTTGTAAAACTCACACTAGTATATAGATTGTGAAAGGGATGTTTCAAAAGTAATTTACCTTAAATTAATAAACTTAGAAAGGACAAAGAAATCACGATATGTGGTCAAACGGGCAGGTCTATATATCTCCTTGTGCTGAATTTTAAAGCATTCCTACAGGAAGCCGCCTACTGGTGGCTTCCGATAAAATATCTGGATAATTGGAAAAAAGGCCATATGCTGCAAGGACATTAACCCTTTCCCTCATACGGCAATTCTGCAATAGAAGACTGAACATATTTTGTCAAAAAATAGAAAATCTCTACAATTGATTGGATAACCTATGACTAAAAGTGGAAAACATTGTGACAAAAGGAGAAATTGCTTGTTTTGAGCAATTTCTTCTTTTGTCACTGTGTTTTCAAAAAGCCATCTGCTGCAGAGGCGTCAGAAAGCGTCTATTTGAGGGAAAGGGTTAAATATTTAGCCACACTATTTGAAGAACCTTGTTTGCTGCAGTTGTGTCCATAAGAAGTGCATCAGCATGTAGGAAAGGGTGCACCTGTACAAGGGCAAAACTAGATTCTATCAAAGTCACAAATTGAAATTTAATAGATTCATCATATTTCGTTTTGACAGCCCACCTTTTATTTCTTTTCATATAAAAGCTCAGTGCTTATCACTTGAAATAATTACAGAAATGGCACTTATAATGCCCACTGCACTTGTTAGTGACCCACGGCAGGGTAAAAAGGTCCTACTAATACTTACAACAAATCTGCAGCAGACAACTTTGCAAAAGTCTTCTAAAAAAAATATGGAAAATCTCTATAATTGTAGGTATAATTACTGAAAAAAATTGAAAACAATCTGGCAAATGGAGAAATTGCTTATTTTGAGCAATTTCTCCATTTGTCACTGTTTTCAAGTCGTCTGCTGCAGAGGCGTCAGAAAGCGTCTTTAGTTGGGAAAGGTATAAAAATGTTCCTACTTCCATTATAACTTTTCTAGATATAGATGGACTTTGATCTTGTCGCAGCTGATGAATTTGAAAACCATGCTGAAAATTGATTATAATGAGCCCTTACTCCATTACCAACAATATTTTCTTTTCTGTTTCTTAACCCTTTCCCTCATACAACAATTCTGCAGCAGACGACTTTGAACATATTTTGTCAAAACATAGAAAATCTTTATAATGGAATGGATAACCTATGACAAAAAGTGGAAAACATTGTGGCAAAAGGAGAAATTGCACGTTTTGTGCAATTTCTTCTTTTGTTACTATGTTTTCAAAAAGCTGTCTGCTGCAGAGGCGTCCGAAAGCGTCTATATGAGGGAAAGGGTTAACCCTTTATCACATACAACAAGCAATTCTGCATCAGACCAATTTGGAAACATCTTTCAAGAAACTGTGGAAAAAATTTTGTAATGAAATTATAGTTATTGAATAAAATTGGAAACATTGCAGCAAAAGAATTTGAAAATTATAAGCAAATTCTACTTTCTGCCACAATGTTTCAATAGTCATCTGCAACAAGAACCTCATGATGCGTCTGCAGGTGGGAAGAGAATAATCTTTATTTAAAATATCCTGAATTTTTATTCTTTCCTTCAGATGCTGTAAATTTGGAAGATGAGAATATTCTGCAATACATTGACAGTATTATCCCTTTCCCACATACAGCACATCTGCAGCAGACGACTTTCAAAACATAGTGACAAAAACCTGAAAAATCTCCATAAAAGTAAGCTTGATTGTTAAATAAAGTTGAAAACATTGTGGCCAAAGGAGAAATTGATCATGAGCAATCTCACCTTTGGCCACACTGTTTTCAAAAGTTGTCTGCTGCTATTGCATCTGCAGGTGGGAAAGGGTTAAAGTGGGACTTCACATCTAGAATTTGATCAGAAACTAGAATAGCTGTCATACAATTGCTCTCTACCAGGTTCTGATGGCTAAATGTCTCTGCAGCAGAAGACTTTCAAAATCCTTGTAAGAGAAATAGAAATCACTCAAAGTTGTTATTTTCTCAGCTTTCCTCAATATTTTCAAATAAGTCCTGAAAATATACTTCTAAGTCAAAAAAACCAAGTCTGTATTTGTTTGCCTATTTGCCTCGGTGTCTTCACTGTTTGCATGATGTGACAGTGGTCCCTTTTTTAGTGTTTTTGCGTGTTTTGACTGAAGTATCTTTTCCCAATAGTTGCATTCAATTGAACATGTACTAATTTGAGTGGATCTGTATTGTATAGATGGAACAGGAGACGTGTCAATCAAGAATGCTAGGTGGTCCCATCCCACTTAACCCTTTCCCTCATACGGCAATTCTGCAGCAGACGACTTTGAACGTATTTTGTCAAAAAATAGAAAATCTCCATAATTGAATGGATAACCTATGACAAAAAGTGGAAAACATTGTGGCAAAAGGAGAAATTGCACGTTTTGTGCAATTTCTTCTTTTGTCACTATGTTTTTAAAAAGCCGTCTGCTGCAGAGGCGTCTATATGAGGGAAAGGGTTAACAGGTCCCTCTGATAACCTAAATATAGGCTTTAATCCTTGCGCATTTAAACATTCCAACCTGTGTTTAAAGTCCATCCTTGGGAAGAGAACAATATGGTCTTTGTTCACAGGTGGTCTTTAATTAGAGGGTCATTTAGGTATAAAATGAGTAATTGGGAAATTAAAAGTGTGGTTGCTATTATAGACAGTAAATTGCTAAACAATGGTGTGGTCTTTAGCACAGGTTTTACTGTATTATAACAAATATTATGCAAATTCAAAAGACACTGTTTATTTCTATTTCTGAATAACTTTTATTTATAATGAGCAATTACTCCGTCGGTCACAATATTTTCAATTTTAATCAACAATTTTTATTTCATTTACTGAGAGTGTCTGTATTTTTGACTAAATATTTTCAATGCCATCTGCTGCTGATTTGTTGTATGTGGGAAAAGGTTAATACAAAATACTAAAAGTGTTCTAGAAAATAAGGTTAAACTCTCAGTAAAACATATGTTTGGCGCAATTTTCATTTTAATTAAAATTCATTTCGTGATAATTAAGATTCATGATTCTATTAAACCCTTTTCCATATATAGAAGAAGCTTTGTGATGCCTCTGCAGCAGACGACTTTTGAAAACAGTGTGACAAAAGGAGAAATAGATCAAAACAAACGATTTTATCCCTTTGCCACAATGTTTTCAATTCTTTTCAATAATTTAACTTTCATTTGCAGAGATTTTCTATATTTTTGCGTCAATGTTTTCAAAGTCATCTGCTGTATATTTGTTTCATGTGGGAAAGGGTTAATGAAAATATGTAGAGAATAACTCATCCAGTATGATTCAGTTTAGCATGGGTCATTTAGTTTAATCCAAACCAGATTAGAATTTTAATCCTTTTATAATTTCCAGGTTTAAATTTAATTCCGAGTGACCAAAAGTGACCAAGGATCGAACTGGACCAACTGCTGTGTATTTTGATAAACGATCAGTGTACTTTCAATGCATGGATCAAGGTGAGCTGTGTCATGACACAAAGGGTGTTCAATTCACCCTTCACTATAAAGCAAATGATTTTTGAAACCTTTTCATTAGACAAATTTTAGAAATAATGTTTGAAAAGGAGAAATTGCTCAAATCAAGCAACTGTTTGTTTTCCCACAGCATTTTCAACTTTAGCCAAACAATTGTTGAAAGGGATGATAACACCACACTATCTTAACAAACACTACAGCAGATGACTTCTTCTAGTTTAAAAGGAACCACTACTCATATATTATCCCAATACTGTTTCATACTTTTTGTGTTGCTTGCCTTGGCAAGGCGACACATGCTGATCACTTCTGAATCGTCTGTCTATCCACCTGTCTGTTACATGTTCACTGGTATATTGACAAGGCGACACATGGTGACCACTTCTGAATCATCTGTCCATCCACCTGTCTGTTACATGTTCACTGGTATATTGACAAGGCGACACATGGTGATCACTTCTGAATCGTCTGTCCATCCACCTGTCTGTTACATGTTCACTGGTATATTGGCAAGGCGACACATGCTGATCACTTCTGAATCGTCTGTCCATCCACCTGTCTGTTACATGTTCACTGGTATATTGACAAGGCGACACATGGTGATCACTTCTGAATCGTCTGTCCATCCACCTGTCTGTTACATGTTCACTGGTATATTGACAAGGCGACACATGCTGATCACTTCTGAATCGTCTGTCCATCCACCTGTCTGTTACATGTTCACTGGTATATATTGACAAGGCGACACATGGTGATCACTTCTGAATCGTCTGTTCATCCACCTGTCTGTTACATGTTCACTGGTATATATTGACAAGGCGACACATGGTGATCACTTCTGAATCGTCTGTCCATCCACCTGTCTGTTACATGTTCACTGGTATATTGACAAGGCGACACATGCTGATCACTTCTGAATCGTCTGTCCATCCACCTGTCTGTTACATGTTCACTGGTATATATTGACAAGGCGACACATGGTGATCACTTCTGAATCGTCTGTCCATCCACCTGTCTGTTACATGTTCACTGGTATATATTGACAAGGCGACACATGCTGATCACTTCTGAATCGTCTGTCCATCCACCTGTCTGTTACATGTTCACTGGTATATTGGCAAGGTGACACATGGTGACCACTTCTGAATCGTCTGTCCATCCACCTGTCTGTTACATGTTCACTGGTATATTGACAAGGCGACACATGGTGATCACTTTTGAATCGTCTGTCCATCCACCTGTCTGTTACATGTTCACTGGTATATTGACAAGGCGACACATGCTGATCACTTCTGAATCGTCTGTCCATCCACCTGTCTGTTACATGTTCACTGGTATATTGACAAGGCGACACATGCTGATCACTTCTGAATCGTCTGTCCATCCACCTGTCTGTTACATGTTCACTGGTATATATTGACAAGGCGACACATGGTGATCACTTCTGAATCGTCTGTTCATCCACCTGTCTGTTACATGTTCACTGGTATATATTGACAAGGCGACACATGGTGATCACTTCTGAATCGTCTGTCCATCCACCTGTCTGTTACATGTTCACTGGTATATTGACAAGGCGACACATGCTGATCACTTCTGAATCGTCTGTCCATCCACCTGTCTGTTACATGTTCACTGGTATATATTGACAAGGCGACACATGGTGATCACTTCTGAATCGTCTGTCCATCCACCTGTCTGTTACATGTTCACTGGTATATATTGACAAGGCGACACATGGTGACCACTTCTGAATCGTCTGTCCATCCACCTGTCTGTTACATGTTCACTGGTATATATTGACAAGGCGACACATGGTGATCACTTCTGAATCGTCTGTCCATCCACCTGTCTGTTACATGTTCACTGGTATATTGACAAGGCGACACATGCTGATCACTTCTGAATCATCTGTCCATCCACCTGTCTGTTACATGTTCACTGGTATATTGGCAAGGCGACACATGCTGATCACTTCTGAATCGTCTGTCCATCCACCTGTCTGTTACATATTCACTGGTATATTGGCAAGGTGACACATGGTGACCACTTCTGAATCGTCTGTCCATCCACCTGTCTGTTACATGTTCACTGGTATATTGACAAGGCGACACATGGTGATCACTTTTGAATCGTCTGTCCATCCACCTGTCTGTTACATGTTCACTGGTATATATTGACAAGGCGACACATGGTGATCACTTCTGAATCGTCTGTCCATCCACCTGTCTGTTACATGTTCACTGGTATATTGACAAGGCGACACATGGTGATCACTTTTGAATCGTCTGTCCATCCACCTGTCTGTTACATGTTCACTGGTATATATTGACAAGGCGACACATGGTGATCACTTCTGAATCGTCTGTCCATCCACCTGTCTGTTACATGTTCACTGGTATATTGACAAGGCGACACATGCTGATCACTTCTGAATCGTCTGTCCATCCACCTGTCTGTTACATGTTCACTGGTATATATTGACAAGGCGACACATGCTGATCACTTCTGAATCGTCTGTCCATCCACCTGTCTGTTACATGTTCACTGGTATATATTGGCAAGGCGACACATGGTGATCACTTCTGAATCGTCTGTCCATCCACCTGTCTGTTACATGTTCACTGGTATATATTGACAAGGCGACACATGGTGATCACTTCTGAATCGTCTGTCCATCCACCTGTCTGTTACATGTTCACTGGTATATTGACAAGGCGACACATGGTGATCACTTTTGAATCGTCTGTCCATCCACCTGTCTGTTACATGTTCACTGGTATATTGACAAGGCGACACATGGTGATCACTTCTGAATCGTCTGTCCATCCACCTGTCTGTTACATGTTCACTGGTATATTGGCAAGGTGACACATGGTGATCACTTCTGAATCATCTGTCCATCCACCTGTCTGTTACATGTTCACTGGTATATTGACAAGGCGACACATGCTGATCACTTCTGAATCGTCTGTCCATCCACCTGTCTGTTACATGTTCACTGGTATATTGACAAGGCGACACATGGTGACCACTTCTGAATCGTCTGTCCATCCACCTGTCTGTTACATGTTCACTGGTATATTGGCAAGGTGACACATGGTGATCACTTCTGAATCATCTGTCCATCCACCTGTCTGTTACATGTTCACTGGTATATTGGCAAGGCGACACATGCTGATCACTTCTGAATCGTCTGTCCATCCACCTGTCTGTTACATGTTCACTGGTATATTGGCAGGATACACATGTGTTCCTTCGAACACTTGTATTACAGTTTAATTCTTAACCCTTTCCCTCGTATAGACGTTTTCTGTCGCCTCTGCGGCAGATGGCTTTTTAAAAAACATAGTGACTAAAGAAGAAATTGCTCAAAACGAGCAATTTCTCCTTTTGCCACAATGTTTTCCACTTTTAGTCATAGGTTATCCATTCAATTAAAGAGATTTTCTATTTTTGGACAAAATATGTTGTCTGCTGCAGAATTGTCATATGAGGTTTCGAAAGGGTTAATCGACCATCTTTCAATTTATTTCTGTAATGATACAATGCATTTTAATACAAATGTAGCAGACGACTTCAGTCACAATATGTTCATCTCTATTCCATACCGAACTTTGATTCACAGATTTCCATATTTTTGCCTCCATGTTTTCCAACTTCTGCTGCCGATTTGTTTCCTATGGTAAATGGTTAAGTGAGATAGAAACCACCTTTTTGTGTGACTCTGATCAATATTAGGCTTGGTGTGTGGAACAAAAAGGATTAAATTTTAACTTAAAAAGGTAAAAACACAACTAATAGATATTTTAAGATATTTCAACTGATATAAGCTCTGTTTTCAAAACAGATGGATTTTCATTTTTTGAGATTAGAATTGAAGTGTTTGTAAAGAATTTTATTTTTACATTTAAACCCTGAGCATGGTCAAATAGATATAGTTAATTTGAAGTTTGAAGTCTCATCACCCGCCCGCCCCCCATGTGAGTGATAACACGATAGCCTAAATGTCCTGACATCCTCTTGTCTTGTTGCAGTTGTGAGCCAATGATCCAACACATAATGATTAACCTGAAAAGGTTTTTTGTCTCTTTTAAAAAGAAAAATCTCATTTCTTCTAACATTGTTTTGCCATTTTCGAAAAAATAAAAAATCTCTTTATGTAACAATTTATATAACAATTTATATTAAATTCTGTTCCATATTATTTGTCGGTATTTAACCCTTTCCCTCATACGACTTTGAACCTATTTTGTCAAAAAATAGAAAATCTCTATAATTGAATGGATAACCTATGACTGAAAGTGGAAAACATTGTAGAAAACATTGTGGCAAAAGGAGAAATTGCTCGTTTTGAGCAATTTCTTATTTTGTCACTATGTTTTCAAAAATCCGTCTGCTGCAGAGGCGTCAGAAAGCGTCTATATGAGCGAAAGGGTTCAGATTGTTGTTAAGGTTATCGTTGACTATATGAGTTGGAAAACCAAGGGTTTTGTCAGTTATGGCTACTTTCTAACTTGCCTGATTGATTTCATTCATACTAGGAGCTGTGCTAAAGGGAGACCCAGCCATGTCCAACTAGTATAAATTCAGACCAGCCTGCACATGCATGAAGTCTGATCAGAATCCACTTTATACACTATCCTTTCTAACTTGCAGACGCACTTTAACGCAAGTGCATCAGATAACTTTGGAATTAAATGTGGCAAATGGAGAATTTGCTCATACTCGGCAATTTCTCCATTTGCCAAAATGTTTTTTATCTCTATTCAATAATTATAGTGTCATTTAAAGTAATTTTTCATGTGTGCGCCAATGTGATTTCAAATCTGTCTGCTGCAAATTTGTTGTATTTGGGATACAGTAACCCCTTCCAACATTACAACAAATCTGCTGCGCAGACGACTTTGAAAACATCTACTGTACTCAAGATACGGAAAATCTCTAGAAATAATGGTACAATTACTGAAAAAAGGTTGAAATTTCTTCTTTTGTCACAATGTTTTAAAAGTTGTCTGCTGCAGAGGTGTCGGAAAGCGTCTAAATGAGGCTTCTGAGAAACAGTGCACATTTGGATCAAACAGCTACACTTAATGAAAATTCCCTACGCTTGTAGCACAACTTGTTAAAATGTATTAATACAAGTTTAAGAGCAGTGAAACATGGTGGTTACATTCGTAATTGTTTGTTTCCCAAAACACCATTATCTCTGTAGTACCTGGTAAAACATGGGGATTTGTTGTATCAGATTGTTATTCAAATGGTTTTGACCTGTCATAATGTTGGAGACATTTCCTTTTGTTTATACCTTTCCCACCTGCAGACGAATTTTAACACATATGCATCAGACAACTTTTAAAAACATTGTGAGATAACTAGCAATTCCTTATTTCCAACAATGTTTTCAACTTTACCCAATAGTGTAATAAATTATGAAGATTTGTCATATGTGTGAATGGGTTAAGCCTTTAACCTATTTTGATGACATTAGACTCCTTTAGTTTAGTTTAAACTTATTTATTTTACATTGATTGCAAAACAAGCTTATATAAATCACGCTCGATGTCGCCCTTCTGGAGACTTAACCCTTTCCCTCATATAGACGCTTTCTGACGCCTCTGCAGCAGACGGCTTTTTGAAAACATAGTGACAAAAAAGAACGTGCAATTTCTCCTTTTGCCACAATGTTTTCCACTTGTTGTCATAGGTTATCCATTCAATTATGGAGATTTTCTATGTTTTGACAAAATACGTTCAAAGTCGTCTGCTGCAGAATTGTCGTACGAGGGAAAGGGTTAACCAGTACTCGTGTCGTTACTGTAGAAAAATCCCAAAGTCAGAACCCGCTGATCACAGAACTCTTTTGGAGCAAACAACTTTTGAAAGTGATTTTGGAGAAAAAAAAAAATGCTCCAGATAAGCAATTTCTCCATTTCCAATAATTTTGTAGAAATGTAGAAATGTTCCTTGGATGACCCTCTATCAGATTCCTTTAAGCCATGTTGATTGGTCGGGGCTTATATAGCTAAAGTGAAAAAAAAAATCAGGTGAGCGATTCCAGGGCCATCATGGCCCTCTTGTTTACTTTTGTAACAATGTTTTTCCAAAGTTGTCTGCTGCAGAGGCTTCAGAAAGCGTCTGTATGTGGGAAAGGGTTATCAGGTATTTGGATTATAAACTGAATTTAATTTTAAATTGAATACTTAAATTATTATTGATGGAGATTTTTTTCAGAAATCCTGTCTAGAAAAAGAAATAGAAACTTTGATAAATGAAAGGACATTTTTTACATAGAATAGGAAACACAATATTTTCAATTTCTTCCATTGCCAAAGCTGCAGAAACGCAGCAGGAACATGCACGGTTGTCTTTCATTTATGCCTTATACATTTGCAACAAATCTGCAGCAGATGACTTTGAAAACATGTAGCAAAAATTATTAAAATCTCCATCAATAATAATTTAAGTATTCAATTTAAAATTAAATTCAGTTGAAAACATTATAGCAAAAGCAGCAATTGCTCATTATGAACAAAGTCGTCTGCAGGATACGCGTCAATATGTGGGAAAGGGTTATTCATGAAGTAAATGATTATTTAATATCCAGTGTCATCTGCTTTAAATAATATAAGCATTGTGGGAAATGGAGAAATTGCTATTTCTGCTTCATTGGCGTCAATAGCTTCTGTAAAATGCAAAGGGTTAACAAAGTTAAAGATATTTTTAAGAAACTGTCCAAAAATATTGCTGCATAAACAAAGTTGTTTAACTTATGATATGACCTAATTCAAGTTTAAAATTCAGATCCCCTTCAATTTTAGTGGATCCTTGTAAGCCTTTCTGTAAATATTTACTCCACACATAAATGTGCATTTATCACATGTTTATGTTAAGCATTATGACTACCATGGCGTTGGCCCTTAATGCTCTAAGTTTCAAAAAAATAATATTCCTATGATTCTGATGACATGTGGAGACATTGTGGGAACATGAAATTCTTCTATCCTTTGTACTTAAAAAGGACCCTTTCGATTGTCAAGATTATTTTCTGTCTTTTCATCGGATGAAGTCTTGGAAATGTGAAAATTTACTTATAAACTAACCTGAAGAAGGCCTATGGCCGAAATATTGATAAAAAGAGTAATGTTATTTTGAAATATAAACTAATGGGTTATTAAGAAACCTTTACCCACTTACAACAAATCTGCAATAGATGACTTTGAGATATTTATTGAAATCTTGATAAATGAAACTCCAACTTTTGCATAGAATTGACAACATTGTGGCAAAAGTTGTCTGCTGCAAATGCATCAAAATGGGTTTGTACGTCATGGGAAAGGGTTAAATTCTCTTAAATTTAGCACTAGGCTAATGACTGTTAACCTCCTAATAAATGGTTACTGAAAGTTTTTAATCGTTTCCCACATACAACAATTCTGCAGCAGACTACTTTGAAAACATATTGGCAAAAATGTGATATATCTCCATAAATGAGAGTTTAATCATTAAATAGAGTTAAAAACATTGTGGCAAAACTAGAAATTACTCATTATGAGCAATTTATCCTTTAGCCAGAATGTTTTCAAAAGCCATCTACTGCAAATGCGCCTGCAAGTGGGAAAGGATTAAAAGGTTGCAAGAAGTCTTGAACAGGACCTTAATGCTTCTTCTTCTTCTTCCTGTTGAAGCAGCACAGATTGAAGTATCATGCCACTGCTTCAAGCGATTGTACAATCATGACAGATTGCTACTCATGTCCAGGTTGTCTTTGATTGTACAATCATGATAGATTGCTACTCATGTCCATGTTGTCTTTGATTGTACAATCATGACAGATTGCTACACATGTCCAGGTTGTCTTCAAGTGATTGTACAATCATGACAGATTGCTACACATGTCCATGTTGTCTTCAAGTTATTGTACAATCATGACAGATTGCTAAACATGTCCAGGTTGTCTTCAAGTGATTGTACAATCATGACAGATTGCTACACATGTCCAGGTTGTCTTCAAGTGATTGTATAATCATGACAGATTGCTACACATGTCCAGGTTGTCTTCAAGTGATTGTACAATCATGACAGATTGCTAAACATGTCCAGGTTGTCTTCAAGTTATTGTACAACATATCCAGGTTGTCTTCAAGTGATTGTACAATCATGACAGATTGCTACACATGTCCATGTTGTCTTCAAGTTATTGTACAATCATGACAGATTGCTAAACATGTCCAGGTTGTCTTCAAGTGGTTGTACAACATATCCAGGTTGTCTTCAAGTGTACAATCATGACAGATTGCTACACATGTCCAGGTTGTCTTCAAGTGATTGTACAATCATGACAGATTGCTACACATGTCCAGGTTGTCTTCAAGTGATTGTACAATCATGACAGATTGCTAAACATGTCCAGGTTGTCTTCAAGTGGTTGTACAACATATCCAGGTTGTCTTCAAGTGATTGTACAATCATGACAGATTGCTACACATGTCCATGTTGTCTTCAAGTGATTGTACAATAATGACAGATTGATACACATGCCCAGGTTGTCTTTGATTGTACAATCATGACAGATTGCTACACATGTCCAGGTTGTCCTCAAGTGATTGTAAAATCATGACAGATTGCTTCACACGTCCAGGTTGTCTTCAAGTGATTGTACAATCATGACAGATTGCTACACATGTCCAGGTTGTCTTTGATTTTACAATCATGACAGATTGCTACACATGTCCAGGTTGTCTTCAAGTGATTGTACAATCATGACAGACTGCTACACATGTCCAGGTTGTCTTCAAGTGATTGTACAATCATGACGGATTGCTACACATGTCCAGGTTGTCTTCAAGTGATTGTACAATCATGACAGATTGCTAAACATGTCCAGGTTGGCTTTGATTGTTAACAGATTTTTAATTGTCCTCAAGTGGTCAGCAACTAGTTGCAGATGTATCTAGTTATAAATTTTAAACATTCTGAGTGATCTGCAGCAGATGACTTTTAAATTCTTTGTTGCAAAAGCCACAATTTCCGACCAGATGGTTACAAAAGTGACTGCTGATGATTTTGTTGAATGTGGGAAGGAGGTTGAAGGAAATTCCTTATCAGAATCTCCAAGTGATGATTGTGCTATATTAAACTGATAATGATCTCTCCCTTGTTTATAAACAACTTGACACAGTGTCACATTGTTATGATTAATCTGTTTGTGTTTTAATACAGCCGACATTAGGAGCTAAATATTACATATAACAAGAGAAAGTTGATGCAAGGCATCAATGTCGCCGGAAAAGACTGCATTGATTTATTTATGTATTCTTGACTTTCCTTAGTCTATTCAAACATTAGGAATGTGGTAATGAAAACATTTGGTTATAAAGTTTATATACATACCTATACATTAGGGTATCTATAAAAAATAAACGAAATGTGTACACATTTATCTGGCTTAAATTTAATTTTGCTGTTGTTACTTATTTAAATAATAGTATTAATTCATATAATTTCAATGTTTGTCAATCTTATTCGAATCACAAGGTAAATATCCTGGTATTGCTTTAAAGGGAGGTAATTTGAAGAAAACAAAAGTCTTCAAAAGGAGAAATATATCAGCATTACCGTCTACAGTTTAAATTGTTCTATTGTTTGTGGATTTAAAAATGTTCTTTTTTTCTTATTTCTACATGTACAACGAAATATTGCGGCTTCTCTTTGACGCTTTGCGTCAAACATTCGTCTTGTACTTGTCTAAAATAAAATAATATCACTCGCTTTTTCATATCGAAATGCGCATGCGCGAAAATCGATGTTAAAGGTCACGAAACTACACAACAGAATAGGGTCTATATTTAGCTTAGAAACAGTTCCTACTTTAGATATTCATGGATTAACATTATTAAATGAATTCTACACAAATCAAGACATCTCTTTGAACATGAAAACAACATTTAGTAAGTTAAAATTGCTATTAAAAGGAGAATCCGAAATTGACCTCAATGATGACACATAAGAGTCTGCATTAGGGGGTGTTGGTTCACGTCTTGAAGGGACCACTTTTGTCTTCGTAAATAAGACAAAAAACTTAAATGCGAGTGAAATATAAAAAAATGCAAACATTAAAAAATCGGAATATTTATTTCATTTTAGATGTGTCATTTATTAGTGTTCGTAAACAACCACAATTGTAATATGTTCAAATCATCTAGATTTGTTTCTTTCTAATAATAAGCCGCCCTCCCATGTGATTTCCCAAAAGCTATTAAAAATAGAAGTCGCGGGCTTCTGCCCGGCGACTAATAATCTTTGACAATTCTAACCCTTGTTCCTCATTATGACAAATCTGCACAAGAAATCTTTATGAATAAAAGTAATTTTTATTGAAGAGAGTTGAAAAATTGTGTGGCAAAAGAAGAAATTGCTTATTTTGAGCAATTTCTCCTTTTGCCACAATTTTTTATGATTTGTCTTCTGCAAAGTTGCCTAAATGAGTCTGCATGTGGAAAAAAAGTAAATACAATCTTAATCCTTTCCCACATACAGATGCTTTTTGACGCCTTTGCAGCAGATGACTTTTGAAAACATTGAGGCAAAAGGAAAAATTGCTTATGATGAGTAATTTGACTTTTTGCCACATGTTTTCAACTCTTTGCAATGATAAGACTTTCCTTTATAGCCTTTTTCCATATAATTGCCTAGATGTTTTCAAAGTCGTCTGCTGCAGATTTGTTTTATGAGGGGAAGGGTTCATTTATTACTGTTTGCAATATTTGGACACTTCCAAATTGAAAGCATTTCCAGACAAGGACAGTAAAGCTGAACCAGCTAAAGACAAAGTGGAAAACCTTCAGAAGGAAAAAATGCTTATCATGAGCGATCTGTTCTTCTCTATCCCTCAATGTTTTCAAAAGTCGTCTGCAAGTTATCTGTATCAGGGAAATTGGTCTAGTAAATGACTCTGCATCAAGAATTTCATATTGTTTGATGGTAATACTTTTCCTTCTGTCTATGTTCTCACTGCAAAATTGAAAAACACCAAACGTAATGAGGAAGCAATGGCAGTTAAATTATGAGATAATGACGGCCAAGTCTTGCAACTTTGCTTGAAAAGAAATAATGTTGAATTTATCAAGGTAGAATTCAAGATCTTGTTTTAAAATATTTTTTCAATTAATCATAAATATTTCTTGATTAATTATTTACTTGATGAAAAAAATAATTAAGTCATTGCGGCAGAAGATATTTAAAAAAAATGTTGTTACTAAAGGCTCATGAAGATGAAATTTCTCCTTTTCTCACAATGTTTTCAATTCTGTGTCAATATTAAATTTTTTAAACCCTTCCCACTTATAGGCACATTATTTTTGTCTAAATGTTTTCATGGTCTCCTGCAGTGGATTTGTTGTATATGGGAAAGGGTTCATATCTGAGATATAAAACCTTGTTTCCTCATATATTTTCAAAGCCAACGACTTCAGAAATATACCATACAAATAGTGAAAGCTGTTGAAGGCATAACAAATCTGCCATGTATGACAGGATGCGTTTCTGATGGTTTTCATATGTCACCTTAACCTATCTCATTGAGACAAACTTATATGTAGGTACAGATAGAATGATTTACCTCAGTATCGCAGGTACCAACATATGCAGTTTGCAGCTGATGGCATTTATCAAATTTTACTGAAATTTGTATGTCTGTGTAAATATGAATTCTGATAGAAAGGTTCAAAACAATGATAACATACAGATAATATTAGCCTTGCACAAGCTTCATCTATCTGGACACAAGTTGTGAATTGACCCAAGCTATCAAAATGTAAACATTGTAGCAGTGTTGGTTAACCCTTTCCCATATACAACAAATCTGCAGCAGACGACTTTTAAAATATACCAAAAAAAAAAGAAAACTCCTTTTAAATAAAGGTACAATAGTTAAACAGAGTTGTGGAAACATGGTAACAAAAGGAGAAATTGCTTGTTTTGATCAATTTCTTCTTTTGTTGCCATGTTTTCAAAGAGCTGTCTGCTGCAGAGGCGACAGGAAGCGTCTATATGAGGGAAAGGGTTAAAAAAAGGGGTCTTGTTGCATCTTGTTTTGCATCACATATATGGTACAAAAGCAACTACATGTTCTGTCTTTTTTTAATCTTCTCTGCTTAGTTTGCATGAAAGCCAAGAGTGAAGGCTCGGATGAGTGTATGTGTTGAAGCCAGGACGCAGCTATAAGCCTGCACTGTTTGCACATCACTGCAAGACCCACTTTGTATGCCACAGTTCATTTATCTTTAATTTTAATGTATACAATAATGTTTCATATTTCAGTTTATGACACGTTATGTAAGATTTCCTTTGTTTTCATTTGTGTATCCCACTCATAAGCTGAAATTATAATCCCCACCTCTTACTTGACCTCTGTTACAGATGACCTTTGATAATAGTTTTGATCATACTGCCACTGGTTGTAGTATTTTATAAGCTTCTTTTTGTACAATCTTCATCAATTACCTTGCCTTATAGAAAACGTTGTTGGAGAAAAAATCTAATTGCTCATAGTGATTATTATCTCCTCGGCGAACGAAGTTTGCGATGGGAATATAGTAACTGGACTGTCCGTTTGTTCGTTCGTCAGAGTCCACGAAAGGACACTTGTTGGGTACTATTGTACTAAAGCCCACACAGCACCCTTATAAGACACTTTGATAAGTGTGTTTTTTTTATAATTTTCTAATGGGTATCTAATTAGCATATTAATGCTATTTATTCCGTAAAAGGGTGATAATAATGGAATAAACCGTATCCTTGTTGGGTATACCAAAGAAGAAAACATCAAAGGAAAATACCCAACAAATGCCCATTCGTAGGCATGTGCGTGCGTGCGTCCGTAACAACCTTGTGACCACTCTACACTTAACATCCCTCAACCGATCTTAACCAAACTTGGTATACAGTTAGTATATGGCAAGGTCTAGAAGCCCATCTATTTTCAAGGTCATACATTAAAGGTCAAGGTCAAAACTGGACTTTGAATATACAGAGGGGATGCATCCACTTTGCGGTGCCCTTGTTTTTGTTTGTACTCGGCCATTTATATCCTCTTTTTGGGAGGGAATTGTTTAGATTATCTTTTTCAATCCTATTTTCTATCAATCCCAGATAGTCATGCATAATCATATCCAAGAATATTTGTAATGGCTTTGGGTCAGAAACTGGTTAATGTTTGTCAAGGAAAATATTTTGTGGCAAAACATGAATATTTGTACAATGTTTTCAACTCTTTTTGATAATTTTACTTTCATTTATTGAGAATTTAATTCCCAAAAGAAGTTTGCCAAGGTGGCTGTTACAGATTTGTTGTATGTGAGAAAGAGTTAGGTGACACTATCTACTGTTAGATATCAGTCCATAAACCATTATAAATATGTTTCTGTTTGAGATTGATATAAATTCCCAATGTGTGACAAAAAATGTTCACCGATTATACATTTAATCTTTTCCCACATACAACAAATCTGTCATCATTGAAAAATCTAAGTTAAACAAGGGAAAACCTGTATGAATAAAAATATTCTTGAATTTGGTTGAATACATTGAGGCAAAAGAAGAAATTGTTCACTATGAACATTTTTTTCTTTAGTCTCAATGCTTTAAATTTAACTAGTCGTCTGCTGCAAGTGTGTTAAAATGCATCTGTAAGTATTTCTTACTTTCCTACTTTAGAATTACTTCAAAATTTATTGAAGTTGCTTGGTTTGAATTATATAATCAAGAAGTACATATTTACTAAATGATGTCCAATGTTGGACTTGATTATTTTGACGTATCTGCAGCATGACTTTTGAAAATATTTATTGAGATTTATAAGCGACTTTCAACAGTAATTCATTCAGTCTTATTACAGTATTTCCTGGGTAAATAACCAGATTGGATGGTAAGCTGATCCTGACACCAGTGCAACATTTGTAAAGCTATCCCTCTAGGTGCTTTTACCATTTTAAAAGTCTAACAAATAATGCACAAAGATACTTAACCCTTTCCCTCATATAGACGCTTTCTGATGCCTCTGCAGCAGACGGCTTTTTGAAAACATAGTGACAAAAGAAGAAATTGCACAGAACGTGCAATTTTTCATTTTGCCACAATGTTTTCCACTTTTTGTCATAGGTTATCCATTCAATTATGGAGATTTTCTACTTTTTGACAAAATATGTTCTAAGTCGTCTGCTGCAGAATTGTCGTATGAGGGAAAGGGTTAAAACATTGTTGTAAAGGGAGAAATTGCTGACATTATATCCTATCCTGTATAAAAAACATTCTATTTGTCTAGATTTTTCTGTCAACTCTTAAAATTTTCTGCTGCTTGAAAAGGTTAAGATATAAAAAGATGAAATTAAAAAGTCATTAATGTCAGAAATAAGTGAATGTCTTCTCTAATCAGAGTCATCATCTGTTTTTATGGAGGATCTGCTTTGTTAAGCATGTATAATTGTTATGTTTTATATATTTCTTATTTAGTTCCTTATGAAAGTCATGAGCTTGTTCACAAATTTGACGAGAGATCCCACAAGCAGACGACTTTTAAAATGTATAGGCAAGAATATGGAAGATCTTAAAGTACAATTGTTGATAGAATTGAAAAAAAATTGTGGCCAAATGAGAAATTGTTCATGGTGAACAATTTGTCATTTTGCGTAAATGTATTTGAAAGTTGTCTTATGCAAATCAGTGAAAATGTGTCTGCATGTAAGAAAAGGTTAAATTATTCGCAAGGAAGTTTGCAAGCAAGCATGTTCTAGCAACGTAAGTGGTCAGTGTTGGAGATTTGTCAAAGATAGTCTGTGCCTTGGAAAGTATTAACCTTTTCCTTACTGCAGACATATTTGACACATCTGTAGCAGACTACTTTGTATGTCAGCAAAACTTTACCTGTTATTTAAAACCTAATATACATATATTTACCCAGTTAATTCCATCCAGAAATTCTTTGAAGCTCCCACAGATGTGCTTAACGTGCGCTCACCGGAAGGTGAACCGCCGTTTGCACATGTCTCACTTTCATTTCTGGATGTCCGGTAGAAAGGCACATGTTTACATTCCTTGCTGAATTGCTTGTCTTTCTATCGCTAGAATACTGTTATGACTTTGTTCTTGTGAAATTTATGCCATTCTTCTTATTAGTCACCTACCGGGTCTCTTACCGTTTGGGGACTATAGATTTGCTAGCATCTGTCAGTCTGTGCAAAATTTCTTGTCTGGGCTGTATCTTCCACATGCTTGAAAGGATTTTGTTATAACTTCACACAATTCTCCATAACAATATGATGTGTCATGTACATCACCCAGCCAGCTACTGCCAAGGTCAAGGTAACAGTTTTGGCTCAAACATTGTTCATCTGAAATGTTGTGTCCGGGATGTATCTTCCACATACTTGAATGGATTTTGATATTACTTCACACAATTATTCTCTTTAATAAGATGGTGTGCCATGCACAACACCCAGCCACCTGTTCACAAGGTCAAGGTCACAGTTTGGGCTCATACATTTTCCTTCCAACATTTCTTGTCCGGGCTGTATTTTCCACATGCTTGAATGGATTTTGATATTACTTCACACAATTATTCTCCATAACAAAATGATGTGTCATGCACAACAACCAGACACCTACTCTGAAGGTCAAGGTCACAATTTGGGCTTCAACATTCTCAGGCTTTTCTGACGTGTCCAGGCTGTGTCTTCCACATGCTTGAATGGATTTTCATTTAACTTCATACAATTATTCTTCATAGCAAGATGATGTGTCATGCACAATAACCAGCCACTTTCTCCCAAGGTCAAGGCAAGATTTGAAGACTTTGTTTTGCAATTTCATGTCTTCAGCTCTAGAACTTCACACATTTAATCAGGACCATTACAAGACCATGTATGTCAAGGGGCATAACTTTAAAGTGGCATCTTCATCTTAAAAGTTTTGTCCGGTATGGGGCTTTTGTATTGCAATACTCCATTAACTTGTTCCTAATACTTTCTTGTGATTATTGAAGTCACATTACCCTATTTGACACCTTTTTGCATTTGACCTTCATTGTTGGGTTTCCCACCCACTATGTTTATATTGCACTGCATTATCATCATTTTTGCCTTTGACCATCATGTTTTGGTTTCCCATTCTTCATGTTTATATTATATTTCATTGTAATTACCATTACTGAATTGTATTTGTTGAATTATTTAACTTTTACATAATTATCAATATGTCAAAGGGTTCTAAAGGTGATCTGATGCAAGGCTCTTGCGGGCATCTTAAGGGCTCATGGGACACACACCTAACCTGCTTGACATATTTCTCATGCAGCAGGGAAAGTTTGTGCAATGTCTGCAAATTGTGGCATTCTTTCACCTGAGTGAAGGCTACAAAGCACAGAACTTCCACTATTAAGAAGCAGTGCTTTGCCTCAAAAGAGGTATCGTCATCTTTAGAGAGCGAATTTGACGATTTCAGTTCTGTTTCTTCTGCTGGCTCGAATGGGGACTGGGAGAGAGCTGGTCATGCGCCTCCCTTCACAGCTGTTCCGCTTTTGACTTTGGCTGGCTCTGCCCTGGGTTAAGCGTAACAGGTGGCTGTAGCTAGCAAGGCTTCCCTTCAGCCCCCGATGACCGCTGTAGGTCTTACTTATTACGCTCCAGTGCAAGTTCACTTGTTCCTAGACCGGGTACCTGGTAGATATAGCAGGACAATTACCTGCCTCCAGAGAAGCCTCACACATTGTCGGGTATGGTGGACTATTCATTTGAATGGCTTCTGGATGTTCCCACTCCTGTACAGTGGGCTGACAGGTCAGCGTCATTGAGCCCTCCTACAGGATTCTACTCCTATGTTGGTCTGCCTCCTGGTCATCTACCAGGTACCAGACACCATGATGAGTAATTTCCAATTTTGCCACAATGTTTTCAACTCTTTTGAAAAGTTTAAGTGATTTTCCTTTTTTTTTATCCAGCTGATGTGTTCTATGTTGGAAAGGGTTAAAGGTAGATCTGATTTAAGGAACACAATACCATCAGTATGATAGACAAAAAATGTGACTTTTTTAGCCTTCAGTGAACAATTAAATGTGGCATTATAAATTGTTTGTGAAAAAAAAAAACTGATGACAAGCCTTGTTATATTATCATACATAGCGGTAATCTCACTTTGTGACATTTATGTGACTTGAGAAAAGTCTCTAAACCTGAACCTCAGTTTTACTTAATTAACAGACTGTACCTGATTTGACTTGATTCCAAATAAAAAACAACAAAGAAAACCTTTAGAGTAGGAAAGCAAATGAAAATAAATGAAATAAACAAAACTTTTTTGAAATACTTTGTTCAAATAAAAGATTCGTTTTTTAAAAGTGAACACCTAAGAGGCTAAGATATTCATTCTCATCAAACTGTTTCAAAAAAGAATTGTAAAATAAGGCGGGACTTCATTTTACAATGGCCAATTGGCATGCATTGTTGTAAATGCACTGAAGGACATTTGGACAGACTTTTCATTTAACCCTTTCCATGATACAAAAAACATTTGATGCCTTCGCAGTATACAGATTTTCAAAGACAATGAGAAAAGATGAAATTGCTCAAGACTAACAATTAATTACTTTATCTCACAATATTTTTAACTTTGTAGAAAACTGTAATTATATACTTTTATACTTTTTGGATTTAAACATTTTTCTTTAGATGATCGCAAATCAGACGACTTTGAAAACATTTTGGCAATAAATGGAAATTTTCCCTAAATGAATACTAAATTAGTGAATAGGATTATGAACAATTTCTTCTTTTGTCACAATGTTCTCAAAAGTTGTCTGCTGCAGAGGCTTCAAAAAACTAGGGATAGGGTTAAATATCAAATTCAGTAAACTTGTGGAAGACAGTGGTGAAGAGGTAGAGCGTCGGCCTCTCACATCAAAGGTCCCTAGTTCGAGTCCCGTGATGGGCGGGTCCTGACTTTGGGATTAATATAAGCTTAAAGCTTGTTTCGCAATCAATTTAAAATAAATAAGTTTAAACTAAACCCTAGAAAGATTGGTTGCAAATCCTTGCAAAATTGAAATCCTGGGAATTCCTTATAGTTTATTAAATATACTTTTAAAATAAAAAGGAGCAATTTCTCCCTTTGTCATAATGTTTTCCTGTATGTATCATTGTTTAACTTCCAATTTTGAAAGTGAGCCAGTCAATGGGAAAAGGTACGACTTGGCATTTATGAACAGTGTAGGGCCAGATCAGCCTGTCTGTCTGCTCCCTCATTAACCCTTTCCCACATACAGCAAATCTGCAGCAGACGACTTTGAAAGTATCATGAGAAAAGAATAGGTATAATTACAGCAGACAGCTTTTTGAAAACATAGTGACAAAAGAAGAAATTGCTCAAAATGAGCAATTTCTCCTTTTGTCACAATGTTTTCCACTTTTAGTTATAAGTTATCCATTCAATTATAGAGAATAACATATGAGGGAAAGGGTTAATTGAAAACATTGTGATCAGACTTTGCAGTTGCACCTAGTTGTAGGCTGATATGGATCTACACTGTTCACAAAAGCCACTTTTTACCTATCTACATGGACAGGCTCAAAATGTTTTCAAACCAGATGAATCTTAACATTGTAGCAAAAGGAGAAATTGCTCATTAGACAACAGATATATCAGGAAAATGGTAAATCTTTTTAAACCTACGTGATAATTTTAGTCCTTTGTTTTATGAAACATCCGAGACAGAAAATATTATATCTAGAGCATATCATGCAGGCTAACCCGGATAAATACTTTTCTCCTCCTGTGGATTTTCTGTTTCAGGACTTGGTACTCTATACCTCTATCCCCCTAAGACGGAATGTGTCGGCCCGGATTAGCCTGCGTGGACTGCGCAGGCTGATCTGGGTTGATACATTAGGCAGAGTCCATAATGTTGGTTTTCTTGTGGAACGGCTCATATTTTTTCTGACATGACTCCCATTTGATTTCACTTCTCATGGGAAGGTATTTTTTAAACTATTGTGAAGAAAAGACGTACAGAATCACCTTTTAGTCAACATGGACGACATGTTTTTAACAATTACAGAAGCGTCTAATTGATTTACCTGATTATTATCTACCTGGTATCTGTTTCCCAACTAGACCGTGTTTGACAGCTTGAACCCTGTCCACAACTGGAGACATGTTGGGAGAATTATGATACCAAGTTCCTTATATAGTTTTTCTTCTGATAAAACACTAACCTTTTTAACATTTTTTGAAAATAATATAAGTATATATTCGAAAACAAAAGTTTTATTTGAAAATAGAGTCATTCAATTTAATGCAAGTTGATGATTTTTCATTTTGTATTCTTTTATTCTTTTTGTAAATTACAAATCTGAAATGTGTTATTTTATGTAGTTGTTTTAGATGAAGAATTAAATTAAGTATGAGCCTTATTCATATATATCTTTACAGGCATTAATTATTTGAGTATTTGACAAAGCCTTAACAGAAATACAACTCTAATTGAAACCTACAATGTAGGGTGTTATAGGGAAGATGGAGAGAGATAGTAAATATGAAAAGTTGAATTTACCCGCCTTGTTTACAGGTCTGAATTATGAGAGGAGGGATAATTGTGGCTATTATTACCGAATGTATTGTCGCGTGGTGGGTTGTGAACATGAATATAATAGAGGGGGTTACATTCTTTTCACGAGACCATTGACTCATGTAGCGACAAATACGGACAAAACTTTTTGGTAATTGATTTAAACAAGACCTAGGTCGTTCCTGTGGGTTATTTCGTTATTTAGAAGAATGACGAAAATAATTAGTCATATTATGACTGAAAGAAAATGTTCACGTAAATTGATTTTTGAATAGACTTGACGTGTGTTATCTGATCAGGTATCTGCAATATCTCGCGATGGAATCACAGAATTTTGAAACGTTGGTAGTCAAGTGTTAAGTTTAACGCAAAAGACTAGTGGGCTTGACAAGTGACGATACTTTGTGATCCACAATCAACTGGTCAATGAATGCTTGATTAAACTTTTCTCACATTCAAAAAATCTACAGCAGACAATTTTGAAAACATCTTAGCCAATGTATCCAAATATTCCTATCAATGGATGTTTAACCCTTTCCCTCATATATATGCTTTCTGATGCCTGTGCAGCAGATGGCTATTTGAAAACATAGTGACAAAAGAAGAAATTGCACAAAACATGCAATTTCTCCTTTTACCACAATGTTTTCCACTTTTAGTCATAGGTTATCCATTCAATTATAGAGATTTTCTATTTTTTTAACAAAATATGTTTAAAGTCGTCTGCTGCAGAATTGTCGTATGAGGGAAAGGGTTAATTGAAAACATTGTGCTTTAGATGCTTCGTCATGTGGGAATAGGTTAAATTGAAAATATCTGGGAGACTGGAAAATCTTAACAAACAAACCAACAATTTGAGAAAAAGCAAAAAGAACCTATGATAGGAAAAGGTTTTTTTTACATAATTATTCTCCCACATTTCTGCCACATCAATATCAGAGAAAGGTTGAAAAAGGTTGAATAAGTACCCACCTGATATGATCATCATTTTAGGCCTCTGTTCTACAAATTACCTGAAAGGACAGACGACCTTTGCTATAAGCAAATTAAATACAAAATTCGAAGTATATCAATGGAGATGGTTGTCAACATTTTAGGAAATACAGTTAAATTGATGATGGAAAATCGCTTTATTTTCTCCTATTGTTTTGAAAATTCATTTGTATCTGAATAAAACATTTTTAATCAAACAAAATATATCACTGTAAAATACCCAGTTGATTTGGTCTCCTATTTGGAGGCTAGATCAAATTTCAAGTATTTTGTTAAATATTAATAACATAGTTAAAGACACTCAAGATCAGTTTGAAAGAATATTAAGGGAAATTAAGTCACGAAATTGAACACACAAGTGTCACTTGCACTGGTGAATGAACCCTGCTTGAAGGGCTCTTATTCTACACTGAAAGGTTCTTCTCTAAAGCAAAGTACTTTCTATTGACAAAATCATGAATTCTTCATAAATAAGGGTTTTATTATTATTAAATAGAGTGGAAAACATTGTGGCTAAAGGAGAAATTGCTTGTTTTGAGCAATTTCTCCTTTTGTCACAGTGATTTCAAAATTCGTCTGCAGCAGAGGCATTAAACGTATTTGTATGTGGGAAAGGGTTAATACCTAACTGTTTACTTCATCAGATTTTTTGCATTGAAGAAAATTTGGGATGAAAGTATTTTATTTTCCGAATAAAATGGAACGGTATTGAAACAGTTGAAATGAGAAAATGTTTGTCTTAAGCTATTTCCCATATACCACAATGTTTTCAGAAGTCAACCAAAGATGTCTGTATAAGGAAGGGTGATTCTATTACATGATTTGATGATTTTTTATTTTCCCAAGATGAAAGCAAGATGAAAGCAAGTGAAGAGATGAACAGTATGATTCAACAAATATTTATTTAATTATAATAAAGGGGTGAAAAATATTGTGGAAAATGTGTCACGCATAACTGCTGCGGTGAACTTGTATTTATTAAGGTATCTGTTGTATTATATCTAATTAGAACTTTGGAATAAAGTGTCGAAAACATGGAAGATTTTAACCGTAACACCAAATTCTTGGCAGCAATGTTTTTTAGGTATCAACGTAAGTTAATCCTTTTGCACATACAGCAAATCAGCAGCAGTCAACTTTGGAAAAACATCAAGAAAAATCATAATTATTAAAAAGTGTTGAAAACATTAAGGTTAATGCATCTGCATGTGGGAAAGGGTTAATCAAAGGAAACATTAATAATGTAACGAGAACAGGGTATGGGTATGTTACATAGACTTTGCTCTGGTGTACTGCTTGTGTTCAGTTGTGCGAAGTCAAGAAAAAGAGGAAGAAATGTAACAGGAGCAGGGTATAGGTATAAATATCACTTCTACAGCCGGCTTTTTTAGCAAAGTTGGTAGAGTGGTTGACCTTTTCTTAAAAATAAGCAACTTTCATCGCGGTTAGTACCTTGATGGTTGACCCGTGAGTTGGCTTAACGCCGGTACACTTTACAAATGGTGGCAGCGGTGGTATTTAGGTTTGATATCAACATTATCCCCGTATCCCAATGGTTCCCAGTGATGTTACATAGACTCAGCTCTGGTGTACTGCTTGTGTTCAGTTGTGTGACTTCAGGTCCAAGTCAAGAGAAAGAGGGAGTTTGTAACGGGAACGGGGTATAGGTATAAATATCACTTCTACAGCCTTGCTGTGGAAGCCGGCTTTTATAGCGACATTGGTAGAGTGGTTGACCTTTTCATTAAGTTAAGCAATGTTAATCGCGGTTAGTGCAACGATGGGTGTCCCGCGATGACTTAACGCCGGTACACGTTACAATAATCTATTTAAGAACTATCCGAGAATTGTTTTCAAAATCAAGTCAGTGTTTTCTAAACAGAAGATTTTTGAAGTCAGCAATTTACACTTTGTATAACTGTTAATAGCAAAACACCCAAGCCCTGGCTGCCATGTTTTTTTGAAGATAAACATGGGCTTGAATTAATCTTGTAGTGGGTCATCATACTGGTACTTTTTTGAGAAATTATTTCAAAATTGGTCTTTCAAAATGTATCGTTTGAATAGGCTTGAAAATGCAGTCTATATTAGACGAAGCGTTAATTTTAATGATACCTGCTGTTCTCAGCTACTACATTAAGAAAAACAATTTCCCTATTCTTCCTGACTTGAACAACATTCAATAATATGCCATCAATTATTTCTATTAATATGTGAAAAATTGATGAGCCTTGTGCTTTGAGCTTTTGAAGCTCATCTGAGATGATTGGTGCCCTTAGGACAGAGAGATCAATTGGTAAGATTTCTATGCGACCCATAAGTCCATATCTAGTTCCTATCTAGTTGTTGTTGAGTTAATTGACTGTAATTGATACTTTGATGTTTCCTCGATATTATAATTCTAGCCGGTTTCACCTGATAACAGGGTGAAGCTGGAAGCTATTTAACACCTTCTATGACATAGTTGTCTTTTGATATCACTGCAGCAGACAAAATTGAAAATTGCCAGAAAAAAAATACTATTAGAAAAATGGTCCTTTGGTGGCTCTCTATGAGATTCCTTCAAGCCATCTTGATTTGATGAAAAGAATTGCCATCATGGGGCACGGTCTGTTTAGCCTTTTATGGCTATAGTGAATTATTTTATGCATGTTAGCAGTGGAGCAATACTGGCCCTCTTAGACCTCTTGTTAGGAAGCATATCGTCGAGTATTCCGACTTTGTGATCAGCCTTAGCTCCTGACGGGCATTATTCTCTTCCTTGTTTCAAGTTAAATTCATTAAGTCCTTTGCAGGGTAGTTCTTTTGCTAATATATATTGGTCATAATGAATTGCTATTTTACTGCAAGGTCTCCAGGCAATAAATTATTAAACTTTCATTTAAAGAGATTTTCCTTATTTTTGCCTAGAATCTCTTTCCAAAGACGTCTGCTGCAGATTTGTTATATTTGGGAAAGGGTTATGCTATATAGTTCTTTTTGAAATAAGATTCCGTGGTCGAGTGGTTAGCGTCGGGGATTTGAAACCGGGTGTTCCGGGTTCGATCTCCAGTCACGGCACGAATGTCACGGTGGAGTGTCCTTAGGCAAGGCACATTTCCTAGCCTTGTATGGTTTGTTTACCCAGGGATCATGAATAAGTGAACTGTCGCCGTGATATAAATGAAATAATGTTGAAAACGCCGTAAAACCCCAAAAAAACAATCTTTTTGAAATAAATCATGATGTGATTTATATGCACTGATTTTAGCCATAAGAATACAAAAACAAGACTAATAGTGGACACAATAACAGTACATCATCAAATGCAAATTGTTTAAACTACATTAATTTACTTCTTTGATGTGCATTTTCGAAGAATTCAAACTTTGATACTAAGCGAGAAAATATATTAATAAAACAGAGCAAAAAATATTGTGTCAAATGAGAAAGGGAGAAATGAGAAACATGTCATCTCTTTCTAAATTTTATGAGAACTATTCTGCTGAAGAAGCATCAAATGTTGTTGCCTTTGTAACTTTATTTTCCCTCATACAGATGACATATATTTGACAGGTTTGCTGCAGATGGCTTTTGAACATATTGAAATAGGATATAAAACTGCTTTAAATGTGCAACTTACGTTTTTCTTCAATGGTTTCATTGAAATTACACTTCCAATAATACAAATGTTTCAATTTTTCTGCATACCTTTAACCCTTTCCCTCATATAGACGCTTTCTGATGCCTCTGCAGCAGATGGCTTTTTGAAAACATAATAAAGTGACAAAAGAAGAAATTGCATAAAACGTGCAATTTCTCCTTTCGCCACAATGTTTTCCACTTTTTGTCATAGGTTATCCATTCAATTATGGAGATTTTCTATGATTTGACAAAATACGTTCAAAGTCGTCTGCTGCAGAATTGTGGTATGAGGGAAAGGGTTAATTAAAAGCAGATTAAACTTAAAGTATATCATGTTTTAATTATGTAAATGGTTAACTTTCATTGTCATCATTCAGAAGATTTAATGAATGGATAAATCATAAATCATTTTGTAATTTATTACATGATTTTGAAGATGATTTAATTAATTAAGAAAATATTTTTCGTAAATGAAAATGAGTGTCTGTCTAATGCAATTTTTTTCTGTTTTGAGAAAAGGATAACCCTTTCCTACATTCAACAAATCTACATAATATGACATTGAAAAATTCGGGAAAATAGTTAAAATTTCAATAAATGAAGGCATGATAATTACAAATGTCGTAAAAAATGCTCATAATTAATAAGCAAATTCTCCCTTTTTTTGCCACATTGTTTTCAAAATTGGTCTGCTGTAGATGCTTCAAATATGTCTCTATGTGGGTTCAGAATAAAAGTGCTCCAAACATCTTTATTTACCCTTCCCTAAATATTATGAAGCTTTCTGAAGCCGTGAATTTTGAAAACAATGTGACAAAAGAAGAAAATGCTCAAAACTTTAGCAATTTCTCCTTTTGTCACAACATTTACAACTTTTTCAGTAAATATACCTACATTTATTGGGATTTTCCATGTTTTTGCCTAGATGTTTTCAAAGTCGTCTGCTGCAGATTTGTTGTATGTGGGAAAGGGTTAAATGGGGGCATATTCCCATTGTCAGTGCATATTTAATGATAGTCTTTCAGTGTTGTATAATGGTTCATGTTAATTTAAAATGTTGTTTGACATTACATGCTATTTTGATTAAACAAAGAGACGAGGATTTTTAGTTTCATGAACAAAAGAAGAACTTGCTCATACTCATAATTTTTTTTAACTGTATTTAATAACTTTAATAATTCTTTCATTTAATTAACCCTTTCCCTCATATAGATGCGTTCTGATGCCTCTGCAGCAGATGGTCTTTTGAAAACATAGTGACAAAAGAAGAAATTGCTCAAAACGCGCAATTTCTTCTTTGGACACAATGTTTTCCACTTCTAGTCATAGGTTATCCATTCAATTATGGAGATTTTCTATATTTTGACAAAATATGTTTAAAGTCGTCTGCAGCAGAATTAGGGTTAAAAAAGATGTTTCTTATATTTTTGCACAGATGTTGTCAAAGTTGTATGTGGGAAAGGGTTAAAAGTTAACTTGCCCATCTGCAGACGTAGCATCAGTTTTTAGTTTTATTGGGGTTTTACACTGTTTTCAGTATGATCTCAGTTATATCATGGTGACATTTCATTTATTCATTGATCCCTGGGTTAACAAACCAGTACTGGGCCATGAAATGTGCCTTGCCTCAGTGCCAGTACCACTTGGCCACAGCAGTTTACGTCGTATTTGCAGCAGAGGACTTTTTGTGTCACCCTGCGTAGCATGGTAGGCACTGGGGGATTACTTTTTTTTTTGTCCGGTGTCTGTATGTCTGTCCGTCACACTTTCAATGAGCAGGTGCAGGTGAAACACTTGCTGCGCGGAGCACTCCATTCTAGTTAAACATTGTTGTAGTCTCTAGACAATTTCTAAAAATGATAGAGAGAACTTTTTTGATATGATATTCTGTTTAACCTTTAAGTTGCTAATGATGAGCAATTTCTCCTTTTGTGATATTGTTTTCTGAAGATGTGTTGAAAATGGTTAAAGCTGATGTTTCTGGTATTTTGTAAGTTTATCCTCTTAATACCTACTGGTAAGTTTTGAATATAGTTTAACGCCTATCCCACTGTATGCACCTTTGGACAGAATTTGATTATTTATTAAACATTACATTACTTTAGACATCACTTGTCAACAATGCAAATCACAATCAACTTGCTCATGCATGCAATCTAATCTTGGTCTACATTGTTCCAAATTCATTTGTCATTTGGGAGCAAATATGACTCCATTAATACATGTATACACAATCTAGTTTAGTATTATGAGTATGATGATACCAGTTGTGAGAATTCAGCGGGATAAGTGTTAACAATGCTGAATTAGTTATGTTTTAGTTATCTTCTTTTTATCCAATCTTCCGGGTTCTATCCCCAGTCGCGGCACCTCGGTCATGGTGGAGTGCCCTTGTGCAAGGCACAATTTCTAGCCTAGTTCTGGTTTATTTACCCAGGGATCATGGGTAAGTGAACTGTCGCCGTGATATAACTGAAATAATGTTGAAAGCGGCATAATATCCCGATAAATAAATTTTATCCAATCTTCTTTTAATCCAATCTTCGTTATATCCAACTTTTCCTGTTTCAATTCACCAAAAACTTTTCAAGGTCAAGATAAAGTCTTCAGTTCGGGTCTTTTTATGACCAGGTGTTGTTTTGAAATCAATTATGTTAACTTTTGAAATAAAAGAAAAGGTGACATGCCCACCTAGGCTTGAGTTTCTTTGTTTTGTGTAATTGTTAATTGATTTCCGTAGGAGTGTATAATTATCATTGTGTCATTCTTAGACAAAAGAGGTCTTAACCCTTTCCCTCATAAGACAATTCTGCAGCAGACGACTGAACATATTTTGTCAAAATATATAGAAAATCTCTATAATTGAATGGATAACCTATGACTAAAAGTGGAAAACATTGTGGCTAAAGGAGAAATTGCTCGTTTTGAGCAATTTCTTCTTTTTTCACTATGTTTTCAAAAAGCCGTCTGCTGCAGAGGCATCAGAAAACGTTTGTTTGAGGGAAAGGGTTAATGCATCCAGTTCTCATGATATATCATTCTGCATTGCGCGAGTCTCTCTCATGAACATTTTTAATGAGTTTTTTGTTTTTAATGTTAAAACCCTTTCCCACATACAACGAATCCGCAGCACTTCGAAAACATCTAGCAAAAAGAAAAATCTTCTTTTGTCGCCATGTTTTCAAAAAGTCGTCTGCTGCAGAGGCATCAGTAAGTGTTTATATGACGGAACGGAACGGGTCAATTGTTCTCTGATGCAGATGACATCTGACACACTGGCAGAAGACAACATTTGAAAAGGATGTGAAATAAGGAGAAAGTGTCTGCCAGATTTGTTGTATGTGGGAAAGGGTTATACTCTGCATCAAAAACAAACAAATGTTTAAAAAATGTTTCACCTCAGACAAATTAGTGTTAAAAGCAGAAAACTAATGATTTATTGATTGATTGGGTTTTAGTGCCGCTCTCAACAATTGTTCAGTCATATCAGGACGGCCAGTTCACCTACAAATTTGCTTCCTGGCCATCTAAAACCTGAGTACTCCACATAACTGTCGCATTGACCTATGTCTAACATCCGAAAGAATGTTGGCCGAGCTGGGGTTCATACTCACAACCCCTGGATTGACAGCCCAAGTCAATACCGATTGAGCTTAGTCGGGGCTCGCGGCTAGATGACTAATGAAATATCATATCAAGTGACGGTTCTTTAACCCTTTCCCACATTCAAAAAATGTGCAGCAGGCAACTTTGAAAACATCTTAAGAAAATTTATAGACATGTCTATAATGGACAGTTTAATCATTGAAAAGATTTGAAAACATTGTGGTAAAAGGAGAAATTGCTCATTATGAGCAGTTTCTCCATTTGCCTGAATGTTCTCAAAAGCTGTTTTCTGCTAAGGTGTCAAAAAGTATCAACATTGATTAAAGGGTTCAAATATATAAATTTACAAATCTTCCGTTTCTTTCCACAAGCTGTCAAACATTCAGATGCATCAAAAGGGCTCTCAAATGGAAAATGGTTGACCACTTCCCAAATGCAGATCTATGCATTTTAAAACTTTTGCTAATGAGAAATTTCTCGCCTTCCTTTTCTTCTCTAACTTTGTACTTCTGATGTTTTTCCCAAGATGTTTTCGAAGTTGTCTGCTGCTTTGATTCTTTCAATGAGGAGGAAGGGTGTTAAGCCTTTCCCTGATACGACAATTCTGCATCAGACGACTTTGAACATATTTTGTCGAAAATTAGAAAATGTCTTTAATTGAATGGATAACCTATGATTAAAAGTGGAAAACATTGTGTCAAAAGCTTCTTTTGTCACTATGTTTTCAAAAAGACGTCTGCTGCAGAGGCGTCAGAAAGCGTCTATATGAGGTAAGGGGTTAATGGTATCTGTGAGCAGTGAGCAGCTTGTGTAAGGTCCATGTGACACGGGATTCAAACGGAGTGAAAGTTGCTCACATAATTAACCCTTTCCCATATATAGACGCTTTAAGAAGCCTCTGCAGCAGACGACTTTTGAAAACATTATGACAAGTAGAAATTGCCCAAAACAAGCAATTCATCCTTTTGCAATAATGTTTTCAATTTTTATCAGTATTAAACCTTCATTGATAGAGATTTCCCGAGTTTTTGGCTAGATGTTTGAAGTCGTCTGCTGCAGATATGCTGTATGTTGGAAAAGGTTAATTGATGGTGCTGCACTTGTACAGACTTCGGTACGGACTTTAACCTGGTCATTATGGGGACTAATAAGGGCCTGTAACATGCATCAGTAAATTACTGTAGACAGCCTTAATACAAGGCTACAGACAGACGCCAACCCTCATTAACCCTTTCAAACATACAGACGCTTTCTGACGTTTCTGCAAAAGACGAGTTGAAAACATTGTGGCAAAAGGAGATATTACTCATTATGAGCAATTTCTCCTTTTGTCACACAAGTTAACTGCTGCAGATGCATTTGCATGCTGGAACAAGTTGATATATGATTTTTGTGGCAATTGGTTTGACAATCGCCACAATGCTAACAGAAACAACAACAACGAGAATTTTTACATAGTCAGTTTTTAAAGATAAGATAAGATAAGAGACTTTATTTTAAGAGGGTGACACATTTAGTTTAAAACTAATCTTCCACATGGCCCTCTATTATTAACAATATTTACAAAAAACCCATATGAAATATCAAATGACAATAGAATGTACATTACAAATTACATTAAGATCAACATAATCGTCATTTAATAATATATCACTTCATCTACTCTCACACATGCATTGCACTTGACAATCTCACACACATGTATAGAAAACTGACGGTGATAATTAGCAAAAATTGCAATATATACAGATTAAAAAATATAAGATATATATATACAGAAAAACGCTGCATGAGAACTATTAAACATTTTTCATTAATCTAATTAGATTGCTTTGAAAGGCCATTGTTGAAGTTTTTTCTTTAATATTGGTAGGTAAATTATTCCAAATTATTGGTCCAGAGTATGTTAAACTTTGTTTAAATATTTCTTTGTTTGGTTTAGGTATTAAAAAATTGTTCTTAGCACATAATCTTGTTATAGGTGTATTTTCATTTACTTGTCTTAAGTTAAACATTTCACTTATATAAGATGGAGTTTTAGATTTTGATATTTTATACATAAATTTTGCTTTTCTGAGATATACTCTGTCAAATATTGTTAATAATTTTAAATCTTGCATACTGTCTAATGCATTATCAACATTATAATCTAGAATAACTTTGCAAGCCCGTTTTTGGAGTCTAAGTAGTCTATTTAGATTTTTTTGACATGTTCCGCCCCATATAACATTACAGTAATCTATGTGTGGTTGAATATAAGCTTTATAGAACTGAATCCTATGGTCAAGACTTAGAAATAGTTTTATTCTAGACAAAAGCCAAATATTTGATGTGATTTTCCTACATATATGTTCTATGTGGTTTTTCCATGTTAGGTTGTTGTCAATAAATATACCAAGTACTTTATCTTTAGAGATCATACTCAAATTTTCACCATTAAGATCCAAGTTCATCTCTGTAACATTTAATGATGTACGTTTCTGCTGTGTAGTTATTAGCATTACTTTTGTCTTTGAGGTATTTATTAACATTCCATTTGAACTACACCAATCTGATAATGATTTAAGTGCATTTTGCAAATTATTTTCAATAGATGTTAATGTATTATTAATGTGATACAATGTTGTGTCATCTGCATACAAATCAGTTTCAGTATTAAGTGTGTAAAGTGGTAAATCATTTATAAATAAAAGAAATAAAAGGGGGCCTAGAATTGAACCTTGAGGCACACCATCAGTCACTGTCTGATCATTTGACAATACATTGTTAAGAGACACTTTCTGTTTTCGATTGTTTAAGTAAGAAGAAAACCATGATAGTGAGCTATCTGAAAGTTTATATACTTTTAACTTTTGCAAAAGAATTACATGGTCAACTAAATCAAACGCTTTTCGAAAATCCACCATCACTACACCTATTAAAGAGCCTTTATTTATAGCTTCTAGCCATTTGCTGATCATTCGCACTAATGCAGTTTCACATGAGTGGCCTGGTCGAAAGCCAGATTGAGTTTCATGAAGTAACTTAAAATGAGAAAGATAATCCATTAACGAGTCATGGACATGCTTTTCTAATAATTTAGAAATAACTGGAAGCACAGAAATGGGTCTATAGTTGTTTATGTCATCTTTGGCCCCACTTTTATACAAGGGTGTAACCTTGCCCTCTTTCCACTTTTCTGGAAATATGGATTTTAAGCTTTTATTGCAAATATAGGTTATGCTATCTGCTATATAATTAGCTGACAATTTAAGTAAGCGAGGCCCAATATTATCAGAACCAGTAGATTTGGTTACATCTATATTTACAAGAAACTTTAATACTTTCTCAACTGTAATTTCTGGAAAGTTAAATTGTGTATTATCAGGTATTTTCTCATTACAGAAAGTTTGAAGTTTTTCAAAATTTGAACTTTGAACTGGTTCTTTTAGCTTTGAAGCAACAGATACAAAAAAATTGTTAAACTCATCTGCAATTTCGTTTGAATGTTCAATTTCATTTTCTCCAATTTTCAGGTTGAAAATGTTATTGCTGCTTTTTTGTTTATTCACATTTAATTCCTTAAACAACTTCCACACAGTATTTGGTTTGTTTTGATTTTCAGTCACAAATGCTTCATATTTGTTTTTTTTCGACTTTTTTATAAGATAAGTTACTTTATTTCTCCAATACTTATATTCTGTTTCAGTATTTAAAGACTTAAATCTATCACGTGTTTTGATAGATTCTATTATTTCTGGTGTAATCCATTTTGGCTGTTGTTATACCCCCGATAAACGAAGTTTAGAGGGGGTATATTGGAGTCACCCTGTGGTTGGTCGGTCGGTCGGTCGGTCGGTCGGTTGGTCGGTCGGTCGGTCGGTCGGTCGGTTGGTCCGTTGCGATTTTCCTTGTCCGGAGCATAACTTTAAAACTAATTGTTGGAATTTAATAAAACTTCATAGGATGATACAACACATTGAGAGGAAGTGCGGTGTACAGGAACCATAACTCTATTTTACCTAAATACAGAGTTATTGCCCTTTGTTACTTTTTCTTGTCCGGAGAATTACTTAATAACTAACAGATGGAATCTAATAAAACTACATACAATGGTAGAGCATAATCAGAGGAAGTGCAGTATACAAGAACCATAACTCTAATTTACATAATTACAGAGTTATTGCCCTTTGTTACTTTTTCTTATTCGTAGAGTCTTGTCCGGAGCATAACTTTAAAACAAATTGTTGAAATTTAATAAAACTTCATAGGATGATACAACACATTGAGACGAAGTGTGGTGTACAGGAACCATAACTCTATTTTATCTAAATACAGAGTTATTGCCCTTTGTTACTTTTTCTTGTCCGAAGAATTACTTAATAACTAACAGATGGAATCTAATAAAACTACATACAATGGTAGAGCATAATGTGAGGAAGTGCAGTGTACAAGAACCATAACTCTAATTTACATAATTACAGAGTTATTGCCCTTTGTTACTTTTTCTTGTTCGTAGAGTCTTGTCCGGAGCATAACTTTATAACTAATTGTTGGAATTTAATAAAACATCATAGGATGATACAACACATTGAGAGGAAGTGTGGTGTATAGGAACCATAACTCTATTTTACCTAAATACAGAGTTATTGCCCTTTGTTACTTTTTCTTGTCCGGAAAATTACTGAATAACTAACAGATGGAATCTAATAAAACTACATACAATGGTAGAGCATAATCAGAGGAAGTGCAGTGTACAAGAACCATAACTCTACTTTACATAATTACAGAGTTATTGCCCTTTGTTACTTTTTCTTGTTCGTTGAGTCTTGTCCGGAGCATAACTTTAAAACTAATTGTTGGAATTTAATAAAACTTCATAGGATGATACAACACATTGAGAGGAATTGCGGTGTACAAGAACCATAACTCTATTTTATCTAAAGACAGAGTTATTGCCCTTCGTTACTTTTTTTTGTCAGGAGAATTACTTAATAACTAACAGATGGAATATAATAAGACTGCATACAATGGTAGAGCATAATCAGAGGAAGTGCAGTGTACACGAACCATAACTCTAATTTACATAATTACAGAGTTATTGCCCTTTGTTACTTTTTCTTGTTCGTAGAGTCTTGTCCGGAGCATAACTTTAAAACTAATTGTTGGAATTTAATAAAACTTCATAGGATGATACAACACATTGAGAGGAAGTGCGGTGTACAGGAACCATAACTCTATTTTACCTAAATACAGAGTTATTGCCCTTTGTTACTTTTTCTTGTCCGGAGAATTACTTAATTACTAACAGATGGAATCTAATAAGACTGCATACAATGGTAGAGCATAATGAGAGGAAGTGCAGTGTACACGAACCATAACTCTACTTTACATAATTACAGAGTTATTGCCCTTTGTTACTTTTTCTTGTTCGTAGAGTCTTGTCCGGAGCATAACTTTAAAACTAATTGTTGGAATTTAATAAAACTTCATAGGATGATACAACACATTGAGAGGAAGTGCGGTGTACAGGAACCATAACTCTATTTTACCTAAATACAGAGTTATTGCCCTTTGTTACTTTTTCTTGTCCGGAGAATTACTTAATTACTAACAGATGGAATCTAATAAGACTGCATACAATGGTAGAGCATAATGAGAGGAAGTGCAGTGTACACGAACCATAACTCTACTTTACATAATTACAGAGTTATTGCCCTTTGTTACTTTTTCTTGTTCGTAGAGTCTTGTCCGGAGCATAACTTTAAAACTAATTGTTGGAATTTAATAAAACTTCATAGGATGATACAACACATTGAGAAGAAGTGCGGTGTACAGGAACCATAACTCTATTTTACCTAAATACAGAGTTATTGCCCTTTGTTACTTTTTCTTGTCCGGAAAATTACCTAATAACTAACAGATGGAATCTAATAAACCTACATACAATGGTAGAGCATAATCAGAGGAGTGCAGTGTACAAGAACCATAACTCTACTTTACATAATTACAGAGTTATTGCCCTTTGTTACTTTTTCTTGTTCGTTGAGTCTTGTCCGGAGCATAACTTTAAAACTAATTGTTGGAATTTAATAAAACTTCATAGGATGATACAACACATTGAGAGGAATTGCGGTGTACAAGAACCATAACTCTATTTTATCTAAAGACAGAGTTATTGCCCTTCGTTACTTTTTTTTGTCAGGAGAATTACTTAATAACTAACAGATGGAATATAATAAGACTGCATACAATGGTAGAGCATAATCAGAGGAAGTGCAGTGTACACGAACCATAACTCTAATTTACATAATTACAGAGTTATTGCCCTTTGTTACTTTTTCTTGTTCGTAGAGTCTTGTCCGGAGCATAACTTTAAAACTAATTGTTGGAATTTAATAAAACTTCATAGGATGATACAACACATTGAGAGGAAGTGCGGTGTACAGGAACCATAACTCTATTTTACCTAAATACAGAGTTATTGCCCTTTGTTACTTTTTCTTGTCCGGAGAATTACTTAATTACTAACAGATGGAATCTAATAAGACTGCATACAATGGTAGAGCATAATGAGAGGAAGTGCAGTGTACACGAACCATAACTCTACTTTACATAATTACAGAGTTATTGCCCTTTGTTACTTTTTCTTGTTCGTAGAGTCTTGTCCGGAGCATAACTTTAAAACTAATTGTTGGAATTTAATAAAACTTCATAGGATGATACAACACATTGAGAGGAAGTGCGGTGTACAGGAACCATAACTCTATTTTACCTAAATACAGAGTTATTGCCCTTTGTTACTTTTTCTTGTCCGGAGAATTACTTAATTACTAACAGATGGAATCTAATAAGACTGCATACAATGGTAGAGCATAATGAGAGGAAGTGCAGTGTACACGAACCATAACTCTACTTTACATAATTACAGAGTTATTGCCCTTTGTTACTTTTTCTTGTTCGTAGAGTCTTGTCCGGAGCATAACTTTAAAACTAATTGTTGGAATTTAATAAAACTTCATAGGATGATACAACACATTGAGAAGAAGTGCGGTGTACAGGAACCATAACTCTATTTTACCTAAATACAGAGTTATTGCCCTTTGTTACTTTTTCTTGTCCGGAAAATTACCTAATAACTAACAGATGGAATCTAATAAACCTACATACAATGGTAGAGCATAATCAGAGGAGTGCAGTGTACAAGAACCATAACTCTACTTTACATAATTACAGAGTTATTGCCCTTTGTTACTTTTTCTTGTTCGTAGTCTTGTCTGGAGCATAACTTTAAAACTAATCGTTGGAATTTAATAAAACTTCATAGGATGATACAACACATTGAGAGGAAGTGCGGTGTACAAGAACCATAATTATATTTTACCTAAATACAGAGTTATTGCCCTTTGTTACTTTTTCTTGTCCAGAGAATTACTTAATAACTAACCGGTGGAATCTAATAAAACTGCATACAATGGTAGAGCATAATGAGAGGAAGTGCAGTGTACAAGAACCATAACTCTTATTTACATAATTACAGAGTTATTGCCCTTTGTTACTTTTTCTTGTCCGGAGAATTATTTAATAACTAACAGATGGAATCTAATAAAACTACATACAACGGTAGAGCATAATCAGAGGAAGTGCAGTGTACAAGAACCATAACTCTAATTTACATAATTACAGAGTTATTGCCCTTTGTTATCCAAAAATGAACAAAACAAGAATAACCCGATCCATAACATTGTCCTTTTAAGGTGGGGTTTCTATATATTTCACAACCTTTCCTATCAGGGCGGCGTTCGGGGGTATTAATCACATTCAGTGATAGTTCTAGTTTATTTTTAACTCTATGCTGTTTGATAGGTATATGTGAATCAACAATTTGTAAGAAAACCGAATACCATGACTCGACAATATCATCTATATCTTCAAATATTTTAATTGTATCCCATGGTGCAGACTGGAGATCACTTATAAAACTTTCTTCATTGAAATGTTTAAATGATCTGTATGAGATAGTGTGATGTGAATTTTTGGGCGTGTAACTTTTAGGTTTTCGTGTTAGGAACACAGGGAAATGGTCACTCAGTCCTATTTGTGGGACGTCTACTGATTTTATATTAGCATGAACATTACAATAGATGTGATCTATTTTAACAGCCTATTGACTTTTTATTCCTTACTGCCAACCAATTAATCTACATCCGTTAAACAGCCAAATATATAGTTCCATCAGTGATGCAGAGACACAATTAATAATAATCATGTCAGTGCTACTTTGGTACCGGATTGATACTAAGATTTGAGATTTATTGAGATAATATCTATAAACAGTTAAATTATGTAAATATTATCTGTCTTCATGTTTGGGCAGATAATAAATATCATTGCATGTTCTATAACTCTCATGATACTCAAAACACCTCAATGACCCAGTAGAAGGCGTCTGGAAATTCCAAAAGACACTACTGTGCCATCGGCGCTTTGATTTTCAAAGTTGTCTGCTTTGAAAAATTGTACCATCTGAAAATGATTGTACAGAATTGTACAAAAATGTGGGAAAAGAAGAATGGCTTGTTTTGAGCAATTTCTCTCTGTGTTACCTGCATAATGGCAGGGAGACACTTCGAGATCACTTTTTCATTGTCAGACTGTTAACCCTTTCCCACATACAGATGTTTCCTGATGCCTCAGCAGCAATCAACTTTTGAAAACACTGTCAAAAGGAGAAATTGCTCATTATGAGCCATATTTCTCCTTTTGTCACAATAGCGTACAATGTTTTCAACTCTATTTAATAATCAATCCCTCATTTATAGAGAATTGCCTCGTTTTTGCAAAGATGTTTTCAAAGTCATCTGCTGCAGATTTGTTGTATGTGTATAAGGTTTAAATATACATGTCAAAAACTCCTGGCGTATTCATAGAATGAATATTTGAAAGATGTTTTTTATAGATATGTGAGTATTTCAGTCATGGCATAGCATCTAGCACACCTATCTATGTTATTCCTTGTTTCTCTTGCCGGACCGCCTCGGTGGTATAGTGGTAGAGCATCCGCCTCTGGTGCGGGAGGTAGTGGGTTCGATCCCCGGCTTGATCATACCAAATACTTCAAGAAATGGTAGTAATGGCTGCCCTCCTTGGCGCTCAGGGTTACAGGGTTATGACTGCCTGGTTGGTGTCAGGATGAATGGACCAGCAGTAGTTAACTTACCCAGGAAACGTTGTGATATAACTGGAAAATTGTTGGAAGCGGCATAAAACACCGTACAAACAAATCAACAATTATCTTGCCGGTTCTCCTGTTGCCACAGCATTCATCTAGGGCAACTCAGGCTTCCTTCCCACATTGTTGTTGAAGATGATTGACTCAGAATGCAGTGACCATTGTTAGTTTGTCAGAAAATCTGTTCACCAAGCTGACGAAGATTCAAGCTTACAATGCCTGGATTGCGCTGATCATTTACTCTGGAAAGTTACATTAAGCTGAAATATTGCTGAAAGAGGCAAAGTCATTATGAGCTAATTTTCTCTTCTAATGCAATTGTCCATATTGTTCCATTCTGTATTTTGTATGTTTTATTTTGAAGCGTCTAGTAGTAGCATTACAAGATATATAGTTAACCCTTTCCCTCATACGACAATTCTGCAGCAGACGACTTTGAACGTATTTTGTCAAAACATAGAAATTCTCCATAGTTGAATGGATAACTTATGACTAAAAGTGGAAAACATTGTGGCAAAAGGAGAAATTGCACGTTCTGTGCAATTTCTTCTTTTGTCACTATGTTTTCAAAAGGCCGTCTGCTGCAGAGGCTTCAGAAAGCGTCTATATGAGGAAAATGGAGATGGCTTCATTTCTCTAAATAAGACGGTCGTAATCAATGTCTATAGGCACTTACACTAAGTCTTATATCTAAGGACACTCTTATTGATTAGTTAACTGGTTCCCATATGCAGACATAATTGACGTATCTCAAGCAGACGACTTTTAAAATCATTGTGACAATAAGAGAAATTGCTCATAATTAATAAGCATTTACTTTTCATATCTGTGCCTCGATGTTTTCAAAGTCGTCTTGTGTAGACTACTTGTATGTGAGTAATGCTTTCCCACATACAGCATAGCAGACGACTTTGAAGAAATTTAGTATAAAATATGAAAAGTCTTCATAAATGAAGCAATAATAATTGAAAACAGTTGAAAATGTTTGTTGCAAAAGAAGAAATTGCTTCTTTTGGGCAACTTCTCCTTTTGCAACAATGTTTTCGAGCGCCGTCTGCTGCAGATGTGTCAAAATGTGTCTATAGGTGGTAAAGGGTTAATCAGTTTCTGATCAGCACATGGTGAAATCCTAGAAGGCAAAAGAAGATTATAACTTTATCTTATGTTTCCAACCTTTCAACTGCGTTGCATTTTAGCTCACTGGAGCACGAAGTACTGGAGGATAGCTGTTGTAATTATATATATATATGTAACCTTGGGCTACCGTCCGTTATCAACAATTTTGATAAATAAGTTAATTTCATCCAAACTTTATAGAATTATTTCTTTTACATGATCCTCTACAGATGTCAGCTGAAAGAATTAAATTCCAATCTAAAATCTGGTTGCTATGGCGTAGGGAAAAATGTTCTTCTCTGACCCAACTTTTGAAAAAAGAGAGCCAAAGCAAATTGATTGGCTAAAAAACATGATGGCTAGATTTCAACTCTATGTAATGTATAAATGGCCATTTTTGGAAAAAAAAATTCAAACAGTAAGTTGAAGATATTAAGAGAGTCTGTATATTTTAACACCTGCGATGATGATGACCCCCTTTTTTAAACTGAACTGAATACAAGAAATTCATAAAATGATTTCAGTGGAACTAACTGTGTCTATTTTACAGGTTCTATTATGAAGAAAGGATTAAATGTACAAAACCTGACTATTTCTCAAAATAGGAAACTAATGAGCTAAATTAGGTTTTCTTATTATAAAGGTAGCTTCACAAGTTTGAGTTCATTGGAGCTTATGGATCTGGATCATGGAAATATAAGAATGATTTGCCTTTAATTGGCAAAGATACTGTGTATGTTTCGAATTAACAATGTCTTTTAATCCTCTTCTTAATGATTCAAGAATTTAGTTTGATAAAAGTTAATTCTAATTACTGGTTTTAAAACTTGTAAGTTGAATATTTCTTTTTCATTTTCATCCCTTGCTAAAGGCAGATGGGATAAGGATATTGGTTTGGCATCGGCCATCTGTCCATTCAGAGCCATATCTTAGGCATTTTGGATGGAGTTGATAAAACTACATGGAAATGTTAACTGCCATAGGGAAACGCAACACTGCAAGTTTCACCAAGAATGCTGAAGTTATATCCCCTTTAAGTTACATTGTATATGTACTGTATATCATTGTTTATATGACAATTACCTTGTGAACACTCTAGAGGCCATAATTTACACCCAATCTTCATGACAGTACATCAGCACAACCTTCAGCTTCAAATCTTAGCCAAGCTTTAAACTGACTCATGTTGGGTCGAATACAATTTAAACAAAGTCACTAGTTTAATTTTAGAAAAACCATGTGAATGCTCAAGATGCCTCATTTTGTATCAAGCATTATTTTAGGGTTCATTAAATCTTGAAGAATACTGATCAGTCCATTCAAAGATGGCGGCAATTACAGACAAACATTATTGAGACACTTATAATTAGATAAATTAACTGTTCACCCTGGAATAAAACTAATATTGATCTATTTTCCACAAACAAATGATTCTGATGCTGAATGGCTGAAAAGGTCTTCGTTCATAAACAACTTCTGCTTTTCCTGTCACATTTTAAAAATAAACTTCAACAATATTTTCTTTAACCATTTATGGGATGTTTAGTTTCCTCAGCTTTGAATAAACATTGATATGATTGTTGAAAACTTGAAGTATAATTTTGTCCCAGTTAGAAAATGAAAACTACTTAACCCTTTCCCTAATACAGACACTTTTTGTTGCCTCTACAGCAGACTCTTGAAAACATTGTGGGAAAAGAGGAAATTGCTCCTCATGAGCAATATCTCCTTTTGCCACAATGTTTTCAATCTATTCAATGATGAACATTTAATTTATAGAGGTTTATTATATTATAAACAATATGGTTATAAAGTTGTCTGCTGTAGATTTGCAGGATGTGGGAAAGGGTTAAAAGTTGTCATCTGAAGAGTTTTGTGTGTATCATAGAAAAGTTCTGTAGCCGTTTATTAATTTCAGGATATTTTAAGCAAGCAGCTAGACTGTGGATTATGTCAGAATTATTTTCAACAGTAGCATTTTAAGTGAAATGGAATGGCCAATGTAAACCCAGAAAAAGTCTGATAAGCCCTGACAAATGTCTGATAATAACTGAATAAAATGTCCGTCTGCTTCATATATCATTGAAGTTTACTCCCCACCCTGTAGAGATGATGTTTGGCTTATTTCAAGAGAGGTGAAAATATACTTGACAGGAAGAAAAAGTTACAGCTATTTTAAATTAATTGTTTATCCTTTCTTTCCAAGTTACTTACAGATGCAGATTTATTCATCTGTAGCTTATCCCTTTACCTCATTTAGACGCTTTCTGAAGCCTCTGCAGCAGACGGCTTTTTGAAAACATAGCGACAAAGGAAGAAATTGCTCAAAACAAGCAATTTCTTCTTTTGTCACCAAAAGATTTGTTGTATGTGGGAAAGGATTATGCTAGTTTAAAAACACTTGTAAAATGAGAAAGTACTCATCATGATCAATTTCATCTTTTTCCACATAAAGCTTTTAACTTTATTCATTTCTTTAAATTTTCCAAATTATAAGTCTGCTGCAAATTTGTTAAATGAGGGAAGAGTTAGAGTGATGTATGCTTTAAATATATCTGAAGAAAATCTTGATGTATGCTTTAAATTTATATGAAAAAAATCTTTAATGAAAAAGATAACATTTTGCTTGCTTGGATTAAAAGCAATTTCTCGCTATTCTACAATGTTTTTGACGAGTCCCGGTAGCTCAGTCGGTAGCGACATGAGCTGTCAATCCAGGGGTTGTGAGTTCGAATCCCGGCTCGGCCAACTTTCTTTCCGACGTTTGACAAAAGTCATTGCGACATGCGTCTTCCACCAATGGGCTAAGTCTATGTGGAAAGCAGCCAGTTGCTTGGGAAGATTGTTGTGTGGAGTACTGGTGTGAGAAAACCAGGAAACACATGAGTAGGTGAACTTGCCGCCTTGATAATGACTGAGAAATTGTTAAAAAAAGGCGTTAAACCCCAATCAATCAATCAATCTACAATGTTTTAAAAGGCATCTGCTGAAAAGGTGTCAGATGTTTGTCTGTAATATGGAAAGGTTAATGAGCTATCAATAATTAACCCTTTCCCACCTGCAGACACATTCTTATGCATCTACAGCAGACAACTTTTAAAAAAATTGTGGCCAAAGGAGAAAATAGAAGAGAGAAATGAATGCTCAGAGGATTCTGATTAACCCTTTCCCTCATACGACAATTCTGCAGCAGGCGACTTTGAACATATTTTGTCAAAAAATCTCTTTAATTGAATGGATAACCCATGACTAAAAGTGGAAAACATTGGGACAAAATTCTTTTGTTACTATGTTTTCAAAAAGCCGTCTGCTGCAGAGGGAAAGGGTTAAAGATATATATATTTATAAAAAGTATTTAAAGCATTTGTAACTAGAATAGGTTTTCACTAGTTATGATCATCTCATTTACATATTTCTAAAAGAATATTCTAACGTTTCTTTTCATCTCAAATGTTGTGATTTTGAATGTTAAACAGCACAGAAAACCTGATAGATCTATCAAAACACTCAATCTGCTTATCCATCAGAGAAATCTTTGTTAGAACAAAATTGGCAGTCAGCTTCAATATTACTCTTTTCCTGTTAGACATTTATAACCTTTTCCCAATTGCAGACGCATTTTGACACATGTTCAGCAGATGATGTTTGAAAGCATTGTGATAAAAGAAGAAATTGCTCATGATGAGCATACCTTTTTCTCCTATGTAACAATGTTTTCAAAGTCTTCTGCTGCAGATTTGTTGTATATTTGCAAAGGGGGGTCAAAACACAAGTTGTGGAAAAAAATACAACATCAGGAAATTTGGGAGTTACAGTTTTCACATCGAGTTTCAAAAAACCTTAGGAAAACAATGACTTCTATTTCCTACAATGTTTTCAAACTGTGTCCTGCTATAGAGGTCCTACAGGTCAAGCATGTGTCAGGTAAAGGGCTTACCCTTTCCCACATGTAGCAAATATGCAGCAGACGACTTTGAAAACAATCATGCAAAAACATGAAAAATCTTGATAATGACTGTATAATCACTAAAAAATAGTTGAAAACATAGTGGCAAAAGGTGAAATTTTTGCTCATTTTGATCAATTTCACCTTTTGTCACAATGCTTTCAGAAGTTGTCTGCTGTACTGCAGATGTGTCCGAATGCGGCTACAAAGGTTATAAAAGGTGAACTGGTCCATAGACAGGTGGTACTACTCCCCTTTCACTTTCAATTTTTTTAATCAGCCTGTATAAACAGTTTATTTCTTTGAAATTTTGAAGTTTCCATCAAACCTTTTCCATGTCCCACATACAACAAATCCGCAGCAGATATTTTTGAAAACAGCACAGCAAAATTAAGGAAAATGTCCATTTTATTAAAGAACAATAATATCAATTTAAAAAGAAATAGGGAAAAAGCATTTCTCCTTTCGTCATGAATTTATCAAAATTTGTCTTCTGAATTGTTTTGCATGTGGAAAGGTTTCAACACTTCCCCAACTATAGATGCATTTTGATGCAATAGCAGCAGACGACTTTTGAAAACATTGTGGCCAAAGGAGAAATTGCTCATGATGAGCAATTTCTCCTTTGGTCACAATGTTTTCAACTTTATTTAACAATTAAGCTATCTTTATTTGAGATTTTTCATGTTTTTGATATTTTTTCAAAGTCGTTTGCTGCATAAATGCTGTATGTGGAAAGGGTTTAACTGGATCCATATTTTGAGTATCAGTGGTGACTCCCTCCCGCCATGTCAAAATAATCAGTCGCATCAGGTGAAAATGAAGAGAGTGGATCCTTCGCCAAATGCGTAGTCTCAAAAGAGCATTTCCTAAAATTACATAGCATAGAATAATGTATCATCTTTCGGGAAAACTAGAAGTGTAGCCCAACTGGTTGCATTCCTGTGAGTCCTCGACATGTCATGCCAAAAGAGAGAATTGTAACGTGACTCTTTTTTACCTAAATATGAACCCTTTCCAACATAGTTATAGACACTTTCTGATGCCTCGAGAGCAGACGAATTATGAAAAATGAGCCATTTCTCCTTTTGCCAAGAACATTTTAAACTTATTATGAGCGATTTCTCCTTTTGCCTCCATGATTCCAAAAGTGCGTCTTCAGGTGGGAAAAGGTCAAAGAGTAAGAATACCTGTATTTTGTTTCATTCTCTTTGAAATGATACTACAGTAACTGCTTTTTCATACTGTCTGATCTTGTTTTATAATTTTGGTTTTTCTCTTTTCAACATGGCTGTGTGGATTTTGATGTCAAAGATATTCATATATTAATCAGTGAATAGTTTAACATTTATGAATAAGGAACGGTCTTTTTTGTATTTTATCAGAAAAGGGTTTAACAATGGGGAGTAAAATAAGGACCACAGAAGGGGCTCTGGTCCTTTTAATCAAATTGAAATTTGACCAGGCCAATTGAATTGTGATATAGTGGATTTATGACTACACAGCTACTTAGTTATTATAGCCAAATGAAAATCATGGCTACAGAAAAAAGAATTTTATACCTGTATCGACATAGGGCCATCCCAGCAATTATTGAACATTGTATTTTAACCCTTCCCCACATACAGTACATTTGTAGCAGACAACTTTGAAAACATCTTATCAAAAATGTGAAAAATCTCCATTAATGACAGTTTAATTATTAAATAGAGTTGAAAACATTGTAGCAAATGGTGAAATTGCTGATCATGAGCAATTTCACCTTTGTCATAATGTTTTCAAAAGTCGTCTGCTGCAGAGGCATCTGAAAGCATCTGTATGTGGGAGAGGGTTAAAATTATGGCTTCAAATTAACAAAACATTAGCTGGACAAAATTGGCATTTTCATTGGATTTTGAGATAATGAAATCATCAGGCATTGTAGAAAACAACAATATGTTCTTTATTCATTAATCCTTTCCCTCATACTACAATTCTGTGCAGCAGACGACTTTGAACATATTTTGTCATAATATAATTGAATGGATAACCTATGACTAAAAGTGGAAAACAATTTGGCAAAAGGAGAAATTGCTCATTTTGAGCACTTTCTTCTTTTGTCACTATGTTTTCAAAAAGCTGTCTGCTGCAGAGGCGTCAGAAAGCGTCTATATGTGGGAAAGGGTTAAGTCTGAAAAGAATATAACAGCTGGGTTTTTTGCAAGAGAATTTTTCACAATACAGAAAAATATAAATATTTTACTCATTTTGTCACAATGTTTTTAACCCTTTCCCTCATATGACATTTCTGCAGCAGACGACTTCGAACATATTCTGTCAAAAGATTGAAAATCTACATAATTGAATGGGTAACCAGCTATGACTAAAAGTCGTTTTGAGCAATTTCTTCTTTTGTCACTATGTTTTCAAAAAGCCGTCTGCTGCAGAGGCGCCAGAAATCGTCTATATGAGGGGAAGGGTTAAGATACAAAATATTATGAGGACTTAAAAGTAAGAAAATCATAATGATCGCACTTACTTGCATTTATTTAACCTCTTCCTACAATTAGAAATATTTGTATGCTTCTGCCGCGGACAACCTTTAAAAACCTTACAACAAAAGAAGAAATTGCTCTTCATGAGCATTTTCTCCTTCTTCCACAATGTTTTAAACTTATTTCAATAATTAAACTGAGCCAAACAGAGATTTTCCATAATATTGTCTTTTCAAAGTCGTCTGTTGCAGATTTGTTGTATGTAAATGGGTTAACTGTTAACCTAATATATTTTCAGTAGGTTTATTTGAATACTGAATTAAAATCTTTTTAGGAAAAGGAGAAATTGCTCTTTTTAGCTCACCTAAGGGCACAAAGTGCTGAAGGTGAGTTATTGTGATCGCCTATTGTCTGGCGTGCGTCATCCGTCAACATCTTCTCCTTAGTAACCAGTGGGTCAATTGGGATGAAACTTCACATAAAGCATCCTCTCAATGACCTTCCAGAATTCCTTCAAATATTTTGGATCCATGCAGAATTCTGGTTTCCATGGCAATGAAACGAAAAAAACTTTCTTCATCCCCCAAACTGGTTGGCCGATTTTCAAATTAATTTGTAGAAATATTCCTTGGATTGACCCTCCATCAGATTCCCTCAAGCCATGGTGATTGGTCAAAAACTATGGCCGCCTGAGGGCGGGCTGTTTTGCCGTATATGGCTATAGTGAAAATAACATGGCAACCAGGTGGCAAGGGATGTTTGGAGATTTAATTTTTGCCTAATGGCTGTGGAGTGATACTGGCCCTCTTGGGCATCTTGTATTAGCTTACCTGACCACAACATGACTAAATGTGGTTGACTGTGTGGTTGGCATGACAAATCGCATTGTGTTAGTCAGGTGAGCGATCCAGGGCCATGATGGCCCTCTTGTTTAATAATTTTCCACTTTTTCACCCCTTTTTAAAAGTGGTCTGCTGCTAAAGCATCAACAGCTGTCTGTTTCCTGGAATGGTTGTAAAATAAACACATACATGGCTTTGATGTATTCATCCAAGATTCAAACTAAGGTCTGTTGGGGCTGGACACTTAAAACTACCTAGGACCAACCTATGTCTTCAAGAAAAAAGAAAAGTGCAAGTTTAAAAAAGCCTGATGTCTTAACCCTTTCCAACATACATGTAATCTGCAGCAGTATATATATTGATCTTGACTTTGAAAACATCATTGCCAAATTGGGTATAATTTCTGAGATGAGAGTTCTAGTATTAACAAGAGTTGTCGGAGGACAATATAGCTCGCCTATCAGGGCCATTGTCTATCAGGGCCTACTTCAGAACAGTTATAGCATTAGGTAAAGTCACACAGTATCACCTATTGCAAGATAATACACCTTTTCAATACTTCCATGCAAATGTTAACCAAGTCCATACAGGCCTTTTAAATCTGAAAATTGGTTTATATACGATGTATGCCAATAGTGAACATAATACCGAAGACTTACAGTATCAGTATCGGATAAAACCACACACTATTATTTATTGCAAGATATCACAAATTTTCAATACTTGCATGCAAATCTTAACCTGGCAACGCTGATACCAACGCCATACAAGGTCCCCTAATGACCCTGAATAAGTGTGTGAAGTTTGAAAGCAACAGCATACACAGTGTCTGAGAAAAGGCCTTGCACGCAAAGGTTTGACCCAATTTCTAAGTCCAAAAAGGGGCACAATTCAGTCAAAATCCATTCCAGAGTTATGGGACTTGACATACAAGGTCCCCTAATGATCCTGAATAAGTGTGTGAAGATTCAAAGCAACAGCATACACAGTGTCTGAGAAAAGGCCTTGCACGCAAAGGTTTGACCAAAATTCTAAGTCGAAAAAGGGGCACAATTCAGTCAAAATCCATTCCAGAGTTATGGGACTTGACATACAAGGTCCCCTAATGATCCTGAATAAGTGTGTGAAGTTTCAAAGCAACAGCATACACAGTGTCTGAGAAAAGGCCTTGCACGCAAACGTTTGACCAAGCTGGCAACGCGGACGCCAACACCAACGCCAACGCGGACGCCGGGGTGATAACATAAGCTCCCCTATTTCTTCGAATAGGCGAGCTAAAAAGTGCTGAAAACCTTGTGGCAAATGGAGAAATTGCTCTCCATGTTCAACAGTCATCTTCTGCAGGTGGATCATAATGTGTCTACATGTGGGAAAGGGTTAATTACAAAAACTGATGTGTTACTATCCAAGGTTTTTTGAATGAAACATATTGTTTTATTAATGAGAATGAATGGCTGTTGTCTGTCATCGTATAACTGATAAGCCATACGGCTGGGCTGATAACATAAACAAACATTACACATTATAGGGTAAACTGTTTATGTTTGGGAATAACAAACTGACATGCTTGTTCCCATTTGTTGACTTAATTTAAGCTCATTTTACATCATGTAGAAAATTAACTGTGATCCCTTTCCCAAATACAACACATTTCAGCAGACAACTGAAAATATTTAGACAAACTATGAAAAATCTCTACAGATAAAAAATATGTTTATTGACTAATAATGAAAACAATGTGGCAAAAGGAGAAAGTGCTCATTATAAGCAATTCTTCTTTTGCCACAATGTATTCAAATGCTTTTGGCTGCAGATGCATCAAAATGCATCTGCAAGTGGGAAAGTTAGGAAAACTATTGCACTAAGTATGATAGAAGTGGTTCAATTTACAAACATTGAAGACCAAGATTAGAATGTTCACCTGGGCTCAGTGCTCTTGGATAACCGAGTGCCGGGCTTGTAACCCAGAACAATCTGTGCATGGATTCAAAGAAGGGTTTTAACCATTTCCCTCATATATAATTTTCTGACGTCTCTGTAGCAGACAGCTTTTTGAAAACATAGTGATAAAAGAAGTAATTGCACAAAACGTGCAATTTCTCCTTTTGACACAATGTTTTCCACTTTTAGTCATAGGTTATCCATTCAATTATAGAGATTTTCTATTTTTTCACAAAATATGTTCAAAGCCGTCTGCTGCAGAATTGTCGTATGAGGGAAAGGGTTAAGAAACATTTAACATAGTGAACAGTGGTATCAGATTGTATAGAGGCACTCACACATCTTTATCTACACTAAAGTCTTGTCATAAATAGACCAAGACTGTCTGTTCCAAGCATTACTCATTGATCAATCCATTCATTCTACACTAAAGTCTTGTCATAAATAGACCAAGGTTTCTGTTCCAAGCAATCCATTCATTCTACACTGTTTGTGACTCTCTTCTGTATTTGCTATGTAGAATATTATACAGCAGACTAGATATAAGTAAAAATTAATAATGTAATACTTTAAAAAACTTTTTTTTGCAACTAACACCTTTAGAAAAAGGGGGGTTTATGTATAAAAAATTATACTTAATTGAATATATTTTTTAATTTACGGTATCCCTTTCTGCCTTAGAAAAAATCTGCAGCAGACAACTTCTAGGCATACTTATGGAAAGTTTCTATAAATTCAAGTATAATGATTGAATTTTGTTGAAAACAGTGTGGCAGAAGGAGAAATTATTCTTAATGAAATGCGTCTGCATATGAGAAAGGAGAAGAAATGTTAATTTACAGATGACTCATGATGCCTCTACAGTAGACAACATAAGACATTGTTTTAAATGAAAATTTAATTGTTAGATTTTGCTTTTGCTTGCATAATTTAAATTAAAGTTATGCCTTTAAATTTCCAAGATTTCTATGCATTTTCATCAAATATTATTTTATCAAGTTTGAAGAGTTTAAAATCAGGGCCTGGTTTTGATGATTCACTGTGTGGACTGGACTGTAAACCCCATGTTTGTCAACCTGTCCGAGAGATTTCCTCCCTGTCTGTGTCACAAAGACACACAGGATGATAAAAGAGTTGAGGGTATTTACTTGTGTTTTGTTAGGATGTCATCACAGATCAACACAGATCAACACACTGTATTTTATTCTCTCAACAGTTGATTTTAGATCATCTTCTCTATAGAAAGGTCTTATGGGATCACAAAAAGGTGACCATTTTCACCCAAATTGTTTACTGTCCGAGTTGAGCCCTTTCCCTGATACCATTCTTCAATAATTATAAGTCAGTTGCTTCGCAAATGTTGCATGATTGCTGAAATAACAAATATGTTTTCAAGTCTGATAACATCGTGAGAAAAGGAGATATTGCTAGTAGAACAACTTTTTCCTCCATAATGTTTTCAAAGGTCATCTGCTGCTTTAAGAAGCATCAGATGTTGTCTGAATCAGGGAAAGAGTGAAGATGTGTCTGAATGTGTCTGAATCGTATTTTTATGTAGTCCTTTCTGTTTATACTGTGACTTCCTTCTAATCCATTCCTGATTAGACTCAAGTAACCTTTGCAGGCCTTTTTAGCTGACAGCTTTTAAAAATATTGTAGAAAATGGAGACCATGTTTCCAGTTTACCTGATGTAACATTTTTTCCACTTATGTATTCACATTTGTTTATCTTTGTTGGAGAAGTGTTTCAAACCTTTTCCAACAATAATTCTGTTATATTCTGTTTATGGACTAAACTATCAGTACTATAGGTGAGTATATCCTGACAGCAGAGCAGTAATGCTATCCCAAACACCCTGTATGAGCATCAAGGAAGGAAGCCACTATATACTACCATTTTTGTCTAGCCTGCCTCGGCGTAATGTGACACTTCTCAAACCGGAGGGCCGTTTGTCCAGACTATTCTGAATTTATCAGGAAAACGGTTTTATTGTAAAACATCTTTGTCAGTCATATTTATACATTAAATGAAATTATGTTTTGACACTATTTCAGCAGATTTAATTGAATTTATTTCAATTTTTTCTTTTTTTTTTTCAATTTAGAAACTTTGAATTCAAATTTCAAAGAGCAGGCCGACTCATTCCTTTTTACACAATCTCTAGAGAAATGAACAAGTACTTTAACCAGCTAACTGATATGCCATTTCAAACTTCTTTCAAACTGATACACTAAGAAAGAGCACAAATAGTTCTATGATTTTGAGACGGTAGCAACAATTGTGAGGACCGCCTCGGTGATGTTGTTGTTGAGCGTCTGCCTCTGGTGCGGCAGGCCTGATCATACCAAAGACTTCAAAAAAGGTAGTAATGGCTGCCCTCCATGGCTCTCAGGATTGCTGGTTTAAGATTACGACTGACTGGCAGGTGTCAGGATAAACAGACCAGCAGTACACGTAGCTTGCCCAAGAAATGCCGTGATTTAACAGAACAATAATTATTGTTGAAATGGCATAAAACACCAAACAATTGTACATAAAGAACAAAATGCTCTTTATGCTAGAGTTGTCTGCTGTAGATGTGTCCAAAGTCATCTGTATCCAGAAAAGGTCAAACCAGCCTTTCAAATAAATTCTTTTCAGTTCTACTGGCAAAAAAGAGGTAATAAAAATATAATTAATGGAAAATATCAAAACAGAATCAATATCCAAAAAGCAACTTGAAAGCCTGACTTTTGTGCTAAGTTAGAATTTTACGATTTTCTAATTTATTGGTAGAATTTGACAGAACTAAGATGTTGGGCTATCCGCTTTGTGTTTCAAGGTCATTACATGGCACTAATATTTTTGGTCAAAATCATAATTATAGATTGTTGGTGACCAGTGAGCGGATGAAGTTTAGTAGTGCCTTGTGTTAAATGTTTAACATTAAAAATTTCTGTTGTCTTTGTGTTCAACCGTTTCACTGATACTTAACCCTTTCCCTCATACGACAATTCTGCAGCAGACGACTTTGAACATATTTTGACAAAAAATAGGTTATAATCTCTATAATTGAATGGATAACCTATGACTAAAATTGGAAAACATTGTGTCAAAAGAAGAAATTGCTCGTTTTGAGCAATTTCTTCTTATGTCACTATGTTTTTAAAAAGCCGTCTGCAGCACAGGAGCTTGTGGTCTGCAGCAGAGGCGTCAGAAAGCGTCTATATGAGGGAAAGGGTTAAACCATTTGATGTCTTTTAGCCATATACATTTTGAAGCCAATGAAGAAAATGAGAAACTCCGCTCAAAACAAGCATTATCATTTTGAGCCAATTTCTCTCTGTTAAACATTAAACCATTATAATTGTTCACACCTAACTGTATTTCCTTGGATGCTTTTTAAGTAAATGACAATAAAAATATCATATCAAGTATTATATCAGGTCCAACAAAGTTTTATGAAAATCTTTGCTATTTTGGGATATCCAATTATGCAAATTGGTCAAGATTGTTTATTCATGTTTTCAATTGCGAAAAACAGAACATGATAATCCTAATATTTGATATTTGAAAAAAGGGACACCGTCATTTAACCCTTTCCCACATAAATCAAAGTGGAAAACATTGTGACAAAAGGAGAACTATGTTTTCAAAAAGCCGTCTGCTGCAGAGGCATCAGAAAGCGTCTATATGAGGGAAAGGGTTCATGACAAGGTGACTGTGGACTTTGCTATCTGATTTTTGTTCAATCTTTATTTACTTTCAAACCTTTCAAACCTTGTGTCAGTAAATCCTTTCTATTGTTACTTAACACAATTATCGCAGCAAACTACTTTTTCTCCTTTTGCTTAAACGTTTTCAATTCAGCTTCTGCTGATAGGTCTTGTCTTAATGTGGGAAGTGTTTAAACTTAAATTGAAAAGTAAAAGAGTTTAATTGGGACATTTAATGCTTTGCTTTCCATGGTCATTTTAGTTTTAACAAATTGAATCTATAGGAAGTAAATAATGTTAGCTCTCAACTCTTTATGACTTAAATAAGAAAACATGATGAGAAAGAATACTTATATTACAAGTTCTGTCCATATTCTTAACTATGTTTTAAAAGATCGTCATCAGCAGATATATCAGAATGTGGTTACATTGTGTAAAAGGAAAAGGTTTTTAACCTTTACTGGATACAGACAATATGTTATATCTTTGTAGCAGATATCTTTTGAAAATATTATGCGAAAAGGAGAAACTATTGAAATGAATGAATGAATGTATATTGTTGGCGCATCGACAGCTAAGGTAATTTAGCGCGCAATTAAATTTAATTATTCATGATCCCTGGGTAAACAAACCAGTACTAGGCTAGAAAATGTGCCTTGCCCAAGGGCACTCCACCATGACCGTAGTGCCGCGACTGGGGATCGAACCCGGGACACCCGGTTTCGAAATCCCCGACACTTACCACTTAAAGGTGTTCTATTTCAATACTCATGAGACTCCCACAACTCTGATGTCTCTTTAACCATTTCCCTCATACAACAATTCTGCAGCAGATGACATATTTTGTCATAAAATAGAAAATCTTTATAATTGAATGGATAACCTATGACTAAAAGTGGAAAACATTGTGGCAAAAGGAGAAGTTGCTTGTTTTGAGCAATTTCTTCTTTTGTCACTATGTTTTCAAAAAGCTGTCTGCTGCAGAGGCTGTCAGAACGCGTCTTCATGAGGTAAAGGGTTAACTATCATATCCGGGTGAGGATTAAAAGGTGAAGTGTTTTACCTTTATTTTCACCTGGCTGTTAGATATAATTGACACAATAAAGGAAAAATGACAAGTGGATGATAGAGAGAATTGAGACCTTCTTCAAAGTCCACGGCCCAAAATGATGACCCTAAAATGAACGGCTAATTAGGGCCTCTGGAATGCCTCAATAGTCCTTATGATCAGCAAGCAGGCCCTGGCTTGACAGGTGTCGGTCACATGGAGATCCGTAGTGACATCACAAAATGAAAGGGGAGTTGGGAAAATCGCATTGTTCTTAAATTAAAACCCTTTCCAACATGCAGACGCATTTTGATACATATGAAGCAGACAACTTTCTTAATTTAAGTGTGGCAAAAGAAGAAATTGCTCAGAATAATCTCCTATTACACAACGATGCAACGATGCTTTCAACTTTTATCAATAATTATACTGTCATTCATAGCTATTGTTAATTTTTTATCCCAATGTTTTCAAAGTCATCTGCTGCAGATTTGTTGTATGTTGGAAAGAGATAACCTTTTTCCACATACATTAAGTCTGCAGCAAAGATTTTGTCAAAAATATGTAAACTTCTTATAAATGAAAGAACAAAGTTGAAAACATTGTGACAAAAGCAAGAATTGCTCATTATGAGCAATTTCTCCTTTTATCGCCATGTTTTCAAAAGTCGTCTGCTGCAGAGGCTTCAGAAAGCGTCTATATGTGGGAAAGGGTTAATATGTTTACCTCTTACCAGAAATGGTAGTATATGAGTAACATTTTTGACCCTCCATCATGTAAAATTGACCTCTGCCTAACTGATTGATTTGAGTTTTACAACATTTTCATCAGCCATCTTGTTTCCTATCAAAGATGATTTCCGGAAAGTATGATTAAGATGCAAAATTGAAATCATCGTTGGCAATGGAATTTTTTTCCTTGAGTTATGTTGAAAAATTAGATGTCATACAGCAAATCTATGCAAAAATAAGCAAATCCAGACAACTTAGAAATTTATTTCACGCCAGTGGAGAGGTTATGCTGTACAAAGGAGAGAAGAAGATATAAGATACCCAATGTAATTAACTGTTGTATTATTAATTAAAAGATCGCTTTGGTGGTGTATTGGTGTAGAGTGTTCGCCTCTGTGCCGGAGGTTGCGGGCTCGGTCCCAAGCCGGGTCATTCCAAAGACTTAAAACATTGAAGTATCGTCCTCGGCACTCAGGATTGTGGAGATAGCATAACTACTGACTCGCTGGTGTCAGGATAAATGGACCAGTAGTACTGGAAACTTACCCAGGATTTGCCATGATGCCATGATATAACTGAACAATTGTTTAACCCTTTCCCTCATACGACAATTCTGCAGCAGACGACTTTGAACATATTTTGTCAAAACATAGAAAATCTCCATAATTGAATGGATAACCTATGACAAAAAGTGGAAAACATTGTGGCAAAAGGAAAAATTGCATGTTTTGTGCAATTTCTTCTTTTGTCACTATGTTTTCAAAAAGCCGTCTGCTGCAGAGGCGTCAGAAAGCGTCTATATGAGGGAAAGGGATAAAGTGGTGTAAAACACCATACAGCTCTGAAAAAAGGTAATACATTTTTAGCTCTCATGTGATCACCAGCTCAAGGTGTGCCACTATGTCACTGCCCTAGCTGTGTATGTTTAGTCAGTGTGCATCGTTTGTTGTTAAATATGATGTAACCATGATAAAGGAGATAGCATTGCTGCTGCCTTGGTTCTTAAAAGGTGTTATAATGTCTATATTGTAACAGATTTAGATAATGTCTTTTTTGTATTTAGTCATCGATACATAAATCATTTGAATATCCAAACCCTATGTTGTGGATATTCATACAAATTATGTCAGTGATATGATTATATTGAGCATCCACATCAATGGGTTTAATTGCCTGCTGACCTCTGCAGGAGATCACTTTTAAGAGATATATACCATACATTCGGGTAGATGTTTTCAGTGTCGTCTGCTGCAGATTTGTTCTATATGGGAAAGAGTTAATAGTTGGGAGGCCATACAACTCACAGTACAGAGTGACGGGTAAGAAGCCACTGTGAAACTTCAACACACACAAAAGCTACCATCTTTTTGGTCGATTAAACAGACGAATATGTGCATCTGTAATGGCCTTGATGGGGCCAAACTTCCAGCTTTCTGCTGAGAGCTACAGCCATACTTATCTGATTTTTTTGCACACATTGAAATTGAACGAATGTCACGCACAGCCAGCATACCGGTATCTGAGTCTACCTTATTTTTTTGTAAAAAATCTGGCACACCAATTTTGTTTGACTTGGCAGAGCAGAAATGAACACAAAGGGGGGATAATTAGACTCCTTTTATTGTGATGGGCAGAAAGAAAGTGAAGCTCATTTCCTTATTAAATCAAACCACCCAGGGACTCTTTTAAACGTGTGACAGTTGATGTGAGAAGTCGGGTCAAAATGAGTAAAACCAAAATTTGGAATGAATACCAATACTGTGGTATGCTTTGGAAAGAAGAACGACTTTAAGTCCTTCAATGAAATAGATCTATTTTATACCTCTGATCCTTCTTCCCTGCTCAAGGTGATCTATTGGGATCACACTGTTCAACATTAACATTGAGCCAAAACCTCCTAAACTGGTGACTGGGCCAATTTCATCAGAATAAAATATAAAAGCTCTCCTCTGAATATACCTTTTGATTCCAAGATAATTTGGTTAAAATGGTTTAAAGTCATATTGAAATGGTTATAACCATTGCTGCCAGGTAATGGGGCTTGCTTGTTCAGAATGCCTAATTTATTACAAATATGCAGCAGACTGCTTTGAAAACATGCAGGCAATATAATATGTTAAATTATCTAAATCTTTTTCTTCTTCTGTTACTGCACATGTAGTAAAATTAAATGAAAGTATTTTATTGAATAGAGTTGAAAACATTGTGGCAGAAGGAGAAATTGCTTAGTATATGTTTTCAAAACTTGTCTGCTACATTATACATCAAAGTGTTTCTGTATGTAGAAATGTGTTTACCTTAAATATCATATGATAAATGCAATTGCTAATTATCAACATTCATATGTTTGTAAAGACTAGCACTTTAAGGAGCATTTGCTCATCCTGAGCATTTTTACCATTTGATTTATGGACATATATTTCTATAAAAGTAATGCATCAATTTTCAAAGTTGTAATCTGCTGATTTGTTGCATGTTGGAAAGGGTTAATGGCTGCAGAGGTATCAAAAGTCACTTCTGTCCATGGAAAATGTCTTGAAAGATATTGAAATATTCTTTATCGTTCTGATTATGTTTTGAATTGCCGTACCTTTACCTATCAGGCAAACACTAAAAAGGATAATTGCAGCATTTATGAAATTTGGAAAATTGTTGAAGATAATTGAATATATCTAAAACGGTAATTATCAGAACTTCTTTACCAAATATTCGCTTTGTGTGATTGTACTAGATCTCCTATCTCCGGCGACCATTGTAAGGGCAAGGAAAGTTGTCATAGATTATATTAACTGTACTGATTTCCAAAGAGAATTAGAATCATTGTCCTTGAAACAGATGACTTTTGGTGATATTGCATGTGAGACAGCTTCGATAACATTGCCGAAAAAAGGGAGAAATGGCTTGATTTTACCAATCTTTGCTTTTCTTTCCATTTTCTACTAGATAACGATAATAAAAATCCTCTCTGATAAATTTGCCATTAATGGCACATAAGATCCTAATTGAAATAATCTTGAGATAAAAAAAAAAAAAACAATTTTTAAAACAATTATAGCTATATATATTCAAAAGAAAACAAATAAACATTGTTGTGTGGAGTACTGGTGTGAGAAAACCAGGAAATGCATGAGTAGGTGAACTGGCCGCCGTAATATGACTGAGAAATTGTTAAAAACGGCGTTAAACCCCAATCAATCAATCAATCATGTCTCTATGTCCATGCATTTTATCATACCCAATTTAAAGTTTGTAGAAGTCCTGTAAATGCTTGTGATTGTCCATTATTATCCCCTCGGTTACAAAGTAAGCGAGAAAGGGATATAGTAACGGGACCGTCCGTATGTATGTGTGTCCGTCCGTCCGTCTGTCCTTCCGTCCGTAACAAACCTTGTCATCACTCTACACTAACCATTTCTTGACAGATTTTAACCAAACTTGGTATAAAGTAAGTATATGGTAACATCTTGAAGCCTATTGATTTTCAAGGTCATAGGTCAAAGGTCAAGCTCAAAATTGGACTTACAATATTTTCAGCTGTGACAGCCTTGTCACCACTCTACACTGACCATTCCTTGACCGATCTTTATAAAACTTATTATACAGTTAGTTTATGATAATATTTGAAGCCTATTGATTTTCAAGGTCATAGGTCAAAGGTCAAGCCCAAAATTGCACTTACACTATTTTCAGCTGTGGCAACCTTGTCACCACTCTACACTGACCATTACTTGACAGATTTTAGCCAAACTTGGTATACAGTTACTTTATGATAATATCTTGAAGCCTATTGGTATAAAGTTACTTTATGATAATATCTTGAAGCCTATTTATTTTCAAGGTCATAGGTCAAAGGTCAAGCTCAAAATTGGACTTACAATATTTTCAGCTGTGACAGCCTTGTCACCACTCTACACTGACCATTCCTTGACCGATCTTTATACAACTTATTATACAGTTAGTTTATGATAATATTTGAAGCCTATTGATTTTCAAGGTCATAGGTCAAAGGTCAAGCCCAAAATTGCACTTACACTATTTTCAGCTGTGGCAACCTTGTCACCACTCTACACTGACCATTACTTGACAGATTTTAACCAAACTTGGTATACAGTTACTTTATGATAATATCTTGAAGCCTATTCATTTTCAAGGTCATAGGTCAAAGGTCAAACTCAAAATTGGACTTACAATATTTTCAGCTGTGGCAGCCTTGTCACAACTCTACACTGACCATTCATTGACCGATCTTAATACAACTTATTATACAGTTAGTTTATGATATGTCTTGAAGCCTATTGGTTTTCAAGGTCATAGGTCAAAGGTCATGCCCAAAATTGAACTTGATTGAACTTACAATATATCTCAGCTGTGGCAACCTTGTCACCACTCTACACTGACCATTCCTTGACAGATCTTATCCAAACTTGGCATACAGTTAGTTTGTGACAATATTTTGAAGCCTATTGATTCAAGGTCATAGGTCAAAGATCGAAGTCAAAAATTGGACTTAAATATTTAGATCACAAGAGAACTCAATGTGATGATTGAAAGCCGAGGGGATGCATCCGCTTTGCGGTGCCCTTGTTGTTGTGAGTAAATGCATGAGTTCCTTCCTTTTCCCGCCTCTTTTCTAAATCTTTCATTGTTCTTGTTTTCTTGGATTTGTTTTAGGCACTGCATTGCAGCCAGTATGCATTGTCTTGAACTTATGATATATATTTCCTTATAGAAATATTTTACTCTGGTCCATTTGGTCATTTGACCATTACTAAATACAGCATCCTGTAATAACAGGGATGTAGATCTACGTTCCTGGTAATAATAAAGATATAGAAATAATCAAGAGTTATAGATAACTAAGCCCTTGTCGACATGCAAAAGAAGAAGATCCTTTTTCTATCAATATGCTTTCAAAAGTTGTCAAATGCAAAGTTGTCTTTAAAGCCTGTATGAGGAAAAGAGTTAAATTATTATTACCTGATAAAACAATTGAGGACACAAAATGACCAGCTTTCTGACACCCTTGCAGCAGATGACTTAAAAAAGTATGGCAAAGGGAGATATTGCTGATAATGAGCAATTTCCCCTTTTGCAGCAATGTTTTCAACTCTATTCAATAGTTGTACAGACATTTCGAGATTTTTCCATATTTTTGTCTCAACTCCATTAGACATTCCTACTTTCATTTATAGAGATTATCCATAGTTTTGACAATATGTTTTCAAAGTCGTCAGCTGCAGATTTGTTGTATGTGGGAGAAAGGGTTAAGAAAAAGATGTATCAACTGGAAAAATGGAATATAATTTCGATATTGAAGTAAAAAAAAGGTTTCTCCCTTTCAATTATTTTTTCAAATGTGGTCTGCTGCAAATCAAGAGTTAATTTTGGCTGATATGGCTGATATAACAATTGATGATAAGAGAAATGTATCTTCTGATTTGAAAGTATTTTTAGCTCACCTATGCACGAAGTGCAAGGTGAGCTATTGTGATCACATTTTGTCCGGCGTCCGTCCGTCGTGCGTCGTCAACATTTGAGCTTGTTAACACTCTACGGGCTACATTTTGCATCCAATCTTCATGAAAGTTTATCAGAACGTTCATCTCCATAAAATCTTGGACAAGTTCGAAACTGGGCCATATGAGGTCAAAAACTAGGTCACTAGGTCGAATTGAAGGGAAATCTTGTTAACACTCTGGAGGCCACATTTTCAACTTGACCATGTTGAAACTTTATCAGAATGTTTGTCTTGATGATATGTAGGTCAAGTTCGAACATGGGTCACATCGGGTCAAAAAGTAGGTCACTAGGTCAAATTGAAGGAAAATCTTGTTAACACTCCAGAGGCTGCAATTTTTGCTTCAGCAGTTTTAAATTTTGTCAAAATGTTTGTCTTAAAAATATCTAGGTCAAGTTTGAATATGGGTTATGCCGGGTCAAAAACTAGGTCACTAGGTCAAATTGAAGGAAAATCTTGTTAACACTTTTGATGCCGCATTTTTTGCTTCAGCAGCTTGAAATTTGGTCAGAATGTTTGTCTTAAAGATATCTAGTTCAAGTTCAAATATGGGTCATATTGGATCAGAAACTAGGTCACTAGGCCAAATTGAGGGGAAATCTTGTTAACTCTGTAGAAGCCGCATGTTTTGCTTCAGCGGCTTGAAATTTTGTCAGAATGTTGAGCTGAATGATATCTAAACCAAGTTCGAATATGGGTCATGCCGGGTCAAAAACTAGGTCACTAGGTCAAATTGAAGGAAAATCTTGTTAACACTTTGGATGCCGCAATTTTTGCTTCAGCAGCTTGAAATTTGGTCAGAATGTTTGTCTAAATGATATCTAGGCCAAGTTCGGATATGGGTCATGCCGGGTCAAAAACTAGGTCACTAGGCCCAATTGAAGGGTAATCTTGTTAACACTCTGGATACTGCATTTTTAATTTCAGCATGATAAAACTTTATCAGAATGTTTTTCTTGATGATATGTAGGCCAAGTTTGAATATGGGTCATGCTGGGTCAAAAACTAGGTCACTAGATCAAATTGAAGGAAAATCTTGTGAACACTTTGGATGCCGCATTTTGTGTTTCAGCAGCTTGAAATTTGGTCAGAATGTTTGTCTGAATTATATCTAGGTCAAGTTCGAATATGGGTCATATTGGATCAGAAACTAGGTCAATAAAGGAAAATATTGTTCAAACTCCGGAGGCCGCATTTTTACTTTGAGCAAGTTGAAACTTTGTCAGAATGTTGTCTTGATGATATCTAGTCCATGTTGGAATATGGGTCATATCAGGTAAAAAAATATAGATCACTAGGCCAAATGAAGGAAAATATTGTTAACACTGTGGAGGTTGCATTCAGAATAATTGTCTTGATGTGTTTTGCATTGCAGTACATTGTATAATTAAGGTGAGCGATCCAGGGCCATCATGGCCCTCTTGTTTATATAATTTAAAACACACTATCATATTAAGATTGTTTTAAATCTTGACAAGGAAGGAATTTTAATCACCAACTGTTTTTCCCATCAATATCTGTATGTTTTAGCATAATGATAACACTAAGATATCTGAAGACCAATTAATCCTTTCCCTCCTACACACTCTGCAGCAGATGATTGAAAATATTTTTTGATGTTTTTTTAGTAATTTAGCTGTAACTTGAAAATATGTGGGGGAAAAGTAATCATTTGTATATTTATCAATTTACTTTTGATGCAATGTTGAAAAGGAGAAATTGCCTGTTTTAAGCAGTTTTTCCCTATTCCTGAATGATTGCATGATTTGTACGCTCCAGAAGTGGATTAATTTCTGTTTAACAACGTTTTCATCAAATTTCAGTCATATCACGGCGACCAGTTTCACCTAGCCAATTTGTGAAAGACGAATTATGCTTGTCACAGTGACTTTTGTCAAAATTGTCGGAAAGAATGTTGGCCGAGCTGGGGTTCGAACTCACAACCCTTGGATTGACAGCGTATTTATGCTCCAGAAGCCTCTAAAGTTGATCAAATAAATCTTGAACATATATAGGCATTTTATGTTTGTCAAACAGACACCACCGAAATTGTTAGATCAGGTAAACAGGAAACAGGAAAATTTGAAAAACTTATCTTACTCCATACCATAAGAAGGATTTAGTTCTCCCCATGTTATCATGGTCTAACGTTGTTACTGTATCATAACTGATCATTATATTCAATATCTCATTCGAACCTCATTGATTTTGGATTTGAGCATGACATCGATGTTGTACATTCTTGTTTCTCCACACTTAAAGTTCTTCTCGGGTCATATCGTAGCTTGGGTAACCTCTTGGATTGTCTAAACAGGGGAATACTCGACTACTTGAGGTATCAAAATGATAACGAGGGTGTGATCAAAGTATGTGAATACATGGTAACGATGGAGCATGGATACTATGCAGTTATTGGTAGAGTTTTTAGCCTCCTTTCAATCCTGGATCTTAGCCAAGCCATAGGGTCAAACTGATCTTTATTGGCTTAACCCTTTCCCTCATATAGACGCCTTCTGACACCTCTGCAGCAGATGGCTTTTTGAAAACATAGTGACTAAAGAAGAAATTGCACAAAACATGCAATTTCTCCTTTTGCCACAATGTTTTCCACTTTTTGTCATAGGTTATCCATTCAATTATAGAGATTTTCTATTTTTTGACAAAATATGTATTAAGCCGTCTGCTGCAGAATTGTCGTATGAGAGAAAGGGTTAACCCTTTCCAACATACATCAAATCTGCAGCAGGCGACTTGGAAAAACTTTTATGAGAGAAAATTTAATTTATTGAAAAGAGATGAAACATTGTGGCAAAAAGAGAAATTGCTCATTATGAGCCTTTCCCCATTTGCCACAATGTTATTAAAAGTCTTCAAAATGTTTCTATATAATGGGAAAGGGTTAAAATTGAATAAAATAACATTGCAAATTTGAACTGTGATCATGTAACTTCTCCGGAAGCTTCAGAAAGATTGCATGAATCAATATAAAACATGGAAAATACTAAATCATGCATTCTGATTTGTGTCTTTGTGGCGGTATATTTTCAAAGGTAAACCCTTTCCCACATACAGATGTTTTTGACACTTTCAGCAGCAGATGAGAACTTTTGAAAACATTGTGGCATAAGCAAATATTGCTTATATATAATGAGCAAATTTACCCTTTTGTCACTATGTTTTCAATTTAATTCAATAATTGATCTTTCCTTAATTAGAAAGTTTCCATATTTTTTACTAAATGTTTGCAAAGTCATCCGTCATCTGCTGAAGATTTGATATGTACGACAATTCTGCAGCAGAAGACTTTAAAATTGAACACATTATGTCAAACAATAGAAAATCTCTATAATTGAAAGGATAACCTTTAAATAAAAGTGGAAAACATTGTGGCAAAAAGGAGAAATTGCATGTTTTGAGCAATTTCTTCTCTTGTCACTATGTTCTCAAAAAGCTGTCTGCTGCAGAGGCATCAGAAAGCGTCTATATGAGAGAAAGGGTTCAGAATCCTTTGACCTGACTCTCCTGTTAAAAGGTTTGTCCCTGTCAAAATGCCTTTTAGGATCAGCTAGAATGTCTGCCGGGTTCAGGGCTGTACAAAAAAAAAAATCAGCCACTTGTCCAGGACAAGTGACTTTCAGAATGCCACTTGTCCTGCTAAGATTCTCACTTGTCCCACTTTTCTGCAGACCAAGTTTAACATGCAACAAATTTAAGAATTGCGTGGTAGCCCGGATCGCGGTTTCTTGAGTGTTTTTTTTTTTTTTAGTGGGTTATTTTCTAGTTCAGTATAAAGATAACATTAAGAGCACACACTGTACATGATTTAAGGGTACTGACCAATTCAACTAACATTATTGCAAAAGACCTGTAGTGCAGCATTCAGTTAAAAAAAATGAAATTTGGATAAGAGATTATTTTTCACTAGGTTATTTGAAATATTCTGCATAAAATGTATGTATTTTATCCATATTTACAAAAGATTCAAAAGCTATTGACAGAAATGTTAAACTTGAGACAACATAGTCAAATGATGCAATAGCACTTTTCAAATTGAAGATAACAAAATAATAAGGTCACCGATTTAGGTCCCTCACCGAAACAGGGCAGTGTTCGATACCAGGGTCAGTTTTACAAAGAAAGACATTGATAAATTCAATTTTATTAACCAAAAGTCAAATTTATCAGGTTCAATGTAGTTATTAAATCAAAAAATCTTGTCAAAAAAAAATGAAAGACAACAAAACGTGAAATTTGTTTCATGTGTTGCGGTCAATCTCATTAAAATCATCTCCTATTAACGCTACGCATTTACATTTAGTCAGATCGTGTACTTTAGTCAGATTGGTGTTGCGGTATTATTCGCAGTGAGCTGTCGCGGCCATTTTGATGATTGCGCAATGTTAATCATGGTTCCCTACTTTGAGAATTAGAAATCGGTAAACAGCGTTGAATGTAAACATCGGGGTCGTCAGGTCGCGAATGTCATTCACCCAATTTCTCATTTCATCCAATGAAATCACAACTATTAAGTCATATGATTTTTTCCCCCCCATTTATGCTAATTAATTTTGGTAAACAAAACCGTGATTGGGCAATTATCATACTCGGGGGAATCATTTATATATTTCATTCCAAACAATTTTCTTTGTGTCCCTGATATTACGAATATTATGTCGATCTTGAAGGTATTTCAAATTGATAAACGGCAAGATAATTTTTAGCAGTAGTCGTATTGTCTTTAATTTGGATCGAATTTATTTTATTAACTTCTGCATGGCGAAAATTTCTTACAAGTCTTTCTGAACCGGTTTGCACCAGTTTGCAAACATCGCATACCGAAAGTAGAAATATGGATCAAAATACATTTACGGGAATATTTTAATGAGACCGATCCATAGGTAATTCCCTAGCTTTCATGAATAACACAGCCCCAAGGAACAATTGTCACTTATGATTGGACAGCCTTATTGGATACATATATATCACGTTAATCGACTATTACTGACTCGATCTGACAGGTGGTTAACTCCGCCTACTGTTATTGATTTGTTATGATCACGCGCGAGTGGTTTTTCGCATGTAACATACAGTCAAATTTATACACGACAGACATGTGTGTTAGTAATTAAGCCGGGCTACCAGACACAGTAATTTACATTCACTGTTACGTAAATGGGTTGATATAATGGGACGTGGATTTTTGGAAAATGCCACTTGTCCGGGACTGAGATGTTGCAATTAGCGACTTGCCCGATGCGATTTATGACTTGTCCCGGGCGTCGGGCTATGGGATTTGTACAGCCCTGGGGTTCACTTAAAAAATTATGATCACTTACAGATTATCTAATTGGATAATCCAGAATGTCAAAATGCATAATATCACCCAGAATGTATATTGGTATCATCAAACAAGTCTAAATGGATCACCCTTAATGTCCAAATGGAATTATCTAGAATGTCTAAATTGATCACATGGAATGTCTAATGTGCACCTAGAATATCTTAATGGTAGCACCTAGAATGTCTTAATGGTAATACATAGAATATGTCTAATGGTAGCTCCTAAAATATCTATTGGATGACACAGAATGCTTTAATGGTAATACATAGAATGTCTAATAGTAGCACCTAGAATATCTATTGGATGACACAGAATGTCATAATGGTAATACATAGAATGTCTAATAGTAGCACCTAGAATATCTATTGGATCACACAGAATATCTACATAGAATGTCTAATGATAATTCATAGAATGTCTAATAGTATCACACAGAATATCTTTTGGATCACACAGAATGTCTTAATGGTAATACATAGAATGTCTAATGATAGCACCTAGAAAGTCTTAATGGTAATACATAGAATGTCTAATAGTATCACTTAGAATGTCCATTTGATCACACAGAATGTCTTAATGGTAATACATAGAATGTCTAATAGTATCACTTAGAATGTCCATTGGATCACACAAAATGTCTTAATGGTAATACATAGAATGTCTAATAGTATCACTTAGAATGTCCATTGGATCACACAGAATGTCTTAATGGTAATACATATAATGTCTAATAGTAGCACCTAGAATATCTATTGGATCACACAGAATGTCTTAATGGTAATACATAGAATGTCTTAATGGTAATACATAGAATGTCTAATGGTAGCACCTAGAATATCTATTGGATCACACAGAATATCTTAATGGTAATACATAGAATGTCTAATGGTAGCACCTAGAATGTCTTAATGGTAATACATAGAATGTATAATGGTAGCAACTAGAATATCTATTGGATCACACAGAATATCTTAATGGTAATACATAAAATGTATAATGTTAGCACCTAGAATGTCTAATAGTAGCACATAGAATATCTATTGGATCCCACAGAATGTCTTAATGGTAATACATATAATGTATAATGGTAGCACCTAGAATGTCTTAATGGTAATACATAGAATGTCTAATAGTAGCACCTAGAATATCAATTGGAGCATACAGAATGTCTTAATGGTAATACATAGAATGTCTAATGGTATCACTTAGAATGTCCATTGGATCACGCAGAATGTCTTAATGGTAATACATAGAATGTCTAATGGTAGCACATAGAATGTCTTAATGGTAATACATAGAATGTCTAATGGTAGCACCTAGAATATATATTGGATGACACAGAATGTCTTAATGGTAATACATAGAATGTCTAATAGTAGCACCTAGAATATCCATTGGATCACACAGAGTGTCTTAATGGTAATACATAGAATGTCTAATGGTATCACTTAGAATGTCCATTGGATCACACAGAATGTCTTAATAGTAATACATAGAATGTCTTATGGTAGCACCTAGAATATATATTGGATGACACAGAATGTCTTAATGGTAATACATAGAATGTCTAATGGTAGCACCTAGAATATATATTGGATGACACAGAATGTCTTAATGGTAATACATAGAATGTCTAATAGTAGCACCTAGAATATCCATTGGATCACACAGAGTGTCTTAATGGTAATACATAGAATGTCTAATGGTATCACTTAGAATGTCCATTGGATCACACAGAATGTCTTAATAGTAATACATAGAATGTCTAATGGTAGCACCTAGAATATCTATTGGATGACACAGAATGTCTTAATGGTAATACATAGAATGTCTAATAGTATCACTTAGAATGTCCATTGACTCTCACAGAATGTCTTAATGGTAATAAATAGAATGTCTAATAGTATCACTTAGAATGTCCATTGGATCACACAGAATGCCTTAATGGTAATACATAAAATGTCTAATAGTAGCACCTAGAATATATATTGGATCACACAGAATGTGTTAATGGTAATACATAGAATGTCTAATAGTATCATTTAGAATGTCCATTGGATCACACAGAATGTCTTAATGGTAATACACAGAATGTCTAATAGTAGCACCTAGAATATCTATTGGATCACACAGAATATCTTATGGTAATACATAGAATGTCTAATGGTATCAGTTAGAATGTCCATTGGATCACACAGAATGACTTAATAGTAATACATAGAATGTCTAATGGTAGCACCTAGATTATCTATTGGATGACACAGAATGTCTTAATGGTAATACATAGAATGTCTTATAGTATCACTTAGAATGTCCATTGGATCTCACAGAATGTCTTAATGGTAATACATAGAATGTCTAATAGTATCACTTAGAATGTCCATTGGCTCTCACAGAATGTCTTAATGGTAATAAATAGAATGTCTAATAGTATCACTTAGAATGTCCATTGGATCACACAGAATGTCTTAATGGTAATACGTAGAATGTCTTATAGTAGCACCTAGAATGTCCATTGGATCACACAGAATGTCTTAATGGTAATACATAGAATGTATAATGGTAGCACCTAGAATGTCTTAATGGTAATACATAGAATGTCTAATAGTAGCACCTAGAATATCAATTGGAGCATACAGAATGTCTTAATGGTAATACATAGAATGTCTAATGGTATCACTTAGAATGTCCATTGGATCACGCAGAATGTCTTAATGGTAATACATAGAATGTCTAATGGTAGCACATAGAATGTCTTAATGGTAATACATAGAATGTCTAATGGTAGCACCTAGAATATATATTGGATGACACAGAATGTCTTAATGGTAATACATAGAATGTCTAATAGTAGCACCTAGAATATCCATTGGATCACACAGAGTGTCTTAATGGTAATACATAGAATGTCTAATGGTATCACTTAGAATGTCCATTGGATCACACAGAATGTCTTAATAGTAATACATAGAATGTCTTATGGTAGCACCTAGAATATCTATTGAATGACACAGAATGTCTTAATGGTAATACATAGAATGTCTAATGGTAGCACCTAGAATATATATTGGATGACACAGAATGTCTTAATGGTAATACATAGAATGTCTAATGGTAGTACCTAGAATGTCATAATAATAATACATAGAATGTCTAATGGTAGCACCTACAATATATATTGGATGACACAGAATGTCTTAATGGTAATACATAGAATGTCTAATGGTAGCACCTAGAATGTCTTAATGGTAATACATAGAATGTCTAATGGTAGCACCTAGAATATCTATTGGATCACACAGAATGTCTTAATGGTAATACATAGATCGTCTAATAGTATCACTTAGAATGTCCATTGGATCACTCAGAATGTCTTAATGGTAATACATAGAATGTCTAATAGTATCACTTAGAATGCCCATTGGATCACACAGAATGTCTTAACGGTAATACATAGAATATCTAATGGTATCACTTAGAATGTCCATTGGATCATACAGAATGTCTTAATGGTAATACATAGAATGTCTAATAGTATCTATGCTGTCTCGGTATAGAACCATTATGGAACCTTACAGCTAGTATAACCAGAGGGAGGAATATCCAATACTCGAAAAAACCAGCATCAATTTCAACTTTATTTTAATATTCGTTCCTGAATATTATCATGTCCCATGCGGTAAGAACCTGCAACATACAAAGCAGGTTGCAAATAAACTGACATACTATTGCAGCATGAAACAATCTACAAGTTAAATTGTACAATAATTAGGCATGACCTTGAACATTCTACCGTCATTCATCTTAACACTGAAGAATTATGAGATGATAATTAAACTTTTAGACATCCAAATAAACCTCAATTTATCTAAATATTACTAGGGACACATATATCTATGTCCCCGATATTATTCAGAATAAACCAAATAATTTCCAATATTAAATAGAAGTGGGTGGGGTGTGACAACGTCCAACTTTAAGTCAAATTCTCACATAAACAGGCGCTAAGCTTTAAAGCATGTACATGTATCGGATAAATCATATAAATATGCAACAAACTCTACCAAACTTACATCATGTGGGGCAATATTGGACCTTAATCTTGTGAAACGACGAGCTTGATTATGCAAGCCAAACAACGTGATTACGACTTCCGGAAGTAAAAACAACCGGCAAGGAACTTCCGCCTAATTGTCATAACAAACGGCAAGGAAATTCCACCTATGTAATAAATTAGCGAAAAGAGCCGAAAGGCAACGCTACCTAATAAATAGAGCGTGAGAGCGGTGGTAGCACAGTATCACTTAGAATGTCCATTGGTCACACACATTGTCTTAATGGTAATACATAGAATGTATAATAGTATCACTCAGAATGTCCATTGGATCACACAGAATGTCTTAATGGTAATACATAGAATGTCTAATGGTATCACTTAGAATGTCCATTGGATCATACAGAATGTCTTAATGGTAATATATAGAATGTCTAATAGTATCACTTAGAATATTCATTGGATCACACAGAATGTCTTAATGGTAATACATAGAATGTCTAATGGTAGCACCTAGAATGTCTTATTGGTAATACATAGAATGTCTACTAGTAGCATCTAGAATGTCCATTTGATCATACAGAATGTCTTAATGGTAATACATAGAATGTCTAATAGTATCACTTAGAATGTCTAATAGTATCACTTAGAATGTCCATTGGATCACACAGAATGTCTTAATGGTAATACATAGAATGTCTAATAGTATCACTTAGAATGCCCATTGGATCTCACAGAATAGAATGTATAGTTGTATCACTTAGAATGTCTAAAGAAAAGCACCTAGAATGTTTAATGGAGCACACAGAATGTCTAATGGTATCACATATAATGTCAAAATGGATCTCACAGAATGTCTCGTGACTGTATTGCTCTTTATTTGGTATGTGGTCAGAATTAAATCATAAAGATACATATGCCACCTTTAAAAAATTAAATGCATCACTGTTTATCTAATGATTTGGCAAAACACAGAATCATGTTATGCGCTTTTTTCATATGGCGAAAAGCAATTTTATTATTATTATGCATTGCTGTTAATGTTATAATAAGAGCAAAAGCATGTTCTATTATTTATTTTGCACAATAGCAAAAAACAAATACATTAATATATATTTCATTGATAGTTAAAAAACACAGCCATATATTTTAGACAATGGCAAAAAGCAAAATACATTGCTGTTTATATTTGTATAGGCAGCTGTATGCACCTGTAAGTTAGACATGAGAAGTGTGAACTGAAAAGGCGTAAAGACCACATTAACCTGGAGGTGATTGTGTGAATCAATTATCTTATGTAATCATACCATATTGTATTACTGTTCACCCTTGTGTACCTTACTTGGGATGCTTCTGTGGTAAACTACATTTGTAGTCTTTGTGACAAATGAAGAATATTCCCTTCAAAGTTATTTATTGTTTCCCCCCCCCCCCCCCCCCCCCCCCCCGCCATGTTTTCCACATTTATTCAGATTTATGTTCTAACCTGTAAATAATATCAATGTGGAAAATCAAATACATTTTATTAGGAAATGGTTTCAGTAGCTTGTCCTCATAAATGACTTTATCCATTAATGTGAAATTCGCAGTTAGTGTATTTTGTTTCAGTTTTCAATGAATATTTTAGCCCTCCCTGATCTGAAGAAGTTTGAAAACTTGTTAAATTTTGACTAAGTAATAAAATAACCTGATTTCGAGAATAAAATATAAAACATAATAAAATAACCTGATTTCGAGAATAAAATATAAAACAAATAAATTGGAATCGAAGAAATTTTTCAACACTTGCTCCTTTCCCCCTACAATGTTTTCATAAGACAATGCAAGCCTTAGTCATCAAATACCTTCTATTTGAGGTTATACTTAAAATTCATGTTATCTTCCAATCTGGGTAAATTTGTAGGGGATTAGACTTGAATGCATTATCTTGTATATCTTCTACACTTTGAGTTATATTTTGATTTGATTTGTGTTTATTCCTGTTTTCAATAGTATTTTGTTAATATAACATCCTTCTTGCATTAGCCGATAAGACTGATAAGTTAACCCTTTCCCTTATGCAGACTCATGTTCATGTGTCTGCAGCAGATGACTAATTGAATTGCTATGATTCACTGTAATAATGTATGTCTCTTAGATAAGCCACTTCTACAGACATATATAAACCCCCACCCACATAGACACTTTCTGACGCCTCTGCAGCAGACGAGTTTTGAAAACTTTGTGACAAAAGAAGAAATTGCTCAAAACAAGCAATTTCTCCTTTTGCTACAACATTTTCAACTTTTTTCAGTAATTACACATACAAAAATCTCTATTTTTCATATTTTTAAGTCCTCTGCTGCAGATTTGTTGTATTTGGGAAAGGGTTAAAATCTTTCATTCAAAATCATAAATCTCCCATAGTTCATCCATCGTAGCTGCTGCAGAAGCATGACAAGTTACTTCCGTAAAAAAAGAAGTCAAAATAGACATTTAATAAACTGTACGATGATATTCATGTGCTGAAAAGTTGCGTAAAAACTAAGCAGATAAGGCATGAAAACAGCAAAACGTGTAAAATATGTCTTCCTGTTAAAGGAGGCTTCATAGACAAGCTTTTAAGTCATGACATATGGAACAATTGTTTTTAAATTTGAAACCTTAAAAGGGAAGTCCGTGCCCTAATTTATCACCATTTCATGTAGATTAAAGGACATGTTTTAAACCGGCAGTAACAGCTTTCAGGATTTCCAAGTTTGCTGTTTGACTCTTTCCACTCTTTTGCTCATTGAACTGACTTTTGAAAAACCCTTTCCCTCATACAACAAATCTGAAGCAGACTTCGGGTATGTTTTCAAAGTCGTCTGCTGCAAATTTGTTGTATGTAGGAAAAGGTTAATAAATATATATACGTTATACTAATATCTTTCCAGAGATCAGATTGCTAACCATCCACTGCAGCAGATGACTTTTGAAAACAATTTGACAAGAGGAGAAATTGCTCATTATTAGCAATTTCCCATTAATTGCCACAATATTTTCAACTATATTCATTTATTATACTTCTATTAATAGAGATTATCAATTTTTTTCCCAGAAGTTTTTCAAGTCATCTGCTACAGATTTGTTGTTTGTGGGGAAGAATCAACCCTTTCCCACAAATCTGCAGCAGACGACTTAGAAATCATCTAGGCAAACACTCCGAAAATCTCTAAAAATGTAGGTTACAATATTTTCTGCAAAAAGTTGAAAACATCGGGGCTAAAGGAGAAATTGCTCATTTTTGAGCAATTTTTCCTTTTGTCACGATGATTTTAAAAGTTGCCTTAAAATGTTAACCCTTTCCCTCATACAACAATTCTGCAGCAGACGACTTTGAACATATTTTGTCAAAAACTAGAAAATCTCTATAATTGAATGGATAACCTATGACTAAAAGTGAAAAACATTGTGGCAAAAGGAGAAATTGCTAAACGTTTTGAGCAATTTCTTATTTTGTCACTATGTTTTCAGAAAGCCGTCTGCTGCAGAGGCGTCAGAAAGCGTCTATATGAGGGAAATGGTTAATATGTGGGAAAGAGTTAAGGCATTGTAGATGGTGTCTGCATCAGGGGTGAATCAGACTAGGTAACACATAAGGATGTCACATTGACACATCTCCATCCAGACTTCTGACTAGGATCACAAAGATTAAACCTTGAAAGGGACCGAATAAAAAAAAGAACTGCGGACTTTTAAATCAAGATTATAAATTGATGGCCTCACACTGAACCTGGCTGATAAAGAACAAGCTTGTTCATGCCTTTTGTGTTTATTACATTTAAGATGATTTTCGCAAGATTTAAACTTTCTAAAGAAGTCATACATAGATTACAAAAGTTGTGCCGCTATAATTCTTTCAGATTGTCACTGTTGGGCTTCTTGTTGGCTTGAGAAGATGGCAGATGATAATTAGGGGTTTATTACAGTCATCAACTTGTCGGTACATGTTAATGTTTGATTGAAGCTGTTTTAACCATTTCCCACATCAACAAATCTGTAGCAGACGACTTTTGAGAACATTTTTCAAAAATGTGAAAAATCTCCATAAGTGACGGAGTAAATAGAGTTGAAAACATTGTGGCAAATTGTGAAATTGCTCATTTGAGCAATTTCACCTTTGTCACAATGTTTTCAAAAGTCGTCTGCTGCAGCGATGTCAGAAAGCTTCTATATGTGGGAAAGAGTTAAAGTGGAAGATTTTCCTTTCCCTGATAGAACATCATAATTGGAAGTAGCGGACAAACAATAAAAATTTAACATTGTTGAAAAAATTAAATATTGCTCAAAATTGATGATTCTCCATTTCTTCCGAATTCCTCATTTACTATTTATATTGTTTTTGACTTCGCTGCTAAGATTTTCATATTTATATTTTCCCTTGATTAAATAACTTTCAATTTTTAAGCCATGCAGTTAAAAAGTTTCAAACCAGATGATGATGTAGCCGACTAATCTGTTTAACGGATGAGAGTCGTCTCACAACTTTGATAACATCTGAGAGAAAGATTATAATGCATGAAATGTTTTTGATTATGTCTCTTTTATTACAGTTGAAAAATATGTAGGAAATGGAAAACAGGACTCTTTTTTTTAGAATTTTCTCTTTTTTTTCCATAAATTTTTTCAAAGTTGCCTGCTGCGTGAAATATTCTCTATATCAGGGAAAGATTCAAGGAAAGTGCCCAAGATATTTTTACAACTCCCTTAAAATGGTAGATCTACCTTAACCCTTTCCCTGATATAGACGCTTTTTGATGCCTCTGCAGCAGAAGGCTTTTTGAAAACATAGTGACAAAATTTCTCCTTTTGCAACAATGTTTTCCTCTTGTAGTCATAGATTATCCATTCAATTATAGAGTTTTTCTATTTTTTGACAAAATATGTTCAAAGTCGTCTGCTGCAGAATTGTCGTATGAGGGAAAGGGTTAAAAAAAGATGTTGGACAAAATAAAATATATGTATGAATCTTGGCTATTAACTGGCGTTAACAGAAGAGAATCAATTGCTTTTCTAAAGCAAAAATATGTTTTTGAAAATCATCCATTACGGAATATCCATTATTGACAAACTAAATGTGCCCTTGGTGTGAATGGATTCCTCACTAATGTTTCCATGGCAACCTTCAGTTAATCCTGTGGACAAAGTGCCAATTTGAGCTTAATAAGTGTAAAACTGGTATGAAATCCAGGCAGATTGACTAGTTGTAATTGGCTTTGGCAAATGACCATGTTACGATGTTGAGATGTGACCATATTTGCACTTTTTGCTGGAGGCTTCATGCTGACATGTGCCACCGTGACCCTATGCCTGAAAATAATTACCGTCCATTTCCGTTGAGACACAGTTTAATTGTATGAAGTAAGGCGAGACCCATGTCCAACCATATTAATGATAATGGTGACATTTTGCCCTGTATAATTTTGTATATTTTCTTAATTGACAGTCTGACAGAATACTAAAGAGACTGAAATTCATTGGGGACAGAATGCCTTTGAGGTAAATAGGTTTCCTTTCTTCAAACTTAATTCAAGAACTGATAAAAAGTTCCAACATTTGAATCTCTAATTGAATCTTTGTCATGGTAGATGCATGTTTTGATGAACCTTCAGCCATTGGTCTTAGAAACCAGCGATGGAGAAGGAGAATCTTGTAATGTGCTGGATTATATGTCAATCTGGCTGGCTTGAATTGTCAATGATTTTTGCAATGTTGGAAAAATGTATAACTGTGCTACTCTGTGAAAGGGCAATGACAAATCTAGAAATTGTAAACATATGAAGTGTTCAATTTCTGAATGAACTTTTGTACAATTTCTACAAATATGATTTATATTTTTAAATTTGTATACTTAACAAGTTGATCAAGCTTTAAGCATGTCACTTCTTGAGACATACAAATTGTACCCTTCTCTGAGGGGTCCTAGTCATTGTTCTTGTCCATATGACCTTTTCTGCCTCTGCAACGGATGACTTTAGGAAAACCAAAGCTAATAATTTCTTCTTTTTACACAATGTTTCCAGTTTTCCAGATGTTACATTTTCACATGATTCCAAGGAAGACAACTGTTAATTAACCCCTTCCCACATACAACCAATGAGCAGAAGATATCACTTCGAAAACAAATAGGCGAAAATAGGGAATTCTCTATCAATGAAAGTATAAATTTAATATTGAATTGAATTGAAAACATTGTGGTAAAAGAAGAAATGTTACCTTTTCCCACAATGTTTTCAAAAGTCGTCTGCAGGGGCCTCAGAATGTTACTGTATGTGGGGAAAGAATATCCTATCATGTAAACAGAAGATGTCAAACAAATCTCCATCCATCACATTAGATCCTATTTTATCACCAGTTCAGCACATTCTTTTGATGGCTTCTTTTCTTTATAGTCAGCATGAGACTTTTACTGATTTGGGGAGATTTTGAAGACAAATTCAAAGCTTCGACCATGAGATTGGGAGAAATTGTTTATTTTGAAATATGCTACCTTTAACCCTTTCCCCTATACGACAAATCTGCAATAGATGACTTTGAAAATGTCAAAATTATAATTGTAGATAGAATTACTTAAAAAAATGGAAATCATTGTGGCAAAAGAAGAAATTGCTCGTTTTGAGCAATTTCTCCTTTTGCCACAATGTTTTCAAAAGTCGTCTGCTGCAGAGACATCAGAAAGCGTCTATATTTGGGAAAGGGTTAAATTAGGTACTGTTTTGCATGAAATTTGTTTACCTGAGTATAAATCCTGCATACCTTTGTGTGCTTTGATAACAATGATTAGCCCTTTCCTACTTGTAAATATATTTTGATGCATGTGCAGCAAACAGCAATTGAAAACATTGTGACACTAGGAAAACATGCTAATAATGAGCAATTTCTCATTTTGCCACAACTTTTCAAATATATTCGATAAATAATTTATACTTTATTTTCCACAGATTTTCCACATCTTTTTGCCGATATGTTTTCAAAGTCGTTTGCTGCAAATTTGTCTAATATGAGATATGGTTAAATCTCTCCCTGATATAGACATCTTTTTAATGCAGCTTCGCAGATTGAGAAAAAGGCATATTAATGAAGATGATCTGTTTCTCCTTATCCAACAACATTTTCTCTTCTGTCTCAGCTATCCCTTTTCTATTTGTAAACACATTTTGACGCCTCTGCAGCAGACAACTTTTGAGAACATTGTGGCAAAAAAATTCCAACTTTACTCAATAATTATACTTTCTTTTTTAGCTCATCTAAGCACAAAGTGCTCAAGGTGAGTTATTGTGATCGCCTTTTGTCCGTTAACATCTTCTCTCCAGTAACCAGTGGGTCAATTTGGATGAAACTTCACAGAAAGCATCCTTTTAATAATCTCACCAAAATTCCTTCAAATTTTTGGGATCCATGCAGAATTCTGGTTTCCATGGCAATGAAACAATAAAAACGTAAAATTCTTCTCCTCCCAAACTGGTTGGCAGATTTTCACATAATTTTGTAGAAATGTTTCTTGGATGTTACCCTCTATCAGATTCCTTTAAGCCATGTTAATTGGTCAAAGAGAAAATGGCCGCCAGGGGGCGGGTTCTTATTTGCATTATATGGCTATAGTGAAAACTTAATAAATCTTCTCCTCCGGAAGTGTCCAGCCAATTTTCAAATAATTTTGTAGAAATGTTCCTTAAGTGACCCTCTATTTGATTCCTTCAAGCCATGTTGATTGGTCTCAAAATATGGCCGCCAGGGGGCGGGGCTTATATGGCTAAAGTGAACAAAAATAAAATCAGGTGAGCACTCCAGGGCCATCATGGCCCTCTTGTTAAAGTATTTCCATATCTTCGTGTAGTTCTTTCAAAGTTGTCTGTTTCAGATTTGTTGTATGTGGGAAAGGGTTTATACATACTTAACTTACATGTCTTTATTTCTGGACAGTTTTCTGATGCTAGTTGATTGGAAGTCTTCTTATGCTAGTTGATTGGAACCAGTTAAAAACTACCACATCAGGTAATGGAAGGTAATTCTCTGGAAATGAAAGGCAGTGGTGACAGTACTAGAAGAGTAATGGCTCTCTGCATGAGCAGGTATACTATGATTATCCTAATAATTAACCCTTTCCCACATGCAAAAATGCTGATGCCTATGAAACAGACAACTTTTAAACAAATTGACAATAGGAGAAATTGCTTGTATTAAGCTCATATTAGTTCAAAGTCGACTGCTGCAGATTTGTTGTATGTGGGGTGGGGTGGGAATGTATTAACTACTGCCTGCATACAACAAATCTAGAGCAGACAACTTTGACATCATCTGGGCAATAGTTTTCAAAAATCTTTCCATATGAAAGTACAAGAGAAAGTTGATGCAAGGCATCAATGTCGCCGGAAAAGACTGCATTGATTTATTTATGTATTCTTGACTTTCCTTAGTCTATTCAAACATTGGTAACGTTGAAATGAAAACATTTACTTATAAATTTTATATTCACCTATACATTAGGGTATCTATAAAAAATTAACGAAATGTGTACACATTTATCTTGGCTTAAATTTAATTTTGCTGTTGTTACTTATTTAAATAATAGTATTCATTCATATAATTTCAATGTTTGTCAATCTTATTCGAATCACAAGGTAAATATCCTGGTATTGCTTTAAAGGGAGGTAATTTGAAGAAAACAAAAGTCTTCAAAAGGAGAAATATATCAGCATTACCGTCTACAGTTTAAATTGTTCTATTGTTTGTGGATTTAAAAATGTTCTTTTTTTCTTATTTCTACATGTACAACGAAATATTGCGGCTTCTCTTTGACGCTTTGCGTCAAACATTCGTCTTGTACTTGTCTAAAATAAAATAATATCACTCGCTTTTTCATATCGAAATGCGCATGCGCGAAAATCGATGTTAAAGGTCACGAACCTACACAACAGAATAGGGTCTATATTTAGCTTAGAAACAGTTCCTACTTTAGATATTCATGGATTAACATTATTAAATGAATTCTACACAAATCAAGACATCTCTTTGAACATGAAAACAACATTTAGTAAGTTAAAATTGCTATTAAAAGGAGAATCCGAAATTGACCTCAATGATGACACATAAGAGTCTGCATTAGGGGGTGTTGGTTCACGTCTTGAAGGGACCACTTTTGTCTTCGTAAATAAGACAAAAAACTTAAATGCGAGTGAAATAAAAAAAACTGCAAACATTAAAAAATCGGAATATTTATTTCATTTTAGATGTGTCATTTATTAGTGTTCGTAAACAACCACAATTGTAATATGTTCAAATCATCTAGATTTGTTTCTTTCTAATAATAAGCCGCCCTCCCATGTGATTTCCGAAAAGCTATTAAAAATAGAAGTCGCGGGCTTCTGCCCGGCGACTAATAATTATTGTATAGAGTTGATACCATTTCCTGATTCAGCCACAATGTTTTCATAAGTCATCTGTGACAGATGCGTCAAAATGGGTCTGTTACATGTGGGAAAAGGTTAATTTGATTAACGATGGTATAATAGGTACCCCAAGTTGTCTCACTTCATTCATGGGCTATTATCCAATGTTAATGCTTGTGAATGATACCGGGCCATGGCTATTGAATGGGATTGAAACTTAACCTAATAATATAGGTTTGAGTTACGCCAAAATACGATAGTTTGTAAACAACAGCGAATAATAATTTCCACCCCGTATCATCACTGTTAATCTCATGAATATAAATGATATGCCAAGATTCTCAAAGACCTTGATGCAACTCAATGATTAACCCTTTTCCCTGCATCTGTTGAATTGCATGATAAACCTACTGTAAATGATTTTAGTTGTTCGCTGCTGCAGATGTATGCCAATTTATATTCTCTATTTCAGAAAAGAGTAGAACAAACTTGCTCTGTTAACCCTTTCCCATATACAACAAATCTGCAGCAGACGACTTTGAAAACTTTTACGTAAAAATATAGAAAATCTCTATAAATGATGGTATAATTACTGGAAAAATGCTCATTTTGTCACAAAGTTTTCACCATTTGTCTGCTGCATAGGTGTCAGAAAGCGTATGTATGAGGGAAAGGGTTAAAAGGCCTTAATTGTATTCTATAAAAGGATTATTCAGTCTCCAACATTACGCCAGAAATTTCCTCAAATCTGAGGAACGATAAACAGTTAGCTTTTAGGCTTATTGGTCATATCTGTATTGTACTGGTTTATGATTTCTTTTTTCAAGTAAAAAATATTTATAATTCAAACTTTTCGAAGAGTGTATTTGAAAGTTAAATTAATTGACTGGTTGGTCAATATATTGGAAATGGAAATCTTTGATGTCCCTGTGCAGCTTTGTAAGATAAGATCTTCTCTTACAAATTTAAGGGAAAACATTAACATTTTGGTAACAGCTTAGATTTACTGTTTGATGAAATGTGCACCAAGATCGTTTTCATGAATTTAAGTGACAAAATCAATCAGTTATCTGATAAAGATGATGATGTTTTAACATCTCTACTACCAAAGAATAAACATACTAAAAAATGTTTTCTCTTTCTTAACCCTTTCCCACATACAACAAATCTGGAGCAGACGACTTTGAAAACATACCTGAAATCTTTTAGAAACTCCCTTTAAATGAAAGTAAAATAATTGAATAGAGTTGAAAATCTGCAGCAGATGCCTTTTAACCCTTTCCCTCATACGACAATTCTGCAGCAGACGACTTTGAACATATTTTGTCTACTAATAGACAATCTCTATAATTTTAGGTATATTTACTGAAAAGTGGAAAACATTGTGGCAAAAGGAGAAATTGCTTGTTTTGAGCAATTTCTTCTCTTGAGCAATTTCTTCTCTTGTCACAATGTTTTCAAGTTTTCAGTAAATATACCTAAAATTATAGAGATTTTCCATATTTTTGAGTAGACCGTTTCAAAATCATCTGGTGCAGATTTGCTGTATGTGGGAAAGGGTTAATTTGAAATGAGGAAAGGGTTTATTGCCAAGGTGTAAAGTGTTTGTGACAATTCTTTTCTTTTCGGTCATAGAGGTTTTGTCAACTGATCGCCATTACACTGATGTTAATTGAGTCCACGGCTATTTGGGTATGCTCGTAAAAATTACCTGTCTTCTTCACAGGGTAGAATTCTTGTCCTCAACCTTTAAAAACACCCAACACCCGTAATTTAAGTATTCGGTTTCTGACTTTTGCGTCGACACATCTGTACCGTTTTTTTACCAAGGAGATTTATATGCGAAATCTTTTGTTGCTATGGCATCTATAGAATGGTGCAGTATGGGTAATAAAATGCACTAAAATTGCATGTTGTCCTCCCTAAACAAATTGGTTAATTTATTTATTGAAGTTATGGGAATTCAGGTTGAATTGAAACATGCTCGCTAAAATTGTATTTAATGAATGAATTCTAAAAAATACTGGAACTGAGGCAGTTACAATGAATATTGGATGTCTCTGTTTAATTTGCATATTTCATGTTTCAATTTTGAGGAGGGGGATGTAATTTAGTGTGTTTGTTTTATTGGAGTTTTATGCTATTTCAACATCATTTCTTTTAAATCATGACAACAGAATAGCTTTTCATGATCCCTGGGTTAACAAACCAGTACTAAGCTAAGAAATGCACCTTGCCCAAGAGCACTCGACCATGATTATAGAGAAGGGGATTGAACCTGGGACACTCGGGTATGTGAGAAAGGGTTAAGAGTAACACTGAAATGCTCTTACAGGATGGAAAACTTAACCAATTGCTTTTGACATGCCTTAAGGTTATATGTCTCTTACGGAAATGTTTTAGAGACTTTTTGATGTTCTCAAAAGACCATTCTTATGACCTCTAAAGAGCCTTTGTGATGCCAAATGTTGTATGTCAGATGATAAATGTTGCATGCCCTATCTATTTTATTCCTTCTCTCTATCAATCACATGAAAAGAATAGTCCTGATAATTCTTCTGTAAGGCATGCACTTTCTGCTTACTCTTTCCCAAAAATACTTCTATTGAAATTCTCTCCACTGAAACTGTTTTAGTAACGGAATTGAATGCTGGAAAAAGTTAATCGGTACTTTTAAGACATAGAAAAATGATATTGTGGGCGAGATGGAAGTTGCTTATCACGGCCAATTCCTCTGTTCCCATTGATGCTTTGAAATGTCATCTGCTTCAGATACATCAAAATTCAGTTCTATCAGAGAAAGGTTTATAGAAATGTGTAGAATGCTTTAATTGACAGGTAGTGTAAGATGTATGATGGGAAATATCACAGGACTGATCAGTGAGCTGGTTCCTGGCAACTATTGCTGATAAAATGGCTGTTTGGAACCTGATTTATTTAAGTGTATCGATGATCATACTGATCAGGTTATAGTATTGTCACAATATCAGATGTTGCCATAGTGATTCCAGTTGTACAAAGTTGGAGTTTGCAATTTAAAAGTAGGTAGGAGATTGCTTCCGAAATTGTAGGGGTTTTCCGATCAATCAAAAAATATCTCCTGCAAGAAATGTCGAAATAAAAGACAATTTTACTGAAAGAAACAACTTGAAATCTTAAATAAAGAACTTTTTATAACATCTTCAGATCAAAATTAATGAAGTTGCTCATTATAATGAATGAGCAATTTTATTTTTCAAAAAAAAATCCTCTCTTGCCTTGACATTAAAGACCTCAGTTGTATAGGTTTCTTAATCTATTTTTTTGAAAGTCTATTTCGAAAACATTTGAGGAGAAATAATTTCTTTAAAATTAAAAGTTTAGTCTTGATTCAGTCCATTGCAGTCTAGAAAGTATCATACCTGTATATCTATTATGTTGTTGAATATCAAAGGTATTTTTTTAATGTTTTTTTGAAATTTGATAAGTCCTAAAATAATTTATCAGGAGATGAGTATAAACATTAGTGTTGGTCACATACAAGCCCAGTGATCCATATAGGTGTAGGTCCTGATGGATTTGTCTTGATGATGAAAGATGATCATGAATCAACCTGACTGTTGATACTTGTAATGGATATTGATGGATGATGGACCCCTCCAAACATTTACAACACACTCATGTATTAGTTAGTCATTGCAATTAACCCTTTCCCACATACAACAAATCTGCAGCAGACGACTTTGAAAACATAAAGGCAAAAATGTGGAAAATAACTCTGCATAAAAGTTAACCCTATTTTCCCACATACAACAAATCTGCAGCAGACAACTTTGAAAACATCTACTCAAGATATGTAAAATCTCTAGAAATGGTTGTACAATTACTGATTTTTTTTTCTTTTAATTGTCACAATGTTTTCAAAAGTCATCAGCTGCAGTTGCGTCAAAATGTGTCTATAGGCGGGAAAGAGTTATTTATTTAAAAGAGTTGAAAACATGGTGGCAAAAGGCAAAATTGCTTGTTTTGAGCAATTTCTTCTTTTGTCGACATGTTTTCAAAAAGCTGTCTGTTGCACAAGCGTCAGAAAGCATTTATATGTGGGAAAGGGTTAACCATTAACCAGATACAATATTTTAAAAACATACAGACCCATCAGCAGTAGCAACTTGTGAATATATTTAGAAATGTACAAATTCTCGTTTTGCCACAATGTTTTCAACTTTATTCAATCATTATAATTTCATATTTTGCCAAGATGTCTGCTGCAATTTTGTTGTATGTGGAAACTTTAACTATTTAAATATTTGTAAGCATAAAATTATGTGTTCATAATAAAGGTATTGGTTTTTGTTCTGATAGAATACTTCTTAACTTGCTATTACCGGATCAAAAATAGATTTGTGATTCAATGGTTTAATAAACATTGTTAAAATAAACCTCCAATATTGCTCATTATATTGTAATGTAGTATTATATGCACAAATTTGCATCTCCACCCAGTCAATTCAAACTGCAAACACATCCATATTTGAAAAAGAATTTTGAAAGAAACAATCATAATTATTGTTTATATTGGCCGAGACACAGATGAACATAAAAATCTCATATGAAAAAACATAATCTAATTCTATAATGGGGTCAGGCACGTTTGATTAAAATCACTGCAGTAGTACAGTGATGTTATCATTACAAGATTGATTTGAAACCCCTTCTCTGTGATATACCACACAATAGAACATGGTTAGCAGGTATTAATTATAATATTTATTTTGACTGCATGAAATATGACACGAGCCATTCCACAAGAAAATCAACATTATGGACTCTGCATAATGTATCGACCCAGATCAGCCTGTGCAGTCCATGCAGGCTATTCAGGGCTGACACATATTGTCTCGGGGGGATAGAAGTATAGAGTAATGATTCCTGAATCAGAAAATCAACAGGAGGCGAAAAGTGTCTGTCCGGGTTAGCCTGCTTAGTCTGATCCGGGTCGATACATTATGCAGAGTCTACAATGTTGGTTTTCTCGCGGAACGGCTCACACTATGAAATTCTATTGACTTCAACCCTTTCATTGATTGAACCAACTTTTTATTGTCTGCGACAAACATCTTTTGAAAACATTATGGAAAAAGGAGACATTGCTCTTGAAGACAATAGTTTTACAATATGTTACATAAATTTGAAACTATACTTTCAGAAGACAAGATTATTGTTTAAAGTCTTATTTTTTAGCGTAGATATTTTCAATTTTGAAGAGTCTAAATAAATGCGCTGTGAGGTTATGGGTTGGATGGATTTTAACCTGATGTTATCTTGGCTACATTGCAGTTTAGTTTGAATTCTGCACGCCCTTTCTGTCAACAGTTAGGCATTAAAATATGGGGTCCATTTTCTGTTTATTAAGGACCTGTCATACCAAGTAAAGAAACTCATTTATTCATAAAATGCAAAATGTGCATTTATACTTTTCAAAGCCATTTAAAACTATATTTTTCTTGATATCAATATCAAAATTATTTTTTTGAGAATAAATAAGAGTCAAACTTGCACCATTAAATATTTTGAAGCCATTTTTCCAGTTTTGACAAATGCATTCAATTTTTAACGAATTATTTTTTCTCAAAAAATAATACTGTTAACGCGATCGTGTTTTTTTCCGGAAGTCACGGTTAAACTACACTTCCGCTTAGAATACACATTCGCTGCACCTAAATAGTCCTAGTATTTTTTCGATATTAAAATGACTTCTACGTGTTATTTCAATACAGTGAAGTCATAATTATACTATCGAATCATCATAGATAATCAATTTTCTAGAACATATCAAATTAACAGTACGCGCATATATATTTCATTTGTCTGCAGGTACGTATAAGGCACGAGTATGAATTTTAGTCGTATGCCCATTCACTAGAAGTCGACCCCACACTGTATAGAACAATGTTAATCTCACAAATATGCCACTACGCAGAGCTAATTATAGATCATGGTTTATAGGGGTGACTATTGAGCCCAAAAATCACTATTGCGATAGTATTGATTTTCAGAAAGTACCATTGCAATAGTTAAACTATTGCACAACTAATATTGTGATGCATTGCAATACTATTGCTTTTATTGAACTTTAAAAAAATAACTATTCTGAAGTCTAATTACAAGGAATAAAAGTATCAAAAAGAGCATTTTATTGTTTATCTTTTATTTAAAAACTTAAAAAGAAACCCTTTGCTCTCAAAAAGAACTTAATTTTCCAGCTTACACATAAATAAGAACATTTATCACTTTTCAGGCAACAAAATTTGTTAACAGACACTTAAGTAACATGGTCTTTTTCTAAGAAATAAAAGCATATCTGCATATTTAGATTCAATGTACTACATGAACCGATACTACCGATAGTTCCAACCACTATTGCGATAGTTATTGATCTTCAGTTTTACAATCGATGCATTACTATTGCCCTTGTCACTATTGCAATATATCGATAGTTTGAACTATCGCTACAGCCCTAATGGTTTACATACGCGCGCATTCAGTTAGCTTAATATATATACGAAAGTAACGCTCATACGTTGTATCAAAGTACCGTGGTGTAATGCAGAGCGTGTAGAACTTCTAAGCACGGACTATTTATGGACGCGAGTTCGGGTCCCAATTTGAACTGTTCTTTTTTTTTTTTTTTAATTCTTATTTTATGCGATTTTTTAAACATTATAGATTTATAATAATTAATTCACTCGCATGAAACATAGTTATAATATAAGCCGAAATCCTGGATCCGCGAACATGGTGACGAAAACAAATCAAACTAACAATGTAAATCTCACAAATATGCCATGGGTGTTTTGACAGACTTTACGCAGAGCTCAGTGAAAGAGTTAGTGTGCATGTTAAACGCTCGCATCGCCGTTGAAATGCTACATTTACTAAAACTGTCAACTGATAAAAAAAATCTCTGGACAAAAATATTAATAATAATAAAATAGACTAAATTGTGCAATAGCATGATCAATTGCATTCATAAATTTGATTTTACAATACATGTTCAAAATAATTCGTTACCAGTACTTTCTGTACTTTGATATTCTATCACTTTGCAGTTCACAAATTTGAAAAAGTACATTTCCTACACAGGGAAAAAATTAATCCTTCCAACTTGTAGATGCAAAATGACAGATCTGATTTTTTTTTGACAAAGCTCATAGAGAAATGACTCCTTTTGTTGCAATGTTTTAAAATCAGTTCAATAAATATACTTTAATTCATATAGATTTTCAAAATATTTTGCCTTGTTGTTTTCAATGTTTAAATGCTGCAGATTAAATCTATGTTGACAAGAGTTCAATGGAGAGACAGATTGTTGTTGCTTTGATTGTTTGGTGTTTTACGCCATTATCAACTCATTTTTTTCAGTTATATCACGGCATGTCCTTGATAAGATACCAGTACTACGGGTCAATCTATCCTGACAACAGCCAGTCAGTTATAATTCTAACCCCCACAACCCTGAGCGCCAAGGAGGCCAGCCATTACTACCATTTTTAAAGTATTTGGTATGATCGGGCCAGAGATCGAACCCAGAACCTCCCTCATGCACCCAAGTAGGATACTCTACCACTACACCACAGAGGCGGTATTAAATTGTTGATGCCAGTTTAATATTAAATGTTTAGCTCACTTTAACACGAAGTCAAGGCTTATGTATTGTGATCACCCAACGTCCGTAGGCAGAGGCATCTGTCCTTTCACATTTTATGTCAAACAACTACTCCTTCTAAACCAATTTTAACAGAATTGTACCTTATGGGGTCCTTTTTCAAAATTGCTCAAAGAATTGAATTTCATGAATAACTTCAAAAGTATACTAGTCTAAAAGTACATGCCTGATTTGAAACAAATTTGGTATGTTGTTCCTTTGGAGACACTCTTACAAGATTGCTTAAATTGTTTTAATATCATGTTAAGCAATATGGTCCCAATGGGGGCTTGTTTCCCCATATATACAGTAAAATGTATTTGTCAAAATATGCAAGTGTTAGATATAGGTCTGCTCGCATCCGTCAGTCCGTCTGTCAGTCTGTCCGAAATTTCTTGTCCACATCTTCCACATACTTGAATGGATTTTGATATTACTTCACACAATTATTCTCCAAAACAAAATGATACATGCACATCACCCAACCAACTACTCCCAAGGTCAAGGTCAGAGTTTGGGGTCAAATATTGTCCTTTTGAAATTTTGTGTCCGTCCGAAATTTCTTGTCCACATCTTCCTCCTACTTGAATGATTTTTGATATTTCTTCACAAATTTATTCTCCATATCAAGATGATGTGTCATGCAGACCACACCTACTCCCAAGGTTAAGGTCACAGTTTTTCTGTCTGTCTGTCCGCAATTTCCTGTCCGGGTTGTATCTTCCACATGCTTCAATGGATTTAGATATTACAGTACTTTGATCAATTATTTTCTATAACAAGATGATGTGCCATGCACATTACCCAGCCACTACTCTCAAGGTCAAGTTCACACTTTGGGCTCAAACATTCTTAAGCTACGACTGCCTGGCTGTTGTCAGGATAAATGGACCAGTAGTACCCAGGAAATGCTGTGATATTACTGAAAAATTGTTGAAAGCAGCGTAAAACATCAAATAATTTCTCAATGAACGTTGAAGTTCTGTTAAATCAGTTGAGCAATATAGAACCATCATGGTCCTCTTGATTTAGTAAAATATGACTTCTAAGGCATTGTAATAAAATGACATTATGAAATATCGGAACATGTAAATGACATGTGGTTCTGGGATTTTCTTCAATCAACCAAAAGGCAGACTTATAAAATACAATATTCTTCTTCATTTTGAGAGATTTATGACTGTTTTGGTCTTCTTTGAACATTTTATTTCCCTGAAGAGGATAAACGTTGTCTTAGATGTTTAGACTCTTCTGAAGCAATGGTGGCCCAAGGTCAAACATTGCAAGTATCTCTTGGTAAATAATGTTTGATACTATGGCCAGGTTATTATTATTTCTAAGATCTAACACACTATGAAAGAGAATTACACATTTGTACGGGCAATTTAAATAAGAAAAGATGTTTTGCAGATTTTTGCTTTACTCTTCATATAACTCTGGTTAGAGATAACTGTTCTGTTTTCAATCAGGGACACTATATGTAATAAAGTGTCCCTGTTTCAATCAATTATGTTTTGGTGGGAATGATAGTTAGTTAAACTTTATCTTAAAACAACATGTATCGCTACTTTCATTTATGAGATAACCCTCAAATATTTCCCCTAATATTCTATATGAAGTCAATCGAAAGGAGCCTTAAAAGATCTAAAAAGTGCAATAACTTCTAGTTCAGCCCAAGATATGGTACACAATCTGTTTAAATCAGCAATTTTCCTCGGTAATTGACAAGGAAAGTGCATTTGCTATTGGGTCTCGTCATTTTTCAAAGACATCGATCATGAACTGCAATTGAATCAAAGATGGTGTCCAACCTACATCTGTTTGCCTTTACCCTTTCTCACTTGCAGACATCCTCTGACCCTTTTTAGCTCCTGGATGAAAGCCAGTCGGGATTATGTCATGGCGAATTGTCCGTCGTGCGTCTCTGTGTGCGTTAACTTTTCCTTTAAACAACTTCTTCTCCCTAACCACTTGGCCAATTTGGGTGAAACTTCATAGGAAGCATCCTCTCAATGTCCTCTCTAAAATTCCTTCAATTTTTAGCTCCACTGGCTGAAAGCCAGTCGAGCTTATGTCATGGCGAATTGTCCGTTGTGTGTGCGTGCGTTAACTTTTTCCTTTAAACAACTTCTTTTCCCTAACCACTTCAATTTAGTTGAAAAGTCATAGGAAGCATCCTCTCTTAAATTCCTTCAATTTTTAACGAATTATTTTTTCTCAAAAAATAATGCGGTTAACGCGATCGTGTTGCTTTGGCGGAAGTCACGGTTAAACTACACTTCCGCTTAGAATACACATTAGCTGCACCTAAATAGTCCTAGTATTTTTTCGATATTAAAATGACTTCTACGTGTTTTTTCAATACAGTGAAGTCATATTTATACTATCGAATCAACATAGATAATCAATTCTCTAGAAAATATCAAATTAACAGTAAATGCATATATATTTCATTTGTCGGCAAGCGTATGAATTTTTAGTTATATGCCCATTCACTAGTGAGTGACGTAGTTAACGGAAGTCGAACCCATGCTGAAGAACCATGCAGGGTTTTACGGGACGCGCATTTCTGCGTCTAATACGCATAAAATGATAAACCGGAACCGCTGACAAAATTAAAAGTGAGTCCCATCGGACGCATGCCTGTAAAAAGATCATATTAAAAAGGTAAAGTACAATATAACTAGATCTAGTCATCGTATACAAGCTCCGTAGAGAAAATATATTTTGGGAAATCAAACATATACACGTGACTATTCCAGCCAATCATAGATATCTGTAGATAAAAATACAATTTGGGAAACCAAATATACACGTGACTATTCCAGCCAATCGTATTTGCGATATGTAAATTAAAACTTGTTGTTCTCAATGTATGCAGTAAACGTCACCAATATTGGGGTCTTTGAATTGGCATGTGCGCGAGACATTTATCAATTGAAATAAAAGATCGACGATTAGAAATGCGTAGTATTTCGGTCCAACAATTTCACTGGCAATAATATGCTAGTGGCTGAAATCTCACC